>CM065123.1:24220000-24670000 GCA_033026305.1 Cirrhinus molitorella | reverse complement strand
TCCTTTTACCAATATATTCACTGTCCCTCCTCTGAACATGTCCAAACCATCTCAATCTGGCTTCTCTGGCTTTTTCTCCAAAACATCTAACATGAGCTGTCCCTCTGATGGATTCATTCCTGATCCTATCCATCCTCGTCACTCCTAGAGAGAACCTCAACATCTTCAGCTCTGCTACCTCCAGCTCTGTCTCCTGTCTTTTACTCAGTGCCACTGTCTCTAAACCATACAACATTGCTGGTCTCACCACTGTCTTGTACACCTTTCCTTTCATTCTTGTTGACACTCTTTTGTCACACATCACACCTGACACTTTCCTCCACCCTTTCCAACCTGCTTGCACACGTCTCTTCACTTCTTTTCCACACTCTCCGTTGCTCTGGACTGTTGACCCTAGGTACTTAAAATCCTCCACCTTCTTCACCTCTACTCCCTGTAACCTCACCGTTCTACTTGAGTCCCTCTCATTTACACACATGTACTCTGTTTTACTGCGACTAATCTTCATTCCTCTCCTTTCCAGAGCAAACCTCCACTTCTCTAGATTTTCTGCCACCTGCTCCCTGTTCTCACTACAGATGACAATGTCATCTGCAAACATCATGGTCCACGGAGATTCCTGTCTAACCTCATCTGTCAGCCTGTCCATCACCTAAGCAAACAAGAAGGGGCTCAAAGCCAATCCTTGGTGCAGTCCCACCTCCACCTTGAACTCCTCTGTCACCCCTACAGCACACCTCACCACTCATATGTCATATCACATGTCATACATGTCCTGCACCACTCAAACATACTTCTCTGTCACTCCAGACTTCCTCATACAAAACTACAGCTCCTCTCTCGGCACCCTGTCATACGCTTTTTCCAAATCTACAAAGACACAATGCAGCTCCTTCTGGCCTTCTCTGTACTTCTCCATCAGCATTCTCAAAGCAAATATTGTATCTGTAGTACTCTTTCTTGGCATGAAACCATACTGCTGCTCACAAATGCTCACTTCAGATCTCAGCCTAGCCTCCACTACTCTTTCCCATAACTTCATTGTGTGACTCATCAGCTTTATTCCTCTGTAGTTTCCACAACTCTGCACGTCTCCCTTGTTCTTAAAGATGGGCACCAGTACACTTCACTCCTCAGGCATCCTCTCACTCTCCAAGATCTTGTTAAGTAGCCCAGTTAAAAACTCTACTGCCACCTCTCCTAAACACTTCCATACCTCCACAGGTATGTCATCAGGACCAACTGCCTTTCCACTCTTCATCCTCTTCAACGCCTTCCTCACTTCATCCCTACTGATCTTTGCTACTTCCTATTCTACAACAGTCACCTCTTCTACTCTGTGCTCTCTAACATTTTCCTCATTCATCAACTCTTCAAAGTATTCCTTCCATCTTTCCATCACACCTGTGGCACCTGTCAACACATTTCCATCCCTGTCCTTGATCACCCTAACCTGCTGCACATCCTTCCCATCTCTGTCTCTCCAACCTGTACAAATCCACCTCTCCCTCCTTAGAGTTCAACCTATCATACAAATCCTCATATGCCCTTTGTTTGGCCTTTGCCACCTCTACCTTCACCTTACGCTGCATCTCCCTGTACTCCTGTCTGTTCTCTTCTGTCCTCTCAGTGTCCCACTTCTTCTTAGCTAAACTTTTCCTCTTAACACACTCCTGAACTTCCTCATTCCACCACCAAGTCTCCTTATCTGCTTTCCTCTTTCCAAATGACACACCAAGTACCCTCCTACCTGTCTCCCTGATCACTTTAGATGTAGCTGTCCAGTCATCTGGAAGAACCTCCTGACCTCCCATAGCCTTTTTCAGCTCCTCCCTGAAAGCCACACAACACACTTCCTTTTTTAACTTCCACCACTTGGTCCTCTGCTCTTCCCTCGTCCTCTTCATCTTCCTCACCACCAGAGTCATCCTACACACCACCATCCTATGCTGTCTAACTACACTCTCCCCGGCCACTACTTGGCAGTCACTGATCTCTTTCAGGTTGGAACGTCTGCACAAGATGTAATCAACTTGTGTGCTCCTGCCTCCACTCTTATACGTCACCCTATGCTCCTCCCTTTTCTGGAAAAATGTGTTCACTACAGCCATTTCCATCCTTTTTGCAAAGTCTACCACCATCTGTCCTTCTGCATTCCTGTCCTGCATATCAAACTTACCCATCACTTCCTTGTCACCTCTGTTTCCCTCACCAACATGTCCGTTAAAGTCTGCCACAATCACCACTCTCTCACCACTAGGGATACCCTGAATCACCTCATCCATCTCCCTCCAGAATTTCTCCTTCTCTTCTAACTCACATCCTACCTGTGGGGCATAACCACTGACAACATTCAACTTCACGCCTTCAACTTCCAGCTTCAGACTCATCACCCTATCTGATACTCTCTTCACCTCCAGAACATTCCTAGCAAAATCCTCTTTCAAGATAACTCCTACTCCATTCCTCTTTCCATCCACACCATGATAAAACAGCTTGAACCCTGCTCCTAATCTATAGGCCTTGCTACCTTTCCACCTGGTCTCCTGAACACACAAGATATCCAACTTTATTCTCTCTATCATATCAGCCAACTCTCAAGTTTTCTCTGACAAAGTCCCTACATTCAAAGTCCCTACTCTAAGTCCTACACTCTTGCCCTTCCTCTTCTCTCTTTGCCTACGAACACGCCTTCCTCCTCTCCTTTTTCGACCAACAGTAGTCCAATTTCCACTGGCACCCTGTAAGTCAACAGCACCAGTGGCGGTCGTTGTTAACCCGGGCCACGACCGATCCGGTATGGAAGTCATTTTTGTGATTCGCATGTTTGATTTGGCTGAAATTTTACGTCGGATGCCCTTCCTGACACAACCCTCTGCATTTACCTGGACTTGGGACCGGCACATGAAGACACTGGATTGTGCCCCCCTGTGGTTGCATATGCATATATATATATATATATATATATATATATATATATATATATATATATATATGTGTGTGTACGTATGTATATACGGTACGGAAAGTAATCAGACCTCCTTAAATTTTTCACTCTTTGTTATATTGCAGCCATTTGCTAAATTCATTTAAGTTTTTTTTTCCCTCATTAATGTACACACAGCACTCCATATTGACAAAAACAATTGTTGACATTTTTGCAGATTTATTAAAGAAAAACTGAAATATCACATGGTCCTAAGTATTCACACCCTTTGCTGTGACACTCATATTTAACTCAAGTTCTGTCCATTTCTTTTGATCATCCTTGAGATGATTCTACACCTTCATTTAAGTCCAGCTGTGTTTGATTATACTGATTGGACTTGATTAGGAAAGCCACACACCTGTCTATATAAGACCTTACAGCTCACAGTGCATGTCAGAGCAAATGAGAATCATGAGGTCAAAGGAAGCTCAGAGACAGAATTGCGGCAAGGCACAGATCAAATTCTGCTGCACTTAAGGTTTCTAAGAGCACAGTGGCCTCCATAATCCTTAAATGGAAGGCGTTTGGGACGACCAGAACCCTTCCTAGAGCTGGCCGTCCGGCCAAACTGAGCTATCGGGGGAGAAGAGCCTTGGTGAGAGAGGTAAAGAAGAACTCAAAGATCACTGTGGCTGAGCTCCAGAGATGCAGTCAGGAGATGGGAGAAAGTTGTAGAAAGTCAACCATCACTGCAGCCCTCCACCAGTCGGGGCTTTATGGCAGAGTGGCCTGACGGACGCCTCTCAACCGTGCAAGACACAAAGGCCGCATGGAGTTAGCTAAAAAACACCTGAAGGACTCCAAGATGGTGAGAAATAAGATTCTCTGGTCTGATGAGACCAAGATAGAACTTTTTGGCCTTAATTCTAAGCGGTATGTGTGGAGAATACCAGGCACTGCTCATCACCTGCCCAATACAGTACCAACAGTGAAGCATGGTGGTGGCAGCATCATGCTGTGGGGGTGTTTTTCAGCTGCAGGGACAGGACGACTGGTTGCAATCGAGGGAAAGATGAATGCAGCCAAGTACAGGGATATCCTGGACGAAAATCTTCTCCAGAGTGCTCAGGACCTCAGACTGGGCCGAAGGTTCACCTTCCAACAAGACAATGACTCCAAGCACACAGCTAAAATAACGAAGGAGTGGCTTCACAACAACTCCGTGACTGTTCTTGAATGGCCCAGCCAGAGCCCTGACATAAACCCAATTGAGCATCTCTGGAGAGACCTGAAAATGGCTGTCCACCAATGTTTACCATCCAACCAGACAGAACTGGAGAGGATCTGCAAGGAGGAATGGCAGAGGATCCCCAAATCCAGGTGTGAAAAACTTGCATCTTTCCCAAAAAGACTCGTGGCTGTATTAGATCAAAAGGGTGCTTCTACTAAATACTGAGCAAAGGGTCTGAATACTTAGGACCATGTGATATTTCAGTTTTTCTTTTTTAATAAATCTGCAAAAATGTCAACAATTCTGTGTTTTTGTGTCAATATGGGGTGCTGTGTGTACATTAATGAGGAAAAAAAACAAAAACAAATGATTTTAGCAAATGGCTGCAATGTAACAAAGAGTGAAGAATTTAAGGGGGTCTGAATACTTTCCATACCCACTGTATGTAGGCATGTGTGTGTATATATACATACATAAATATAAATATATATATATGTGTATGTATGTATGTATGTATGTATGTGTGTGTGTATATATATATATATATATATATATATATATATATATATATATATATATATATATGTATGTGTGTGTGTGTGTGTGTGTGTGTGTATGTATATATATATATATATATATATATATACACACATACACACACACACACACATATACACACACACACATACATATACATACATATATATACACACACACACATACATATACATACATACATACATATATATATATACACACACATACATATTTATTAGGGGTTGTACCGACTAGTCGATTAGTCGACTTTAATGCTCTGCCATGATGCTTTAAGCTTGACGTCGACTAGTCGCTGGTCCTAAATAGAGGATGCAACAGGACACTAAAACGTGCTTCCAAACAGTTAAAATGACAAATAAATTCATACTTCGAAAGTGCTCCACAAACCATTTGATTATACCGTCTGGATGCTGAAAATTGAAAGGGAGAATGCATGTTTTAAACAGCTTAGGTGCCGTTCACATGTGCTCAAGTTCGTTATTTCAAATGTAGAAGCGCAGTATGTGTGCTTATAAGGGAAGTGACGTGGTTGCGATGTGCACGCGGTATAATACTCTCGTTTTTTCCAGAGCTTCTAAAAACAATTTTTAATGCTGGAAATCCATTTATCCTTTGCTGAAACTTCTAAGTCTTCATGAAGAGCACAAATCATGGTTGCTTAGCAACGGCAGACGCCACCGAGTGCAAGCAAAAGACGCTACAAAGCGCTTTGGAAAGACGGAAAAAGTGGCGCGCCTAGCATTTTCCACACGTTTTTAGGCGTAACATGGGAACGGCCTCTTATTGTACAGGTAAATTATTCAACGTTCAAATCTAATGCAATGTGCGTTGTAATAGACACACACATAGACTACAGACAGTAGTAGGGCTGAAACGATTAGTCGACATTATCAACAACGTCGACAATAAAAAAAAAATGTCGAAAAATATTTTTGTTGTCGAGTAGTCGTTTGATCTCATATGGCCTAATGTAAGAGCCTGCAAAAATGCGATTTGACCCGTGCGGGGCTGTAGCGCAAGACTGTAGAATGCGATTCAAGAGAAAAAGACAGCGCTTCAGAGCAAACGCAGGTGAATCCAAGCGCCGTTTGGATGAATATGTAAATAAATTGCACGTTTCCTCTCAGTAACGAAACAACAAAAACTGACAACAGTGTGAAAGCCGCAGTTAAAAATGCATCTGATTACAAAGATGTGGATGTTCGCACAAGCTCTGCAGTTCAGTAACGTTAACTTACTCCAGTAACGTTTGGTCACATCATGTTTATTTATATAGTACATTACACAATAGACAGCCTTAAATCAAACTGCTTTATGGTATTCAACATGAAAAACCTGTCGCTTTCAGTTAGAATTACAACTTGATTTCTTGTTATAAAGCAAGCTCTCTCCAGTGTGGAGCTGGCTAATGAGAATTTTATAAATGCATTACTAAATGTTGAAATTACCATTCGTAAGACTAATAAATGCTGCAAAAGTTGTTCATACTTAGTTCATATTAACTAATGTTAAGTAATGAACCTTAATGTAAAGTATTACCAATTCATTGTATAATAACTGTAATTACAAAATATGCTTTTCTAAAGCTAAAGTGACCTTAATTTATGTTAGAGTATGTATAACAATTTATTTTTTACTAATTGCAAAAACTGAAAATCAAAGTATACTGATCAGCCAGTAAAATAATTGACGATTAGTCGTTCCAATAATTGTTTGTTGCAACCCTAGACAGTAGCTCACGCGCAGGTCAGGCACACACAGAATCATTTAATAGCGCCGAAATATACTGTCAGCACTATTCTATGATTTCTCAATAATACAAGCTTAGAACCCGAAAGGTTCTAGCATATATTTCTTAATCAAAACCCACAGCTTTACTATTAGTAGAGAGATGCTGTCAGGTAGAATTATTTCACACACACAATCACTCTCTCACTAATGCTTATCTAGTTCTCATATCTTAATCTATTTATCTGATTAAGAACGATCGATAAAAACGAGCTAGTATAGGAACAGTAGCCATGTGGGCAGCACTGTGTCATATGCCATAGCTGTGCACAAGGTGTTTGAGTCTGACCTCAAGATTCAGGCGTATTTGTTCATCAATGACGTCTTCAGCAACTAGTCAACTCGACTTTTATCACATAAATGTTGACTTTAAAAATTCTTAAGTCGTTCAACCCCTAATGTTTTTTATATATATATATATATATATATATATATATATATATATATATATATATATATATATATATATTTTATATTTCTGGCAAAATAAAGATAAAATAACATTCAAAGCAAAGCTGATTGCTCACTTTGCTCTTAAGAAGTGCTTTAGTGCTGGGCTCCTCTTGCATAACTTGTCCAGGTTCAGGGGATGAACCTAATGGAGTCTCTGCCTTCCTCTTTAAACCCTGCGGGGCCATGGCCACACCACTCAATGCTGGCTCCATTATAACATGCTCCTCCTCTAGCTGGGAATGCAAAATGAGGAAAAAAATTATTAAAACCATGTTTAACTAGCAGGCAGCACTTCAATTTTTTTGTTACTATTTTCATTCTTAATGCCTTGAGAAAACTTCAAATTTACAAAATTCCAATTCTATTAATTTTAGCTGCACATCAGGAATACTTTCTTCAAGACATGAAAATTAATGAAATACAAAAAAAGAAAAGAAAAAAAATCAAGGAAAGTGTTAACTCAAATATTAAATGTCTACAGTACTAGTGCCAGAATAGAACCTATTTTATAATGTGCTAACAATTATTAAAATGCATTACAACAATGGAAGACACATAGCCTTTGATTTAATTCTGAGTTGTGTAGCAAACTGAAAACATGTGTCAGGGTAAAAATTACACAAATGTACACAAAACCTGTGCAACTAAAATATAATTTTACCTAAAGCTTTAACATTATAATTTTGCTAACTTGCGAACACTGTTATTACCCTCAGTAAATGTATGTTTGCATAACTCAAACAATGTATCTATAACTCAATGAGTGAATGCGTTTGCACTTAATGCACTAATAAACTTCAATATAATTTTTTTTTTTTACACATTTGTGACCCTGGACCACAAAACCACAGTCTTAAGTCGCTGGGGTATATTTGTAGCAAGAGTCAAAAATACATTGTATGGGTCAAAATGATTTTCTTTTATGCCAAAAATCATCAGGATATTAAGTGAAATGAAGATATTCCATGAAGATATTTTGTAAATGTCCTACCGTAAATGTATCAAAACTTAATTTTTGATGAGCAGTATGCACGCAAGTAGTATGCATTAAGAAAAAAAAAGGTAATTTTCTCAATATTTAGATTTTTTTACAACCTCAGATTCAGAGATTTTCAAATAATTGTATCTCGGCCAAATATTGTCCTAACCTAACAAGCTACACATGAACGGAAAGCTTATTAATTCAGCTTTCAGATGATGTATAAATCTCAATTTTGAAAAATTTACCCTTATGACTTTTGGTTTTGTGGTTCAGGGTCACATTTAAGCAACACAATTGATGTTATTATTCAGGAAAAAACAAACAAACGAAAAAAAAAAAAAAACAGCAATTTAGAATTTTAAGTGGGAAGTACAGTGCTGGTAAAAGCCATGTTCATGGTCACCTCTGGGCCTCCAGGGCCCTGCTCAGATTTGATAGTGGGGTTGAGAACTGCTTTCTTCTCCTTCAGGTTAAGCACAAGACCCAACTCAGGCAGTGGCAGGCAGGAGGGTCGAGTTAGCCCAAACAGAGTGTAATACAGATTTACTGCATCACAACGCAAACGCCAGTCATGACAAGTACCTAAGATAAGTACAAAGACAGAAGTAAACTGCAACATACCAGATTTCTAGAAAAAAGAAGAAGAAAAAAAACCCCCAACTGATTGGTGACTTAGTATGCACATCTAGGGTGGTGATGCAAGCATGGTGTGTATTCTATTGTAAATAATTCAATGGTCTGGAATAAATTATGTCAACAAACCTGTAACTACTATGTACACTTGCAGCCATGGAAAATGTATAAACACTTTAAAATATCTGTCAACCAATCAAAATCAAGAAATTAGAAATAAATTTGCATATCAAAAAATTGTAGGGAAGTTCAGTCAAAGTTCAGTCAAGTCCTCTTAGGAAATCCCCCTTTCTAGAAACATACTATCTATCACAAACATTACAGAGAGAAAATGTTTTTATTACCGAGATGTAAAACATGTCTTTGAAATGGTATGAGATAGGAATTTACAATTGGATTTAAAGCAAATAATATAAACTTACGCAACAGCAAGGTCTGACTACAAAAAGAAAGAGCATCCTATGAACCTGAATTTGAATCTTTTATGCTAACACAATTTTCATGTGTTTTTAAAACTGAAAAGACAAAAGTAAAACATGCAGCCATGCATTTGAGAAAATACTTAAAGTTTTTTTAATCATGTGTGTATTACACAAAATAGCAGACTGCGCAACCACAGTGTAAGAACTGAGAAAACTTGAATCAAATATATGGGAACTGGCTTTCATCACATCTGGCAATGGCTCAGCATTTGTACTGCCAAGAGTGGTTGCAAACCCAGAATGAACAGAAGTGTTTTATTACAATAAATCTTTTCACAATGGGAGCAGAACAAGACCCCCCTGTTAGAAAACAATCCAAGAAAATGCTCACTACAACATCAGCTCTTTAAGAGACTTTTTAAAACACTGCCAGTGATAGCAAAAGGCAAATTTATGCAAGCTCAGAGAAGAACTGCCAATAATAGGGGATGCCGGTGTGACGGCCTAGTGCCGCGGTGTCTTATGGGAAAAATCGCCATTTTGTGAGGCCACTTGTTGATTGAGGAACATCGAGGTCGTTGTGATCGTCGTCATGGGAAGAAAGTGTTGTGTTGTCTCTTGTAATGTTCGTTCACACGATCGAGTGGGTAGAAAAATAGACAGACTTTCTTTTTATAGTTTTACAACCTTTAAAAAGAACGAAGGGAGTCATGTGTCTGAAATAAAGCGGAGACGGATGACTTGGATATCCGCCATAAGACGTACGGACATACACTTTGGAGACATCCATAGGTCACTGAAAGTGTGTTCCAGGCATTTTCATTCAGGAAAGTGTATAAACGTCAGTAGCAGATGATTGTGTTCTCGGTTTGTATATATGTGATGCGATCTGGGAAAACCTGTCGGATGGCGCGCTGGGACGTTTTGAATGTCAGTTTTTTGTCAAAATTAGGTTTTCATTAAATTATTATTCTATAACATCTTGTCATCTCTGAAAATATCTTGGCTTAATTCACTTGTTTAGTGCAGTAAAATTGCGATGTATTGCAGCAAGCAGAAATGATAATGTCTTTCTCTAAGAGGGTATTCTATGTTAAGAACGTGCTGCAGAGGTGCTCTCTCTAACACCACAAAAATTGTATGTATTTATTTATTTATTTATTGATACCGTGAGATGTCGGAGCGCAAGAGATCAACGCAGTCGGAAGAAGCTGCTCACTCAAAACGATCTAACTGGCCTCAGTCTACTCAATCCTGGTGATGTCAGTGCCTTATACGATGTTATAATGGACTATTTCACATCCAGAGATGAAGGATCGGATGAAGAACTTACTAAAGATGAAGAGTCCGGTACAGTAGCGTAGCCAGGATTCACAATATGGGTGGGCCCAGAGAAAACTGGGTGGGCCTAGCCATAAATGTATCTGTTATCAAAATTGATTAAGGCAACTACACCTGCTTGAATTATCAGAGTATAAGCCTGTGTGTCATTATAAGCAGAGCATAACGATAAGAACAGCATATGAGCAAGACGGCCACACCGCCTTCTGAAAGACGCAACACAACAATATTTTGCCACAAAGCACCGGCAAAAGTAATGACAATGAATGTGTCGGGGGAAACAGTAAGATTGCTCTTAACTAACCTTAAGATGTATTGCTCTTACCTTTGTGAGCAAAAATGACGGATAATTTGAAATGTTTTCCATTGAAAAAAATGCAAATGATCGCGCTGGTGCCTCCATATACCGCAAAGCAGCTACAGCTTTTTGGATATGCGCCTAATAGCGCAAATTTATAGGTTTAACGTTTAAACTAACATTGTTTCATATAACTACTTGAACCAGGGACGTCGGCAGAAAATCTTCAATGGGAGAATCTTTCATAGGGGGGACACAAGCTATAAAAAATATAGTATATTTATACAAATTATAAAATAAACCACAATTTATAATGTCATTCGTTATAAACAACATAAGTCTAACCAAAACTAATTTATAAAAAAAGACAAATTAAAATATAAAACAAATTATAATGTCATTCGTTATAAACAACGTAAGTCTAACCAAAATGAATTTAAGAAACAAATTCTAAAATAAAACGCAAATTATAATGGCATTCGTTATAAACAGCATATATAAGTCTAACCAAAACTAATTTAAGAAACAGACAATTCTAAAATAAAACAAATTATAAATGGCATTCGTTATAAACAACATGTATAAATCTAACCAAAACAAATTTAAGCAGCAGACAAATCATATAATAAAACAAATTACAAAGGCAAAGAAACCTACAAATTATAAAATAAAACACATTATAATGAAATTCGTAAAAAAAAAAAAGATCGGTTCATTGGTTAGTCCAGTTATGCTTTCCCATCACAAAGTCACATGTATTTTTAATGCACATTGGGTGTTTCCATAGTAGTTTGTGCCTGACTTGAACTGTTTTATATCTATAGATTTTATTTTAGACAAGTCGTGATGATTTGAGAAGGTAATTTGATCAAACAGACTAAGCAGTCTTCCGCTGGCCGCTGTTCGATCCTTTAAAAAACGAAAACTTATATTTAACAAACAAAAAAATGCTCCAAATGTCTTTCTAAATTAACTTAATAAAAAAACGAAACGAAATATAATCACTTTGCCATTAGGCCTACATACAAAATGTAACTATTTAATTAGCTGAAACAGTAGCTATAAGCAGTTTTGGGAGAAGTCCTTAAAAAGTCGGTCACAGGTCAGACTCGGCAGAGAATTCTGATAAGCTGATTCTGATTAGTAATCAGGAATCAGGGCCTGGGTGGGTCTGACTGACAGGTACGCGCCTGGTCCAGTAGCAGTCTGTTATAAACAGTGCTCGAACCGTTGTGCTGTGCTGGCGTAACTTCATGTAAACTACAAGGTACATTATTCCTGCTATTTAAACATACAAGTGGTGATCAAAAGTTCTGAGACTATACTCATGATAAACAACGGAAAACATACGTTAGTCTGTTTGTGTAATAATGCAGTATCACTTTAAACCCATTTTTCTCAAAATTCCATTCCTGAAAATCATAGCTATCAGCCAGCTTCAGATACTTGTCTCTGTATAGTACATTTGGTTATTTTAATCGACTTTTCAACATCGTTTTTCACACATTTACTGTAATAACCATAGGCAGTGGTGGCCTCACAATATGGCGGCGCCCTCTTGTTTACGTCCCAGAATGCATTGCGCAGTGACGTCGGTTTGCAAGCTCTATTAAAAACATGTTATAAAGCACTGTGGGTTTAATGCCATTAAATGGTTGATTTCAGAGCTTTCTTTTGTGTTTCAGGGCAATAGTCCCTTAACAGTAGAGAATCAGAATTCAAATGGATCATCTGCACATAAAGATGTCCTAGGGTTCTGAGAATGAATACATGTAAGAATTTTGGGAGACATTAAAAGAGAGTGAGAGAAAGAGAGAGAAGAGAGAAAAGGCGACAGTACTGGTATAATGCAAATTGACAATGGGGTTCACTAAGTGTCAGTACATATTCACAAAATGCTTTTTTTAAACATGGAGACTGTTTGGGTTTTCGGCCCAGTCAACTTTGGTAAATCAATAGATTAAGTCCAGATAAGCTCCACAATAACTTATGAGGAGAAAAATTAAATGTGTGCATTCTACCTGAGTTCATCAGCTTCCACAGTTGGTCCACTAAAGCTTCATTACACAACAAGGAGTCTGCTGCTTTGGTGAAAGGTGGATTCTTGGCAAGCATACTGAGAATCTTATGCCTAAAGAGGGCAAACAATTATCAAAATTTAAACAAAATCTACACAAAATATACATCAGTTAAATAGTATTTGGATGTATCTGAAGATCCAAAGAATATCAGGATCCTCCAAAAAAAATGAAAGTTTAGTGGAACACAATTTACACAATTACTTTTTGTTTTTCCCTTTTTCTTAAAAAAATGAATAAAATAAACTTTTGAGCAGATGTACAGTATTCAACATTTGAAGTGGATCAAATCTTTCATTTAAGTTGTCAAAAAACCAAAACAATACCTGTTCTTGTCTTAGGACAACTCTGATTAACTTTTGTAATCCATTTCAAATGTTGACTACTTTATACAGTTTGTATTACAAAATGATTCAGCATACAGCTGAAGATATACATTGAGCACACAGGTAGTCATTTTGGAAATCTTTTCAAAATGAATGTAATGCATATTTTTGAGGTGGAACAATGTATTTACACAAAATTCATTTGTTAAATAACATTTCAAAGTGATTGTTTTATTTTTTATTTTCTTCACCCAAAAAAATGTCAGGTGGTACAACTAAATATTTATAAATGTGTATATACTTCTATTCCTAATTTTATTTCTAAATTAAATCTTAGTCTACAATGCCTAACACGTTATTTTGTGGTTATGTATTTTATTAATAATAATTCTGAATTATTGCATTCTAATGGCTGGGTATACAGTATCTTTAGCATCTAACTTTACTTTTAAAGACAAAAGGATGATCACACAGTCAAATGCATTTAATACAGTAACCACTCACCATCTAGTTCTCAGCCATTTGTACACTTCGACCTATTATGTGTTTGTATATATGAAGAATTTTCATGGTTACACCACCTGACAACATTAATAATGACACGAAATATGTCGAATACTTTTTTTTTTCTTTTTTACTAACACAGGTGCAAATGGGTTAAGTCATGCTTTTTTGGGGCAGCAAAAAATGGTGTAAACAAATAAATTGACTGCCGCCAAGTTTGTAAATCGTGCTGCGTGATTTAAATACTCTCCTGCTATAACTTTTGACTGTGTCTACTAGGGGTGTAACAGTTCAAATTACTCACAATTTGGTTTGTATCACCGTTTTAGAGTCATGGTTTCAGTATGTGCTATGTTTAGGGAAAAAGGACTATACTGTCAAAAAAAATAAGCCAGATGGTGGCGCTATCACTATAACGGGATATTGGCATGTAGATGACTTCAGGCCGGCACTGTCATCAGACATATGAAGTTTGGTGCAGATTGAACATGGTATGGTTGAGTTATTGAGTGATTTTCATGTTGCCAACAGGTGGCGCTATGATTGTAACTGTATATTGGCACATAGATGTGTTCAGGTCAGGACTCTTATCAAACCTGTGAAGTTCGGTGCAGATCGGACATTGCATGTTTGAGTTAGTGTAAAGCAACATGAATTTACATGTTTGTGTTTTTGAGAAAACAACGTTTATGAGTGGTTAGTGAAAAACTAAAAAATTAAAGTGAATGTGATATGGCCATGAAACACATACAGAAAATGTGTTCACAAGACTTTTGAGAACTCGATGTGGTAGGCTAGAGTTTTTTTCTACAAAATGATGTGAAAATCATCTCATTTACTCGTTCAAAGAAAACAGTATATTGATGTAAATTTACCAAAGCATGTTTTGTGATGGAAAGACAATATGCAAGAGATTGACAATGGTCATGAATATTTAGTGATTCACACCTGAGAGAGACAAAGCCCTCCCCCTAATGGCCCATCAATGACACTGTGACTCTCAGGTAAAAAAAACAATGTGAGAAGATTCAAAGAATGGAGTTTTAGATCATTTGTATTTTATTTAACACAGTATAATCAAAACATACATAATGAATGTCAAGGACACATTATTGAGCACCCTGATCTACAGATAGGAACAGACTGTGTGTCATTTCTGAAAACTAATTCTTTTCTGAATTCTGTTCAACAAGGGAAACAAGTAAATCATACCTGACATTTAAGTGCTTGCAAAACTCATCATCAGTAGTCAAGAGACTTGTTTTGCACTAGAATATCAGTGTAGTTGAACATCTGAAGTTGGTACAGCGCTCTCAGAGCAAAATAGTTTGAAGAGACAGCAGGATTCATCTTTTTAGCTGGTTTCAGATCGCTAAAAAACAAACAAAAACAAAACATCTGTGAGCATGTTCATAGACTCATGCATTTGTACAAACGTAAAAAATGACATTTATATCTCAGAAACTAATTATTGTTTAGCACGATAAACGTCTATTCGCGATCAGAGTATAACTAACAAACATGGTCTAAACATACACTCAGTATAAACACTTATAGGATGTTTTTTATTTTATTTAGCGATAAATAAAAACAAAAATATGATCTTATAGTCGTAAACAAGCATGTTTTGTATAAATTATGCAATACATATTGTCTCAACATTCTTAGACTATCATTCAGTGTTACAGTGTAAACATTGTGACTATCGCGTCATTTTCTAGAACATTAAAAAAACATCCTTGCGTTGTGAGACATTTAGATGCAATGAAATGAAACTTCACAAAGTTTCACTTGAGGTATTCAGCAATTATAGTTTGGAAAAAGTCTAAATAGTAAAATGAATACAACTTAGTCTGTTGTATACATTTTGCATACATTCAACAGTAACACAACAGCGAATGCAAGTAGGCTAATAAAAGAAAGACTTACATGTAAAAATATCTTCTGTTGAATCTTCTGCGCATCACATCGCGTTCTTCTGATGAGGCAAATATAAGATTTATTCCTCTCAGCAGGTCTTCTTTCAGAAAGGAACAGTAATCCAAATGAATTCCAGATGAATTTGACGAAAAGTCTTGCTGCTTTGTTGACTGTGATGTGGGCGTTGACCTCCCGCGCTTCATGTGGCTAATTGTAATGTGAAAGCGAAACTAACGTCTGGGCGTAAACTAATTAAAAATAATCAGCTCCAAGGGGATAAACTGGAGATTGCGTTGGTTTCATAAGGATTACTTTATCACAGAATATTTGTTTTCAATAACATTTACTTCGTTCAAGAGTAGAAATATCAAACTTTCTCCGGGTATATGTATAATGTCTCTGTGTGCTGTTTTCGCCGAGTATTTGATCATTAAGTGACGCGTTTCAAAATTAAGATCACAGAGACCAACGCGGCACACAGCACTCCCTGTATATTTTCTTTATTTGTCAAAAGCGCACCGTTTTATTGTCATCATGTATCTGTACAAATAAAAGTAGACCCTTTACAGATTAGATTGATGTATTGATCTTATCTGTACGATCAAAACTGACGGAGTAATTTACGTTTATATAGGGGGCTTTTTTAAAAAAAAACGCACCAAAACGCGCCGGCGTGGTCTTCGACCCCAGAGGGTTAAGTTAGTGTAAAGGAATCCAGTTCCTGTTGCCAGCAGGTGGCGCTATGATAATGGAATATTGGCCTTTAGATGTGTTTAGGCCAGGACTGTTATTGAACTTGTGAAGTTTGGGGCAGATCGGACATTGTTTGGCTGAGTTATAACTTGTATTCCCATGGCAAAACATCGAAATTTATCATGCCGCCACGGACACACCCTTCAATGAAAACTGTAGATCTTCGCAATTTAACATCACACAGGCCTTAAGATTAGACTGACCAATTATACTATTGATATCATTAAATCTCTAGGAGTTTGTTACAGCGTACAACAAGTCACTTACTGTTGCCAGCAGGTGGCGCTATGACTATAACTGAATATGGGCATGTAGATGTCTTCAGGTCAGGAGTGTTATCATACATGTGAAGTTTGGGCCAGATCGGACATTGTATGGCTGAGTTATAACAACTTCCTTTTTAATGGCGAACCATCGAAATTTGACAGGCCGCCACGGACACGCCCTCCAATGAAAACTCAAGATCTTCACAATTTAACATCACAAGGGCCTTTAGATTAGACTGACCAAGTTTGGTGTTGATCTGACGAAATCTCTAGGAGGAGTTTGTTCAAGTACGATGCCTGGAAATGGCAAAAATGACCCAAAATCTGCTGAGATTATTAAAAATAACTGACTTCCTGTTGGGTTTCGGGTTTCGCTCCAAGAGACTTTTCTGTAGGTATTGGAGTGGTAAATGTGTATGCCAATTTTCGTGTTTGTACGTGAAATGTAGCGGTCGGGGCACTTCCTTGAATGATATCAGGTGGCGCTCTTGAGCCAATTTGCAACACGCATTTCTAAAACCTATATCAGATGCAAATTTTCACCAGTTCTGAGGCGTGTGCAAAGTTTCATGACTTTTTAAGCATGTTTAGGCCCTCAAAAATGCGACGAATCCCGGAGAATCATAATAATAATAATAATAATAATAATAATAATAATAATAATAATAATAATAAATATAGCTGCAAGCAGCGATGGGCGGGCCCTCGCCCTCAGCGCAATCGCCACCCTGGTGCAATCAATGAAAAAAAGTGCACAGCGGGCACATGGATTTACAGTATCGCTCTGGCTTTCTGTTTTTAAGGGTTACAGCAATAAAAGGGTTACTACGACATCAAGTGAGTTAAACACACACACATACAAAAATGAACAATGTATGAAGAGTTCAAATGCAAAAGCCACTAAATTCATCTGACCTCTTTCTTTAAAAAAATGCACTTTTGTCAGACTCCGATGCACAGGTTTCTATGTAAATAGTGGTACTTCTGATTGGTCTGAGGCTGGGATTTTAGTGGGTTTGAAGTCAAAGTATTTGATGGATGTATAATGTGTGTCAAGAGCATTCACTCATTTATCTAACTTTTGACTGAGATGGCTTTTAGGGGGGTTTGCATCTGAACTCTTCGTATACAAATTCAGGGAAATTGTGCACATCTATCATTAGTAAAATTATGGAAAAGTCTCTTGATAACCGCTAATGACAGGTTAGCATGGAATAGCAAGGTCATTAATTAATATAAAAGGCTGAATCATCCTATGGTGTTGTCCACCAGTGTGATGCTTGTACTGTCACACCACATGAAAATATGTCACACCAGAGGACTACGTCTCTATAAGAAGAATTTAAAATAATTCAGTAAGATTTGTTTAGCACATTTTATTCATTTTTGATCAGTGTCAGTATTCTTAAATGCAGCAGTTACATGAATTAAACTTGTGATTTTTTTGAAGAAACCCTGTACTGTTTTAAAGTGTCATGAAAATAATTATAAAATATAATACTCTGTTTTTGAAGCAAAAAGAATGGACAGAGAGAAATTAGAGGAGGAGAGAGCAGAAAGTAAATATAATCAAACTAACGCTTTAAAAATAGTTACCATATAGTTACAAATAAAATAATTCACATACTAATGAATAAGCTTTCAAATATCTGTCCAGTGTAGTGACCTGCATGCATGAAAGGATTAATTATGTTAGTTAACATGAACAATTATATAGCATTAAAGTTGATTAATATTCATTTCAAAATGTATTAACATGTTATAAAAATGCTCACTTAATACTGGTTTATGTGCACTATGCATTAACATGAACATGCATATTTTTATTAACTAACGCTAAAATTAATAATTAAAGATGTTAATAAATATATTTATTAACAAAGATAAATGCTGTGAAAATACATTATTCATTGTTGGTTAATGCATTAACTAATGTTAACCAGAGAGACATCATTGTAATATTTTATGATCTATAACTATGAAGAAAAAATTGCTCTGTAAGCATTTCTACAATCATTATATAAAAGCATACTGACACATACAGTTACATATGAATTGATGTGAATGTAGTTTTCTTTCAGATGGGTTAAAAGATATCTTAGCCTGTGTCTCCATCCGGTGGTCATCCAGGTTATTACAGTCTTCATCTATTTGTTCATACAGAGGGGATTTTAATTTTCTTTAATTCATACAGTGTTGGATTTTTTTTTTATTTTGGCAAACTTCCTCAGAATAACTAGTTTTCTGTATGAAAAAAGTTTGAAAGAGTTTGGATGCTTCATTTTAAAGATATAATAAAATGATGGTTATCTTTTTTACTGTTACTTTAATAAATCACCATGTCAACACCGTTCAAGATATCCAAAATCTCACAATTTAGTATCTTCACTATCTTGCCATCATGTAGAAAAAGTTTGGTGTGAATTTGTTGGTTTTCCTGAGAGCAGTATTCAAAATTCCACAGCCTGATTTTTCCAAAAATCCACATTC
The DNA here is from genome assembly GCA_033026305.1 of Cirrhinus molitorella. Taxonomy (NCBI): domain Eukaryota; kingdom Metazoa; phylum Chordata; class Actinopteri; order Cypriniformes; family Cyprinidae; genus Cirrhinus; species Cirrhinus molitorella. Next base: position 24,651,028 of record CM065123.1, on the reverse strand, counting down.
AAACCAAAATAGCCGACTTCCTGTTTTTGACACGTTGCCATGGAAACAGCATTTAATGTATCAACAAACCATTTACAGATTCTTATTGGCCGTGTTTTGACAATATACTGATGCAGTTTGAAGCAAATAGAGTAAAATTGAGATCTTGAATTTAAAGCATTTAGAAAATGACATTTCCTGCAGCCAATTGGAGGCGCTATAACTTTGACTCCTAATAGTCACATCTATTTGATCAGCATCATAAAACGAACAAACTGATGAAGTTTCGTCAGAATCAGACAATCTGTTCAAAAGTTAGACACTTCCTGTTTCTCATTTCTCGCCGTAACTTTTGTCGCCTCGCCACGGCCAAACCGTTCGAGATATCAAAAATCGCAATTTTTCATCCCCAATGTCTCTAGATCATGTTCCCCAAGTTGAGGCAAATGTTTCAAAATCCTCAGAGGAGTATATCAAATTCCAGAGCATGTGCTTTTTAAACAGCCCTGAATAGCGCACTTCCTGAAATATAGCCTGAAACACAGAGCGCGAAAGTTGTTCAGCTTGACGAGTTCTGTGTCTCCTGAGTTTCATTTGAATACATGCAAGTATGTGCGCGCTAGACAGCAAGATTTTTGGACTTTTTCCAGGGGGCGCTGTACAGCCCCTGTGCCACGCCCGGGCCCCAGTCTTTGATACGTCCTGATGGCCGCAGGTTCCAGCATGTGTGCCAATTTTCAAGAGTTTTTGAGCATTTTAAGGCCCCCAAAACCCCCCGAAAAGTCGAAAGGAGAAAATTAATAATAATAATTAAAGCTGCAAGCAGCGATGAACGGGCCCTCGCACCCGGGCTCACCGTCGACCGGTGACAAACGTTGACCAATTTATGCATTTAAAGTTAAATATAAATGACTGACATATTCCTTCTATATGTACCCAACTTCCTGCTGCCAGATGGTGGCACTATCACTATAAATGGATATTGTCATGTAGATGTCTTCAGGCCAGGACTGTCATCAGACATATGAAGTTTGGTGCAGATTGAACATGGTATGGTTGAGTTATTGAGTGATCTGCATGTTGCCAACAGGTGGCGCTATGATTGTAACTGAATAGTGGCACATATATGCCTTCAGGCCAGGACCCTTATCAAACAAGTGAAGTTTGGGGCAGATCGGACACTGCATGTGTAAAAAAAGCAATTTCCTGTTTCCAGCAGGTGGCGCTATGGTTGTAACAGAGTACTGGCCTTTAGATGTGTTCAAGTCAGGACTCTTATCAAACAAGTGAAGTTTGGGGCAGATCAGACACTGCATGTGTAAAAAAAGCAATTTCCTGTTTCCAGCAGGTGGCGCTATGATTGTAACAGTGTATTGGCCTTTAAATGTGTTCAAGTCAGGACTCTTATCATACATGTGAAGTTTGGTGCAGATCAGACACTGCCTGCCTGAGTTACAGTAACTTCCTGTTTCATTGCATTAATAGCATCCTTTAGCACTTAGCTAAGTATTGCTAGCATGTTTTAGAATGTGTATAACATTTTGCTAGCCTATTTTACACTTGCTGATGCTTTTTAATATGCTGCTAAGAGACCATAACAGTGTTAAACACGTTACTTCCTGTTGCCAGCAGGTGGCGCTATGACTATGACTAAATATTGGCATGGACATGTGTTCAGGACATGACTGTTAATAAACATGTGAAGTTTGGGGCAGATTGGACATTGCTTGCCTGAGTTACAGTAACTTCCTGTTTCATTGCATTAATAGCATCCTTTAGCACTTAGCTAAGTACTGCTAGCATGTTTTAGAATGTGTATAACACGTTGCTAGCCTTTTTTACACTTGCTGATGCTTTTTAATATGCTGCTAGGAGACCATAACAGTGTTAAACATGTTACTTCCTGTTGCCAGCAGGTAGCGCTATGACTATGACTAAATATTGGCATGGACATGTGTTCAGGACATGAATGTTAATAAACGTGTGAAGTTTGGGGCAGATTGGACATTGCTTGCCTGAGTTACAGCAACTTCCTGTTTCATGGCGAAACATCAAAGTTTGTCAGGCCGGGACACGCCCTTCGACGAAAATGCAAAAGCTTCGCAATTTAGCGTCACAAAGGCCTTATGAACACACTCACCAAATCTGAAGATGATCCGATAAAAACTGTAGGAGGAGTTCGTTAAAATACGAGGTCTGAAAATGGCAAAAACTGCACAAAAATCGTACAGGAAATTACAAATAACGGACTTCCTGTTGGGTTTGGGATGTTGTGCCAGGAGACTTTTTTGTAGGGATTGGTGTGATACACGTATGTACCGAGTTTCGTACACGTACGTGAAACGTAGATCGAGGGGCACTCCGTTAAAGTTTTCTAGGTGGCGCTACAGAGCCATTTTGCCACACCCACTTTTGAAACCCATATCAGATGTAAATTTTCGCCCGTCCTGACGCGTGTGCAAAGTTTCATGAGTTTTCGAGCATGTTTAGGCCCTCTAAAATACGATTCATTTCGGAGAAGAAGAAGAATAATAAGAAACGGAGCAATTCCAAGAGGGTCCTCGCACCGCGGTGCTCGGGCCCTAATAATAATAGTAAGAATAATCCTTACGGGAACAATAGTTCCCGTAATCCTTACGGGACTAATAATCCTTACGGGAACAATAGGACTTCCGCACCTACGGTGCAAGCCTCCGGCTTGCTCCTCGGTGCTCGGGCCCTAATAATAAGAATTAAAGCTGCAAGCAGCGATAAGCGGGCCCTCGTACGGGCTCACCGCCGACCGGTAGCTTTAGAAACACAGCAAACATTGACCAATTTATGCATTTAAAGTGGAACGGCTTGCACCGATGTGCTAAAGCCCTATTGTTTTCGGCATGTTTTTTCACTATTATGTTTGACGCATCGCCGTGGCAACACTGTTTGAGCTATCAAAAAAAGCTCCGCAATTTAACATCTCCTATGTCTTGACATGATTGTACTGAATTTTGGTGCCATTTACATATATCCCCTAGGAGGAGTATTTCGAAAATGACAGCATGCCATTTTCAAACAATCCAAAATGGCCGACTTCCTGTTGGGTGGAGCTAAAAAGTTGAATTGGAAATTTGTTTGTCATGATGATGGCAATGTCCCTATGAACTTTCGTGAGGATCAGACAAAATCTGTGGCAACCACAGCAATAAATAAAAATTGAAAATTGTAGGGGGCACTACAGAGTCCACTGGCCACACCCAAAACAAATGACCACAGAATTAAATATTGTGGCTAAGCTTCTACCAGTGTGCCAATTTCGTGTTTTCGTGTATTCCAAAGGTATGAAACATGCATTTTCATACTAGGTGGCGCTATGGAGCTGATGAAGCACGTCTCTACAAATTTGCACTACTAAATCAAAATATACCATAAGACAAAATTTTCAGTTGACTTTTGTGTAATTTTAAACATGGAAAGTCCCTCAAAATGGCGTGTGAAAATTAAAAAACTGCAAATTCAGTCCAAGAAGGCTTGGGCGGAGTCAGATAAAACCAAGTGATCTTAGCCGGTCATGACATTACCAATGACCATACTGAGTCCGTGCAGATAGGAGAAACTTCATCCTGGCCCATGCCCGCATTTGGTGGCGCTGTAGAGCCCCTCGACCACGCCCAAGCTCAAGCACTACTAAACAAATTTTTCGCAGGTCTGATCTCTGTACCAAATTTCATGAGTTTTCAACCATTTTAAAGGACTTAAAAATGAGCGTGAACATTAAAACTGAAAAAAAAAATATATATATTAATAATAATAGTGAAAAAACATGCCGAAAACAATAGGGCTTTAGCACCTCGGTGCAAGCCGTTGCGACTTGCTCCTCGCTGCTCGGGCCCTAATAATAATAATAATAATAATAATAATAATAATAGTGAAAAAACATGCCGAAAACAATAGGGCTTTAGCACCTCGGTGCAAGCCTTTCCGGCTTGCTCCTCGATGCTCGGGCCCTAATAAGAATAATCCTTACGGGAACAATATGGCTTCCACACCTACGGTACAAGCCTCTGGCTTGCTCCTCGGTGCTCGGGCCCTAATAATAATAATAATAATAATAATAATAAATATAGCTGCGAGCAGCGATGGGTGGGCCCTCGCCCTCAGTGCAATCGCCACCCTGGTGTAATCAGGAAAATGCACAGCGGACACATGGATTTACAGTATCGTTCTGGCTGTCTGGTTTCAAGTGTTACAGCAATGAAAGCGTTACACTATGACATCAACAGAGTTAAACACACACAGACACGCAAAAAATGAACAATACAACTTTAGAGAAACTGTGCATATCTATCTTTATAGAAAATTATGGAAATGTCTCTTGATAACCCGCTATTGACGAGTTAGCATGGAATAGCAAGGTCATTAATTGATACAAAAGGCTGAATCACACTATGGTGAGTCCACCAGTGTGATATTTCCAAATATCTGTCCACTGTAGTGACGTCCATGTGTGAATAGGTGAATTATATTAGTTAGCAAGAAAAATTAGATAGCATTTATTAATGTTAATTAAGTTCAACATTTATTATATTATTAAAATGCACAGTTGTATTTTAATATTAGTTTATATGCACTGTGAGTTAACATGAACAGGAGTGTTTTTATTAACCAACTTTAAAAAAGATTAATAAACGCTGTAAAAATATATTCTTCATTGTTAGTTCATATTAGTTAATGCATTAAAGTTAACCGAAAAAAGAGACCTCATTGTAAATTGTTTAACACATTTTATGATCCATAACTATTTAAAAAAATCTATAAGCATTTGTGAAATGTGAATTATATAAACTATATTACCAGTAAAGGACATATTAACTTATTTTACTTATTTGTTTCTATAATTATATAAATGTAAACTATATATCAACTGATTCTGTGAATGTATTTTTTTTTCTGATGGGTTAAAAGATATCTTAGCGTATGACTCCATCTGATGGTCATCCTGGGTATTACAGTCTTCATCTCTGTTACAAAGAGTTTAAATATCCCCCCTCTCTCCCTCCATCTCTTTCCACCCCTCCCCCCCCTCCCCACACTCTGACACTCATACACCCACCACCACACACACACACACACACACACACACACACACATATACATAGAGGCAGAGTGAGATGAGATGTCTTATTTGTGTTTTAATTTTCTTTAATTCATAAAATTTTGGATTTTGTTGAATTCTTGCATACTTCTTCAGAATGACTAGTTCTCTGTATGAAAAAAGTCTGAATGCTACATTTTAAAGACATAATAAAATGATGGTTGTTTTTACTGTTATTTAACAAATCAACGTCAACACTGTTCAAGGTATCCAAAATCCGTTGGCAAATTAGCATCTTCAGTTATCTTGGCATCATGCCGAAAAAGTTTGGTGTGAATTTCTTATTTTTCCTGATAGGAGTATTTCAAATTCCACAGCCTGATTTTTCTAAAAATCCACATTCAAACCAAAATTGCAGACTTCCTGTTGGTCATGGCTAATGGATGTAAATTAGAAAGTTGTCCAGATTGAAGTGAACAATATATGTTCTGAGTTTGGTGACTGTTGGAAAAAACTAACCCCCAAATATTGTCAATAGCCCACGCCCATTTATGAGCTTTTGCTAGTGTCTAACTATCATTAATGCTGATATGTGTGTTGCGTTTCATGGAAATCTAAGCATGTTAACTGCCTCAAAAACACAGGAAACAAATTTTAAACTTTGACACGTTGCCATGGAAACAGCATTTAATGTATCGACAACCTGTTTACAGATTTTTATCGGCCATGTTTTGACATTATACTGATGAAGTTTGAAGCAAATAGAGTAAAATTAAGATCTTGAAATTAATGCATTTAGAAAATGAAATTTCCTGCAGCCAGTTGGTGGCGCTATAACTTTGACTCCTAATAGTCACATCTATGTGATCGGCATCATACAAGGAACAAACTGATGAAGTTTCGAAGAATTAGACAATGCGTGCAAAGGTTATTAGATACTTCCTGTTTCTCATTTCTCGCCATAACTTTGTCGCCTCGCCACGACCAAACCGTTCGAGATATCAAAATTCTTTTCGCAATTTAGCATCCCCAATGTCTTGAGATCATGCTGACAGAGTTTGTTGACAATCCTATGTAAATCCTGGGAAGAGTATATCAAATTTCACAGCATGTTTTTTTTAACAGCCCTGAATAGCTCACTTCCTGTTGGGCGTAGCCCATGACAGAGTATGAAAGTTGTTTATCTCAGTGAGATCTATATGTGTACCGAGTTTCATATGAATACGTGAAAGTATGTGTGCGCTATACATCAAGTTTTCCGACTGTGTTTCAGGGGGCACCGTAGAGCCCCAGTGCCACACCCGGGTCCCAGCCTCTGCAGCGTCCTGATGGCCGCGGATTCCAATGTGTGTGCAAAATTTCAAAATGGCGGAAAAATTTGCATACTGGAAATGAAATCAGAAATAGCCATTTAGTTTTGATTGAGCTAAGGATTTCAATGATATAAGACACTTGAGTCTACGACAAACGGTCTAAGATTTATGAGAGGTTTCGCGTTTTTGTTCACTGTAGTGAAACCTATAGACCGATTGGGACGAAACTGTTTTTTAGGTTCTTCTCAAATTGAGCTCTATTATCTCATCAAGTTTCAAGTCTCTAGGCCTTACTGTTTGCGCCGCCCGTTCAGTTTTACGGCAGAAAAAAACAAAAAATACAATAAAATAATAATAATAATAATAATAATAATAAAAAATATAGCTGCTAGCAACAATTAACGGGGTTCGAGCTCATGAGGCCATTATTGCACATAAGATATTTAACGCATATAAGGCCTTCGTTGCATCTAAGGCCTTTACTGCATCTAAGGTCTAGGCCAACCTGAAATTTTGGGCTGAAATCATAAGAGATTTCTGTTATAAATTGTAGATGAAGAAATGCAAAGTGCAGTCTTGTCTTTTTAAGATTATTTATCATTTTCAGGTTTCACTGTAATCATAATCTTATAGAACTGTCAAATATGATTGGTCTGTATGAATTAAGTGGTAAACTTTGACTAAATGTGATGTGAACTGCTCTAACAGTGATTTAGTATCGTCTTAGTATGAATTCAAAACCTTAAACCATGAAAGCACTGTCAAGTAATGTGAATGAGCCAATCTGTGGTCTTCTACTGCCATCTAGTGGTTATTTTTGCAATTTAATGTCTTTAAATTGACATGCAATAACTATTACAATGCCATTTTTTGCCCTAGGTTCATAAAACACATGCTTATTTACAATCATATGATGCATGAATTTTACTCAGGTTTGTGAAGATTAGTTCTCTTTTAAGTTTAAAGACTTTTGGGTACAGTAGGTCATGATCATATTATTAAATGGCCCTGTTATCACTGTCCAAATGCAAATGTTCAACATTATTTTGATAATTATTGATCTAGAGAGTCCAGAGAAGTGCCCTGCAGTGGTTTGATCAAGATTGAGCAAAAACCATGGGACTAGTTTGCAAAAGTATTAGGGGATTTTCAGGTTTCACTGTAATCATAATCTTACCGAACTGTCAAATAGGATTGATCTGTATAAATTAAGTGGTAAACTTTGACTAAATGTGACTTGAACTGTTATAACAGTGATTTAGTATTGTCTTAGTATGAATTCATAACCTTAAACCGTGAAAGCACTGTCAAGTAATGTGAATGAGCCATTCTGTGGTCTTCTACTGCCATCTAGTGACTATTATTGGAATTGCCTTGAGTTTTTAATTCAGATTTAGTGTTGTTTTAAGCTTTATAACCTATTACATTGCCATTTTTGCCCTATGGATAATTGTTTACAGTAATATGATGCATGAATTTTACTTAGGTTTGTGAAGGTTTGCTTTCTTTTAAGATTTAAAGACTTTTAGGTACAGTAGACTATGATCATATTATTAAATGGCCCTGTTATCGCAATCCATTATTGATCTAGAGAGTCCAGAGAATTGTGCTGCAGTGGTTTAATCAAGATTGAACAAAAAACCTGGGACTAGATCGCAGAAGTAGGTTTTTAACATATTTGTGAATAATTTATGAACTATTTGATTGACAGCAATGGTTCTTGAGGTTCTAGAGTGTCCAAAGAATCTTACTGCAGTGGTTTTGTTGAGGTTAAGCGAAAAACGTAGAACTAGCTATAGTCGTTTTGAAGTTTTTCCATTGTTATAGCGCCACCAAGTGGCCAAAGGCTGCAATTTTTTTGGATTTAGCTATACAATTAGTTCTTACAGACTGTTGAACGGAATGAGATTTTCACCAAACTCTGAACACATCTGTATTCAGAGTTTGGTGAAAATCTCATTCCGTTCAACAGTTATAGCTCAAAGTAGCAAATGGCTAACGTTAGCATAGAACATTTTTGTGCGAAAAACACTTTTTTTTTTTTTGATAATTATTGATATTCACGGTCCAGAAAATATTTCTGCACTGGTTTGGTTCTGATCAGGCGAAAAACCTAGGACTAGTTCGTAAAAGTAGGTTTTTAACATATTTGTGAATAATTAATGAACGGTTTGATTGACAGCAGTAGTTCTTCAGGCAAAGTTGTTCAGAATGAGAAGATCTATCATATGATATGAACATTGTGCATATACGTGAAATGCTGCACAATAACGATATGTTTTTTTTAGGATATGCAAATACCCTCAGAGATCATCTTGGCACTTTGGACAAAGACAACGCATACCGATTTTCAAGTCAATCGGACTAACAGTAGTGTAGTTTTTATTAGGGGTTTGTGCACTAAAATCCTTACAATTACAATAGGGTTTCAGCACTGTGTGCTCGAACCCCTAATAATGGCCTCTTCCAGCAGCAACCATCTTGTAGATGTCCTGGGAACTTAGTTTCACTTAAAGTGAGAGCTAAACATCTTTTACAACTCAAACTATATACGGTCACAAATAATTGTTTATTACACAGAATCTGTGTCAATATCATTGACCGTAAGCATCACTTGGCCACTGAGTGTTGTTTGGGTTCCTTCTCAATGCATATATAAATGTGTTCATATGCCTTTCACACATCTAGTCTGTTTTTCTTCATAAGTAAAATGCAATTTTATAGGAAGTGTTGAATTTCACCTTCAGCTTCTTGCATTCTCTTATAATGTAGACAACAGGTTAAGTAAAAATATTAATATGCAATAATTTGCCGCTTGAACTAACATTAAAAGCGGCTTTTCACACCAAACACGGCAAGCGCTGCACCATGAAACCCACTCATTTCAATGGCTTGCGCGATGCTAGGACGATTGGTTGCTGTGTCGACCAAAGCGCACACGCAGCGGAGGGCACCAATAGCGCAAACCACGCTCAAAGTTCAAAATAGTTGAACTTTTGCCATGGTGCTCTGAAGGGCTGCGCTGAACCCCATGGCAGCGCTTTCTGCATTCGGTGTGAAAGCTGCTTTAGAGAGAGCCAAACCCGTATTGATTGTTTGAATTCTGTTATGAATTTGGCATAATATTAATGCTGATGTTTTGTTTATTAAAAGGTAACAAAGCTTCTGCGATTACTGGACGGAAGTTAATTTATTAACAGAACACAGCAGCCTAGACCAAGATCTTGATAACAAGAATACTTTTGAATATAAACGAGCTGACCAACAGCTGACAGTACTATGTTCAAGCTGGGCTCAAAATAGACACTGCCTTTGTGCACTTTTACTTTGTACGTCTCATTCATTTCGATCTCTCTCACGCTGCACAACTGGAGCTGCATTTTCGCAGGTGTGCCATGAGGACTGTTTGAAAGTCTTTTTTCCACTAAAACTTTGATGGGTATTGTATCAGTTTAATACTTGAACATAAAAGATGTGATCGCAAAAGGCATTACATGCAATTTTTTAAATCATAACATGTACATTTATATAGTCATGTACATTTATAGTCGCCAGAGGTGACCTCGGCAAAAACTTCATTCACAAATTAATATTTTTGGTCGCAAATGCGACCATTTTAGTCGCAGTCTGGAGCCCTGTTTGTCACACATTGCTTTTCCATTTTGGCTTTATTGTTGTTCACTAAATGATGACACAGCATTATTGTTATGTGGTGGTGTTCATCTGAGGTTTTATTTTCCAAATTTTAAAACCTGCCAAGAACCAGATTTTTTTTTTTTTTTATTTATGTCCTAATATGGAAAACTGTAGAATTCAATAGTGTGTCTTCACTTTTTCACATGACTGTACATACAAACAAATAATACACAGTTGAAGACAAAATATTTGATATCATTACTGACCTTATGTAATGGACAGGATCGTTCTGTCCCAAATCCAAAAGCCACTGCAGTTCGCTGGAACTCCTATCAACTGCCAAATAACAGAACATAAAATACACGTTTAGACATTGGCAACCTACAAAGCTGACCACCCATTCAGCATGCTGGCAGAGCTCAATAGTGTAGTGTGTGTACCTCTGGTATAGTCTACTACAGCCTCTAGTGCTGCAATCCTCACATCCACAAAGTGGCCGTACTGAGCATAGGACTTGAACAGGCTGGGGTCACTGGGAATGTGGCCATTCTTCTGTAGCATGCGGACAGCCCGCAAGCAACTACAGCACAGAATTATGACGAAAAAAAAATAAAAAATTATATGACCACAGTAACAAATACGTGAAAGTGATAAAAGTCTGTACTCTGTTAAATATGTAAAATTATTATTTCAATGGATTATTTTATGGACATCTGACCAGCACATGAGATTGTTTTCAATAATGAACACATCTCAAGATTTTGTCTGAGAGAATACCAAGAAAAAGCAGATTACAGACAAATGGTGGCTTTTTTGAAAAAGCTGAAAGTTACACTACAAAACATTTTTGTTAAAAATGTAGAAAACTGATATAATGAGCAAGTACACAATTTCATCTTCCAAAATGTATTTTTGCCTTATCCTGAATCACTACGGTATGCCTATAAGTGTTTATGTCAGGCTACATTGTTCTTTATCAAGACACATGCAGTTTTGTTTGTTAACTTGTAGAGTGCCAAAAGGTACAAAGTGTACATTGAAATTAGGTGCTGACGTCATGCTCATCCTCCCTATAGTGGTACACAGAGGAATCACTAAATTAAATATAAATTAATGTTAAAACCCAATACATTTAATCTTTAAGTTTAACATACATATATATATATATATATATATATATATATATATATATATATATATATATATATATATATATATATATATATATAATTATAATTCTTTACTTTTTTTTCCTCTTAAATGTTACCTTTGTAAAACATGCAAACCTTTCATCACAAAGAACCTTTTGTGAAACAAAGTTTCTTCAGATGTTAAAGGTTCTTTATGGAACCATTTAAACAAAAAAGTTTCTTCTATGGCATTGTGAAGCACCTTTATGTTTTAAGGGTGTACTGTATATAAATATACATGTGCATCTCAAATTAGAATGTCATGAAAAAGTTAATTTCAGTATTTGAACTCAAATTATGAAACTTGTGTATTAAATAAATTCAATGCACACAGACTGAAGTAGTTTAAGTCTTTGGTTCTTTTTATTGCGATGATTTTGGCTCACATTTAACAAAAATCCACCAATTCAAATCTCAACAAATTAGACTACTTCATAATAACTTCATTATAGCCCAGGTTTCTTTGACAGATCTGCCTTTTTTGGTCTCTTGTTTCTCATTTGCCTCTTGACAATACCCCATAGCTTCTCTTTGGGGTTCAGGTCTGGTGAGTTTGCTGGCCAGTCAAGCACACCAACACCATAGTTATTTAACCAACTTGTGGTGTTTCTGGCAATATGGGCAGGTGCCAAATCCTGCTGGAAAATTAAATCGGCATCTTTAAAAAGCAGGTCAGCAGAAGGAAGCATAAAGTGCTCTAAAATTCCTTGGTAAACAGGTGCAGTGACTTTGGGTTTTCAAAAAAAACACAGTGGACCAACACCAGCAGAAGACAGGAGTTGCTTAACAAGAGGAATGAGACAACTGTAACCAAATTCCTTGACACATCTGTGTGTGGTGGCTCTTAATACCTTGACCCCAGCCTCAGTCCATTCCTTGTGAAGTTCACCCAAATTCTTGAATCACTTTTGTTTGACAAGCCTCTCAAGGCTGCGGTTCCTTCGGGTTGGTTGTGCATCTTTTTCTGCCACTCAACTTTTGCAAGTAGGCTAATAAAAGAAAGATTTACTTATGTAAACGTAACCTCTGTTGGTTCAGTGGCGCGTCACATCGCATTCTTCTTATCGAGCAAAATACAAGTCTTATTCCTTACAGCACGTCCTCTTTTAGAAGCGAACATTAACCCAGATGAACTTGAAGCTACCTTGTTTTACGGTGATGTGGGCGTTTACCTCCTGCTCTTCTCACGTCGCCAATTTTAATATTTCATATATATATATATATATATATATATATATATATATATATATATATTATGTGTGTGTGTGTAATATATATACACACAACATATATATATATATATATTATATGTGTGTGTGTGTGTGTAATATATATGTAATATATATACACACACAACATATATTTATATATATACACTACTCACAATAAGTTAGGGATATTGTTATTTACATGAGTTCCCTTTGATATTACTAATAATGAATGAGAAGAAACACCATTTTCATTAGTTTACCCCCCAAATTTAGACAATAACAAGGATAGCCCCAAATAACAAAAATTGACAATGTCAGTAGCGGGTGTTTCCACCATTTGCCGCAATGGCAGCTTGACAGCGACGTCTCATGCTCCTCACTAGCCTCATGATGCTGTTCTGAGGCAATGCGTTCCACTCTTCCACAAGTGCTACACGCAGTTCTGCCAGGTCACGTGGGGGTGGGGTACGATCATCCAGTCTCTGCTTCAGCTGGTTCCAGACTTGCTCTATGGGGTTCAAGTCAGGGGACATTGCTGGCCATACCATGAGAGACACTCCCACTTCCTGAAGTCGAGCTGTGACAATTCTGGCATGATGGTTGGAGCATTATCATCCATGAACAAAAAGTTGGGGGTGTGCTGGTGGAATTGGGAGATGATGATGGGTTCTATGATGTCTCTGAGGTAAGAAGGTGCAGTGACTGAGCCATCTACAATAACCAAATCTGTTTTGCGCTAACTGGTGATGCCTGCCCAGACTGTTGCACCTCCTCCACCAAAGCGAAGCCTGGGGACCATGTTGACCTCAGCGTATCGCTCACATCGCCTTCTCCAGCAACGCTGACAATCATCATTTCTGTGCAAAGTGACCCACTGCAAGGTGAGACCACTGCTGCATTGTCCAGGTCACATGGTCTTGTGCTTTCACAGCGGTGTCTTGGTGTCAGTGGATTCACCTGCAACGGTCCTCTGGCATTCAAATAAAGCAGTGGAGTTGGTTGCGAATGGTTTGTCTGAAAACCCTAGTACCCCTCACATCTCGAAAACGGGCCTGCAGCTGTGTGGAAGTTGCATAACAATGTCTGAGCGCATAGGTCCTTAGGTACTGGTCATCGTTGCGGTCTGTCACCCATGGAGGTCCACTCCTGGATCTGTCATGAACTCTGTCAGTAGTTCTGTGTCTTGATGCAAGTCTGCTGATGACACTTTGAGACACACCAAGTTCACGAGCAACATCTGACTGCCTGCCACCGACCCGAAGGCGCGCCATGGCCAGGTGGCACTGCTCGTCCATTAAGTGATGTTGTGTGTTCATGGCTGTTTGAATGATGAACTTTGAATGACTTACTGACAATACCAGCTTTTTATACCCACAGAATGTTGAAATTGATGCCACATTGAAAAGAGTTGTCTTTTGGTATTGGCCCCAATATGTAAGCACACTGTACACAGTGAGGCCATTACGTGGAAAACACAAAATGAGGTGTCTATCACCCCAATACAATTGCCTCCCTATCCCTATATATATATATATATATATATATATAGACATACATACACACACACACACGAGGGGCCGTACAAGCCGTAATTCATTCTAGCACTTTCACACACATACATTCTCCTTACACGTACATACATTTTTTCTTTCACACACATACATTTTCCTTTCATATACCTATATTTTGCTTTTACACACTTACATTCTCCTTATGCACACATACATTTCTGCTTTCACACACTTACATTCTTCATTCACATGCATACATTTCTGCTCTCACACACACACATTCTCCTTTTACAGACATATATTTTTGCTTCCACACACTTACATTCTTCTTTCACATACATACATATTTTACTTTCACACACATACAATCTTTCACATATATGTATATAATATGCATGTATGTCTGTAGAAAATCTATGTATGTAAGAGAAGAATGCATGTATGTGAGTGAGAGTATAGTGGAAACGGAAGGAGTATAGTGGAAACGGAAGGCAGGTTAGATCGAGGGCGCATGCGCAGCTTCAAACGTGTTGCCAAATACATTTATTATAAGCGTCAAGGGATTCGTTTTTTACACTTATGCCACAAATTAGGAAGTGAAAAAAGTAGGAGGTGGCCATTTAGGAACAGCGATATATTATTTCTATAATTTAAGATTTGGACTCAATGTAGTTTATTTCTTTTTAGATAGTTTTGTTTGTTTTTGGTAGCTATATCTGTCAACACTGCATCTCGGGCATAAACTGACGAGTTCACCCACTGTAATCAGTGATGCTGCTGTCTAAACTGAATGCGACACATGACTTACTGACACAAAGTTCAAATGATTTGTAGCAGTCGCTTTGCCGCGTCCAGTGTAGACTGGACTGTTGCGGTGCAGCGCCAAACAGAATCGCCCATGGACAGCGCGGAACAGCACCGCTGAGAGTATGCATGATCGTTAAAGGAATCGAAAATAAAACGCGCCTACGCATTCAAAAGCAATTTTAATAGTTTAATTTTGAGAGCAACTCCCTGATGCTCGCAAATTAGGCTAGATAAAATATCTAGGCTGTTATTAGTATGTATGATATATTACGTTGTGTAGTTTTCTAAAGCTCTGTAGCCTACTAGCCTAGGGCTGCCCTCGACTAAGGATTTTTCTGGTCGACTTGATTCATTTTAAGCATTAGTCAACTAATCGCACGTTTATTAATAAACAATTTAAATCTTTATAATAAGCCTTTAGTTGCCTACATAGCCTAATAAGGGCTCAAGCACGCATAAAGCCTGCCCACAGCACGCAGAATGATTATAAATGTGTCAGGGGAAAACTTTTTTTTTTTTAAATGTATGTAAAGCAAATATATACAGGTCCTTCTCAAAAAATTTGCATATTGTGATAAAGTTCATTATTTTCTGTAATGTACTGATAAACATTAGACTTTCATATATTTTAGATTCATTACACACAACTCGAAGTAGTTCAAGCCTTTTATTGTTTTAATATTGATGATTTTGGCATACAGCTCATGAAAACCCCAAATTCCTATCTCAAAAAATTAGCATATCATGAAAAGGTTCTCTAAACGAGCTATTAACCTAATCATCTGAATCAACTAATTAACTCTAAACACCTGCAAAAGATTCCTGAGGCTTTTAAAAACTCCCAGCCTGGTTCATTACTCAAAACCGCAATCATGGGTAAGACTGCCAACCTGACTGCTGTCCAGAAGGCCATCATTGACACCCTCAAGCAAGAGGTCTGTGGGAAGGAAAAAGTGTGGCAGAAAATGCTGCACAATGAGAAGAGGTGACCGGACCCTGAGGAAGATTGTGGAGAAGGACCGATTCCAGACCTTGGGGGACCTGCGGAAGCAGTGGACTGAGTCTGGAGTAGAAACATCCAGAGCCACCGTGTACAGGCGTGTGCAGGAAATGGGCTACAGGTGCCGCATTCCCCAGGTCAAGCCACTTTTGAACCAGAAACAGCGGCAGAAGCGCCTGACCTGGGCTACAGAGAAGCAGCACTGGACTGCTGCTCAGTGGTCCAAAGTACTTTTTTCGGATGAAAGTAAATTTTGCATGTCATTCGGAAATCAAGGTGCCAGAGTCTGGAGGAAGACTGGGGAGAGGGAAATGCCAAAATGCCTGAAGTCCAGTGTCAAGTACCCACAGTCAGTGATGGTCTGGGGTGCCATGTCAGCTGCTGGTGTTGGTCCACTGTGTTTTATCAAGGGCAGGGTCAATGCAGCTAGCTATCAGGAGATTTTGGAGCACTTCATGCTTCCATCTGCTGAAAAGCTTTATGGAGATGAAGATTTCATTTTTCAGCACGACCTGGCACCTGCTCACAGTGCCAAAACCACTGGTAAATGGTTTACTGACCATGGTATTACTGTGCTCAATTGGCCTGCCAACTCTCCTGACCTGAACCCCATAGAGAATCTGTGGGATATTGTGAAGAGAAAGTTGAGAGACGCAAGACCCAACACTCTGGATGAGCTTAAGGCCGCTATCGAAGCATCCTGGGCCTCCATAACACCTCAGCAGTGCCACAGGCTGATTGCCTCCATGCCACGCCGCATTGAAGCAGTCATTTCTGCAAAAGGATTCCCGACCAAGTATTGAGTGCATAACTGAACATAATTATTTGAAGGTTGACTTTTTTTGTATTAAAAACACTTTTCTTTTATTGGTCGGATGAAATATGCTAATTTTTTGAGATAGGAATTTTGGGTTTTCATGAGCTGTATGCCAAAATCATCAATATTAAAACAATAAAAGGCTTGAACTACTTCGAGTTGTGTGTAATGAATCTAAAATATATGAAAGTCTAATGTTTATCAGTACATTACAGAAAATAATGAACTTTATCACAATATGCTAATTTTTTGAGAAGGACCTGTACATTGAGTTTCGCGCTCAAGTTCACAGAAAGACGACAGAAAGCTCATCCTGTTTGCTTTCATTATTTTACTAGGGCGCAAAGTTTTGTTATTATATTGAGTGTACACAAATGTTTTTACAGATTCAAAAGATATTTTACTCTAAAGATATTTTTACTTTGCCCAAGAATAAGGGAGTAGGCTATTTTAAGAGCAAATGACCGCACCGGCGCTTCCATTTTTTCCTGCAGTAAGCGCGCGTCTTTTCAGCTTCCACACAGACACGTGAACAGCGCACATTTCTCTATGCTAACAGTAGATTAAGTCATTCAGTTCATAAGGTAGGCTAATCAGAATCCGCTTATCATAATTCTCGGCCCGAGTATGAATTCAGTCCGTCTTTTTCCCCCTTCTCCCAGAATAGCTGTTTCAGCTAAAAATAAGAGTTACATTTTGTAATGGCAAAGTGATTATATTTCGTTATAGTTAGTTTAGAATGCGATCATTTGCATTTTTTCAGGGAATACCTCACAAACATGATTAATATATAAATATAAATCTTTAAATTATTACTTAACGAAATAAAACAAATCGGAAAACAATCGTTCATTTTGTAATCCGTAAAGATTTCTTTGTAAAGGTGCGTTCAAAAAGGAGATTGCGAGCCAGGGTCTTTGCGACACTATCTCAGAATACAGTTTATTAATGGATCAGTAAAATATCTCCTTACTGTTCCCCTCGACACATTCATTGTTAATAATTTTTGTCAATGCTTGTATATTTATTTATCTATTTATTTGTTTTCCGCGACTAAGCGACTAATACACGCCTTTTTTGGTCAACTAACGTTTAGTCGACTATTAGGGGGCAGCCCTATGCTAAAAATGGTCTCTATTTGCACTTTTATTGAGAGACTGTATCCTGCTTTCATTATGGTTGCACCTATTGTTTGCACTTATTAAGACTAAGAAAGAATTGTTTTGTTTAATTTATTTTTTGGCTATTTCTAATTCTTTACTTAGACTGTTGCGGTGCAGTGCCAAACAGAATCGCCCATAGGGCTGGGCGATATGGCTGAAAACTGTATCACGATATCAGTGTTTCATATCGGTCGATATCGATAATTATTGATATTTTTTATGACCCAATTTAAATAAGGACCAGGAGAAAAATATATTACATTTTCACATTTTTATTTTAAACTTAACCTTCCTCTGATCATAATCCCCTCAGTTATTAAGACAGAAATGTCAACAACCATGGAAAACTCAAGTAATTAGAATGTAAACGTCTAAAGTCACAATGAACACTTAACTATCTCTTAACATTTAAGGTGCAAAATGAAAGAAAATGTAAGAAATGCTTAATAAAGTGTAATAAAATAGTGCAAAGTGTTAAATATAAACAGAGAAACCTAGGGCTGTGCAATTAATCGAAATTAAATTTCGATTTCAGCTTTAAACAAAATTTAATTTCGATTTCAGCTTTAAACGATTATGAGAATGCAATGTGAAATTTGGCATTCTGATAGAGGAAACACTGCACAGTCATCATAGCAAATTTGATGTCTTTAAGTCAATGTGTGTGTTAATGTTATATCACACAGAACTCACTACATCAATTTGATAACAGCGCCACCTATTGGTCAAAAGTGATAAGCCATTAAATCATATTACTACAGGTTGTATTTATGATTTTTCCACCATTTTGTCTAAAATGGTGGAATTTGGCTCAGATCATCTATGGACCACTCTGCACTCTTTTTTTAACTTCTCCTCAACCTTTGGTTCGATTTTCACCAAAATTGAATCATATCATCCTCAGACCATGCTTATTAAAACTTATGGATTTCGCGTCGATAGACAAAACCGTTTTCGTACAGCGCCGCTACAAATGTTAGGCATGGTGAGAAAATGAGTTTGAGGTTATATCTCATTAAAGCTTTGACATAATTATACCAAACTTTGTGTGTGCCATTGTCACCCACACAGAACACAACAAAGTGATTTGGTTACAGCGCCACCTTCTGGCCGAAAGTGATAAGCTGTTTAATCCTATTACTGAAAGTTGTATTAATGATTTTTCAGCCATTTCAATTACAACCATCCTATTATGGCATTTAGTACTCATTGTTGCATTTGGTGTGATGTGCCATACCATGCTTAGCTCCTCATTTTGCCGCTTGGATGGCAGCCCATAGAACCGATTGCGGGAAAGTTGTGAAATTTGGCATACTGATAGAGGAAACACTGCACAGTCATCATAGCAAATTTGGTGTCTTTAAGTCAATGTGTGTATTAATGTTACATCACACAGAGCTCACTACATCAATATGATAACAGCGCCACCTATTGGTCAAAAGTGATAAGCCATTAAATCATATTACTACAGGTTGCATTTATGATTTTTCCACCATTTTGTCTAAAATCATCCTAAAATGGCTTTAATTACTCATTGCTGCAGTTGGTCTCATGCTTCCCTTGCCTTGTGCTTGGCCCCGTAATTGCTGCTTGCAACTATATTTTTATTTGCTCTTACAGTGAAGAAAAAAAACATTTGATTCCCTGCTGATTTTGCATGTTTGCCCACTGACAGAGAAATGATCAGTCTATAATTTTAATGGTAGGTTTTTTTGAAAATTGAGAGACAAATATATATATATATATATATATATATATATATATATATATATATATATATATATATATATATATATATATATATATATATATATATATATATATAACTGATTAAAGAAAAAGTTATAAATTGATTTGCATGTTAATGAGTAAAATAAGTATTTGACCCCTTCACAAAACAACTTAGTACTTGGTGGCAAAACCTTCTGGCAATCACAGAGGTCAGACTTTTCTTGTAGATGGCCACCAGGTTTGCACACATCTCCGAAGGGATTTTGTCCCACTCCTCTTTACAGATCCTCTCCAAGTCATTAAGGTTGAGGCTGACGTTTGGCAACTCAAACCTGCAGCTTCCTTCACAAATTTTCTATGGGATTAAAGTCTAGAGACTGGCTAAGTAACTTTACGACCTTAATGTGCTTCTTCTTGAGCTACTCCTATGTTGCCTTAGCAGTGCATTTTGGGTCACTGTCATGCTGGAAAACCCATCCACGGCCCATTTTCAATGCCCTGGCTAAGTGGAGGTGGTTGTCACCAAAGATTTGACTGTACATGGCCTTGTCCATTGTCCCTTTGATGCAGTGCAGTTGTCCTGTACCCTAAGCAGAAAAACACCCTTAAAGCATGTTTCCACATCCATGTTTGACAGTGGGAATGGTGTTCTTGGGGTCATATGGAGCATTCCTCCTCCTCCAAACACGGCGAGATGAGTTGATGCCAAAGAGCTTGATTTTGGTCTCATCTGACCACAACACTTTAACTCCGCTCTCCTCTGAAATCATTCAGATGTTCATTGGCAAACTTCAGATGGGCCCAACATGTGCTTTCTTGGCACTGCAGGATTTTAGTCCTTCATGGCGTAGTGTGTTACCAGTTGCTTTCTTGGTGTCTATGGTCCCAGCTGCCTTGAGATTAGGGATGCTCACATTGACCGTTTAACTGTTAACCGCCAGTAAGAATTTTAACCGATTAATGATATCAGTTAAACGGTTTAAAAGGTTTTTTCTACAAGTATTTTTTTACGTTTGCTGCATGGTGAAAGAACAATGCTATACATAAGAATTTGTTTACTCACAGGTGAGTGTCGACACGTGCAGCATGCTTAGGCTATACAGACATATTTCGCAGAGCAAGCACCTGCTTCACCTTCACTTAACTGATGCAGCCTATACGCAACACAGTAGCCAGCGACAATATTGGATAAATGGCTATAAGAGAATGAATCCGTGAGTGAATGGATTCTGAATGGATAATAGCCTAGAAAGTGCGCAATGGGTGCGGCGTTCCCTCACGATCATTTGAAAAAGCTGTCACACATCTTAATGTAGTTCATCGCTATCTCAAAGTTAATAAATAATAAAATATAAAAGAATATTTACACTGCACAATTAATCTCTTATTTACATCATGTCTTCATTTTCTGTTTTTATAATAGTTCGCGAACGTGTAGAGCAGAACTAAACAGAACGCTACCTGCACTTTGGGTGCTGAGAGGATTGTAACTTAACCTCCTCAGACTGGCCACTGCATTCATAAAATCAACAAATTGGCCATATTGATCTACGCTGCAAAAACACACTATGAACAGAAACATATGTCCAGTGGATGAGAAGTCCCGAACCGCAAACTGACCACAAATTTGTGTGATGGTGTTTTTGCCGCAGGTCTAACAGTTAACAGCAGCGCTCCAGTCCTACAGCATGTCGCCATGCACGTCTCCTTCAGCTATTAAAAGAGTTACATTTTTATCTAATGGCAAAGTGATATTTCGTTTTGTTTTTTTAAGTTAATTTAGAAAATCTTTTGGAGCTCTTTTTTGCTCGTTAATTATAAGTTTTTTTTTTTTTTTTTTAAGTAACCTAGATAAATGTGCGCTAGGTGCATATCATTTTTGGAGAGTGGAAGCTGGAACCGCTTTGCAGGACATGGAGGCGCCAGTGTGATCATTTGCATTTTTTCAGTGATTATAGAAAGCTTTAAATTATTGTTCAACGAAACAAAACAAATAGGAAAAAAATCTATTTCATTAGGCTATGTAATCCGTAAAAATAGCCTACATTTCTTTCTAAAGGTGCGTTCAAAAAGGAGATTGGGAGTCAGGGTCTTTGCGACACTATCTCAAAATCATACAAATATCTCCTTACTGTTTCCCCCCCCCCCCCCCCCCGACACATTCGTTGTTAATTATTTTTGCCGGTGCTTTGTGGCAAGATGGTGTTGTATTGCGTCTTTCAGACCCCGAACTCCAGGCTGTAAACTGAGGTAGGCCTGCTATATGTTTTTATGTCTGGCGGGAAGAACAAGACTGGTCCCATTCTTCAAAGCGCATAGAAAGTTTTAGTGTGTGTTTTAGTTGTGTCATCTTAATTAGATAATTATTTCATTAATGTATATTAAGCCTATTTTTTATTTATATAATTTTATTCTGATATTCTCTGCTGGTGCGTGATAATTTGAGGATATGTGAATTTTTGTTGTTGCTCTGCTGCCGTGTATGCTGCTGTTTGCGAGTTAAAATAAAATATTTGTTTGTGATTTTTATGTATCATATTTTTATTTTATACTAATTTATTCCTATTCTAATTTGATCAGTTAACGGTTAATGTTTGGTTTAGGAGCAGCGGTTGTCGGTCAGGAAAATTAACCGAAATGAGCATCCCTACTTGAGATCATTGACAAAATCCTCCCGTATTCATCACTGAAGCTTCACAAACTGAGATTTTGCATGGAGCCCCAGACCAAGGGAGATTGACAATTATTCTGTGTTTCTCCCATTTGCGAATAATCGCACCAACCGTTGTCACCTTCTCACCGAGCTGCTTGGCGATGGTCTCGTTGCCCGTCCCACCCTTGTGTAGGTCTACAATCCTTGGACAGCTCTTTAGTCTCGGACAAATTTGAAAAGTTTGGAATCTGATTGATTGCTTCTGTGGACAGATGTCTTTTATACAGGTAACAAGAAGAGATTATCATTAATCTAGGACACCTGGGAGCTTGCTGACTGATAGGGAATCAAATACTTATTTCACTCGTTTAAACTGATTTGCATTTTTTTTTTTTTTTTTTTTGGTTGTCATTCTGTCTCTCACTATTCAAATAAACCTACCATTAAAATTATAGACTGATCATCAAAATTCTTAGCCAAACGCTGAACCACGTACTCTAAAATTCTTGTAGTGATGACACCACTTGGAATTAGTTATTTGTCTGTTGCTTAGCCACCAGTTTCTCTGTAGCTGGCCAAGCGTGCTATTTAAGCAAATGAAAATACAAATTAAAAGTGGCTCAAGTATTCTGGAGAGATCTGATCACTTTATATGATCCACTGTGTACGTTTTGGGTGAATATACATTCAGTAGAAGGCCAGAATAGATTATAGATGTCTGTATTTGTGTTCTGAAAATGAACAAAAGTCATGGGTAAGTAAATGATAAATTTCACTTTTGGGTGAATTACTGGCAGAGTAGGCAGTACAGATAACACTGACAACTGATCATCCAAATTTCCCTACTTAATATTGTTTTTGTTTTGTTTTTAATACAGGTGTCTGATGTTGATGCAGTCTGGGCACTAAGATCTGTTGGGTTGCTGACAATCATAAAAGATGATGTACTTCTCCAAATCTTCTCTGCCTTTACCATGTGTATGTCTTGAAGTGAAGACACCACAAGATGACACATGCAGGCATAGGTTACATGAAGCTAAACTGGAGGCTGTTTTTAACTGACTAAGCTATTCAGCATATTGGAATATTTTGCATCCAAAACATACAGAGAATTCAAACAAAATCAGGAAACTACTGCAGAATATGAATAAATGTTCATGACTGACATGAATAAAATTCTGTTACATTACCAAAGAATGAAGTGCTTATTTGATGAGGAATGGCATCTGAAATTTTAAAGGTTGCATTAAAGGGTGAAAGATCTCTCCATGTCAAAAAAAATTCAGCATCAATGAAAATTCTTTGAAGGCTGAGCACTTGACTTTATTTGGAGAGATTTCAAGCAGCACTTTGTTATTCGTGAAACATCTCTCCAAAATATCCAATAGCCCTGCAATAGTAGTAACTCTGGAGTAAACTAAAACCAACTAGGCGTAAAAACAACAACTGTATTTTCATGAGACCAATCTAAATATTCCACAAAACATAGGCATGTAAACAGCTCACACACCTGACAGTTATGGTGTTACGGTAGCTCGGGAGCAGTTTTTCCATGTTAAGAAAGCGTGTGATTTCCTCCAAGATCAGGCGAACATCTGCGTTTAAGTTGTCCACTGTGCGCACCTCGTTATTAATGATGGCAGGAGTCAGTGAATTTGTCAGGGCATCAATCAGCTCAGCACGATAGTAATTGTCAGAAAACTGCAGTAGGAAAAACAAGATTACAACAGTTCTGTGATGCTACCACTGATAAGTAACTTACATAAATAAAGACAGCAATATATAGAAAACATGAGCTTTCAGGTTGATCAATTGGAACACTTGTAACATACACTGGAGATCAAAATTAGAGAACAATTTATAAACAATCGAACAATTCTGAAATAATGTCATCTTCACTGCTCAACAGTTGGAGTTTTTGTCCCGTCTATACCATGCTACCAGAACACCTTTTCCACAAAATAACTAAGGCATTTCAACAAAAAAAACATTATTTTGTAGAAAACACACTAATCAAAATTAGAGAACAACAATGACTGTAGCATGGAAAAAAGATTACAACAAAATTTTCTGAAGGTTACAACAGTCAGCAATTAGTAGGAAGTGTACAGGCCTCAGCTCTGAATGACTTCAGCACATCTGCGGCCACAGGACAGCACTAGCCTCTCACACTGCTCTGGTGTGATTTTGGTCCACTCTTCTTCCAGTCTCCTCCACAGTTCGGTGACTAGTGGGCTTCTTGGCCATAACTTTGTCGCCAAGGATTTTCCAGAGGTTCTCTAATGGGTTGAGATTAGGACTCTGGGCAGGCCATGTCATTATTTCAATGTTTTCAGATTCAAGGAACTGCTTTACCGTTTTGCTGTGTGACATGGAGCGTTGTCCTGCATGAACATTGCGGGCTGACTGGGTGATGAACGCAGGGAAGGAACCATATGTTGTTGAAGAAGGTTCTGATAAACATTTGCATTCACTCTGCCATGTAGCTGTATAAGAGGCCCAACTCCTGCTGCAGAAAACATGCCCCAAACCATGACACTTCCTCCTCCACTTTTCACTGACTTCTTAACACACTTTGGGTTCAGTCTTTCTCCAGTTTGTCGCCGAACATAATGTTTCCCATCGGACCCAAATAAATTAAACTTGCTTTCTTCACTGAAGTGAACTTTGGACCAGTTCTCCTCTGTCCACCCAACATGCTCCTCAGCAAAGCTTAGTCTAGCCTTTTGATTCTTTCTGCTAATGAGAGGTTTCGTCACTGCAGAGTGGGCTTTCAGTCCAAATGCTCTTAAACTTCGAGACACTCTATGACGAGACAGATCCTTACCCTGTTCAGCGCTGAACTGGTGAGCAATTCCAGCTGCAGTGTGGAAACGATTGCCCATTGAGATCCTCCGCAGTATCCTGTCCTCTCTTGTATTTGTCTTCCGTGGACGACCAGCCTTCTTGGGGGACTTGAATGAGTTTGTGATGTTGTAAAGATTCAATATTCTTGAAATCACAGATTTGGAATGACCAACTTGTCTTGCTATGGCTGACAGGGTCATCCCTTTGGCCTTCATCTGGACAACCTGCTGCCGGAGGCTTTTAGTCACTTTAGAACGGCCCACCATCTTGCAGAGTCAGTGAAACCGGAAGTTAGGCTGCCAGTTAAATAGGTGTTGACAGATAATCAAGGAAATTAGCACCAGGTGCCAGATTAACACCAATAACTGGGAGGTATCTGAAAGTGTTCTCTAATTTTGATCAGTGTGTTTTCTGCAAAATAATGGTTTTTGTTGAAATGCCTTAATTATTTTGTGGAAAAGGTGTTCTGGTAGCATGGTATAGACAGGACAAAAACTCCTTCAACTGTTGAGCAGTGAAGATGACATTATTTCAGTATTGTTCAATTGTTTATAAATTGTTCTCTAATTTTGATCTCCAGTGTAGCTTTCTATCTTTTACCAAAATGCTAATTTCTTTTCTACATACTGATATTCTTTACTCTTATTACCTTGTTCTTCCGGTTGTCGTTGTATTTGATGAGGTCCAAGACAAAGTTGAGGACCTCTTTGGGACATAGATTCTGAACATCTCTGAGCAGAGCCATGGCTACAGGCATAGTCTACATGAAAGGAACAGTCAAGTCTACTTCAATGTCATTCTAGCAAAATACAGTATAACGCCGTGTTGCAAAAGGTCAACAATAGTGTTCTGCCTTCTTAAAAAAAAAATAATAATAATAAAAATAGGTCTTAAGGTTTTGAGTAGCCTGACCTATATGCTACAATATATCCACTGAGATGGCAATAGAGTAAAATGTTGGTGAAAGATGAGAGTTGGATCTGTGGGCCTTGTTTACACAGCGTTTACGATAAATGTCTGATATAGCAGGGGATGAGTTTCCAACAATTCTCTAGCACAAAACAAGTAAACTAATTACTAAGAAGAACAACTATTTAACATTCAGGCACTTTTTTTGTCCTTTGCGGAAACTAGCAGAAGAGCTTCTTTTTTTGCATATTTCTGATATGAATGACTGGGTCCTGTCTTAAGGACCAATGGTTGTCCATGATACTTTTTGTTAAAGGTAAAAAATAAGTATTACCTTTTGCAGGAAGTAGCTCTGAAAATTGATGAAGTTGTTGGTCTTGACAATATTCGGGCAACTTTTGCAGCAGAACATGCGTGTAAAAAGAGACTTCATGGCTGGGGGGCCAGTCCAGGTGCTCATCATGGAATTAGCAATCTAACACAGGTCAAACAGTTAATCTCAAAAAAGTAAGCAACAATTTTAATCAGTATGGAAACCCAACTGTTAATTCAACTGCATGAATAAACAATATAGTGCTATAGGTAACCATGATAATTTTTTTCAGGATTCTTTAATAAATGGATCTAAATAACACCATTTATTTAAAATACTGAAAAACAGAAAAAGCCACTTTTGATCAATTTAATGCATCTGATTAAAAGTACTAGGAAAAAATAGAAAAAAAAAAAAAAAAAAAAAAAAAAAAAACATTGACCCTAAACTTTTGATTAGTACTATATGAGTTACATTATCATCTTACTAATAATTTAACAAATTATGCTATATATTTACTTAATGCGTAAGGTAGCATGTTTTACCTTAGCCAGACAGAAGCAGGCCTGCATGCGGACTTTATAAAAGCACTGGTCTTGTTCTAAAATATCAGTGAGCGCAAGTCGTGAGGCTGCTGTGGGAAATTTTTCCAGCGCTAAGATAGCCTCCTCCTGGGCCACCACATCCCTCTCAAAACGCAACTGGTACTGCCACATGAAATCAGCCTGTTCAAACTCCACTTTCCGTAGGATGGACATGTCTGGATCAATTCGGATCCACAGCAGAGGAGAGTCAGCACTGTGACATCACAACCAAAGAAAAAGGGATCATTGTAAGCACAATATTAAAATAAATCTATTTTATGCTCTCCATGATTTTGACTAAAGAGACCCTGACAGACCTTCCTATAACCAAGAGAGACCATGAATTTTAAATTCTGACTATGGTTATTATATAAAAATGGAAATTGGTCTGAAATCATAAAAGGTAGATTCCACATTAACCTGCTTAACCTGTGCCCCTAAGCTGTACAGCGCTGGTAATAACCTTCCTCTCTGCTCAGTGCTACTGAAGAGAGCTGCTGATCTCTCTAGCTCCCTGTGGCTGCTCTGCCCGCTGTGATATCTGAGAAACAACAACGCTAGTTACCTAACATTTCTATCACAAGCTACTGCACTGCTTTCACCTAGGGCTAGGCAATATGGCAAAAAATAAAACTTTTTTTTTTTTTTTTAGTTTGACCGATGCACGGTTTAGATATTTTTTTCTTTTAATGTGTAACCAGTGCTTAATTTGCAAATAACAAGGTCCTGGAACAAAGCAGGGTGACAGATCAAGCATGTGATTCAAGCAGAGAGAAGTAATGGAGTATTCACACAATCACATTAGTAGGTCAGCTTAAGTAACAGCGTGCATCTTTGTATGAAAAACAAAAAAAAGTCATGAAATTTAAAAAGAAATTAAGGCCTGAACAAGTTTTGGACAAAATCATGGAAATTTATTTCACAAATAAGAGATATTATAAGAAATATTATGTATGCACGTGAACAGTTAATTAGATGTGCCACCATGTGGTCGAGCATTATTGACTCTTAATTATTCTGCCATTGGTGCAATGACAGTTTATCTGATTGGATGTGTACGTCAACATTTTTAATTAAAAACCGCAATACCTTGATTTAACAAAAAATAAAATTGTCTTATAATTAATTCAAATTAATCTAAAAAAATTTGAGAAGCGCTGCATTAGAGGACCAATGAGAAAAAAATTGTCTCTTGTAATATAGTATGCACATATTAAATGGGGAGATGCACTGCTAAAACAATTACAGTTATTAGACAAAATATGCTCAAAGGCAATAATCTTAGATTTAAGTCAAGTATACATATAAGTGTTGCGCAGTTAAACGTTGGAACATTCATTGATCTGTATGTAATAAAATCATAAAATATAAATACAGCTTACTCCATGGCTGACAAGTCCATGTCAACTTCCTCTCCATTCATCAGAGGGATTTTTTTCTTCTTGTTTCTGGCAGAAAGAGAATAAATAATGATACAAGATAAAATCTCATGCCAAGTGCTGGAAATTTTTAGGCCGGGACACAGTGAGCTGATGGTCGGGTGTCGGTCAACGTCGGAACGTCGGGCCGCCGGCCAGCATCTGTCGGACTTGTTGGTGTATTCCACATGTAGGCAGCAGTTTGTCTGATTCAACATTTTGAATTGCCGCAAGTGAGAACTCTGATTTAGAGCTGCAACTAACGATTATTTTTGTTGTCGACTAATCTATCGATTATTTTTCCGATTAGTTGACTAATCTATCGATTTTTTTTTTTTTCCAACTGATCTATTATTTTCTTATCAGTTGATAAATTCTTTAAACTATCAGTAAAAATAACAGTAACTTCTGCTATTAATCTTTTAATATTTTATTCAAACGTTTTCTCATTAATTTACAAAAAATAAATAACAACAAAGAAAGAAAATAATAACAATAAACAAAGAAAAATAATACCAAGATAGAAAAATAAAAACAATAAATAATAAAAAAAAAATAAAAAAAGAAGGAAAGAAAAAAAAACAATGAAGCAAGAAAGAAATAATAATAAAAAGAAAGAAAGAAAGAAAGAGCAGTGATACAATACAATCAATAGAATTGCACATTATGGCTGCATTCACAGTTACTGTTTGGGACAGTTGCTTATAGGTGAGATGCTTAATATGTAGTTTTTATTCAGCAGATTAAAACATCTGCTTGAATTCATATCTGTAATGTTGGTGTGTAAATGCTACGCGATGGGTAGGATTAGGTCATTTGTTTTTATTTGGCGTACTATTTATATGCATTTTCATGAGACCGGGGCTCGAATGAACAGCTTAAGTCACAACCGCATTCAGGAAACTAGAGAGACGGAATCAAAAAAAATGGCGTCATAACACCAGGAAGTTTTATCACAGTTGACAGCCTGTGTTTAAATAAATGAGTCCAGTCGAGGCTTTTCCAATCCATCACACAGTTAAACAGTGAACAAGGACATTAAATGCTTTGTTACCGAGTGCAGACAAGCGCGTTCGGATTCACTCGCGCAAATCGCGCCTGCGGCACCGATGGCAGCTCTAGTGGCTCTTACGATGAACGCGAATCATTTCTTCTTTTCCGTCTCTGTGGGTGAATTCTATAATCATGACGGGTCCGTCTCTGAACCCGTCATGATTATATAGTCAACTTGATGTCCCGTGCTGTTCCGTTCATTCAGCGCAGCTTTGAATGCGGTTGTGAATCTTGACAATGGAAAGGCGTCAGTTAGGCTTTATTTGCCTTATATGCGGTTCTGACGGCGTATAACAATAAAATGCTCTATGAACGCAACTCTATTAAGTGATGTTGTCAAATAGCTTTCACCTTCTGCTCTAGAGCCTTGTTTTGTATTAAACATGGTAGAAAAACAGTCTTAAATAGGGATAACTGCAGGCTCGCATAATGGGCATGGCTAAAGCTGTGACGCGTCGACGCATTCCATGCTAATCGACGTATTTTCATAATCGACGTAATCGATGATGTCGACGAATCGTTGCAGCTCTACTCTGATTGGATGCTCAGTTTAGCGAACGAGTCAGTGCCGGTGAATTAAAGTGAAAGTGATTAAAACGAGTACATAAAGATAAAGTATATAATATTAATATCAGGAATACATTTTGTTCTAAAAAGCAGGTGTCCTACCTTCTGCTTTTGGAGTGGCAGGGAATGTCATGTTTGAGACTGTTCTCCTCTATCTGTAATGTGTGGTTAAATGACCCATCCAATTCCTGCACTGTCACTTTAATAGGGCCCTGACAAAAAACAAAAGCATTGTCGGACCACTTAGAGGACCAGTTTACCAGTTTCACTACCCATATGAAATTTTTTCTTTTATCCATCTGTATATTCTCACACAATTTTCTGTCTGATTTTTTCACTGCAGTCACTTACCACGTATTTTTGTGTGCCAGGTGATGTGTAGTCCTGACGGATCTCTAGTTCCAAAACATTTCTTTTCCTGTTGAAGGCAAAACTTCCAAAGAATTTTACCACCCCACTCTGGTCTCTGAGGTTGAGTCAAAGGTAATAATATATGAAACAACTACAATGTGCTTGAGCTCAAACTTCCTAAGTTAAGCACAACATAAATGTTGGTAACACTTCAGTTTAGGGACTAATTCTCAATATCAACTAATTAATAAATAGTATCGCCGTAGTACCGCTGCAGCGGCCGCCATGTTGCGGAGACACTGTTTTTCATTGCGAATGTACTTTGTTCGGCCTTCCAAATAAGCACACAACTAGAAATCAGTCAATAGGTTGTATTTACAACACTGTTTCAGAACAGTACAACGCAAATATTCAAGTCTGTGCAGCGCATTTCACGAAAGATTGTTTCCTGAACCTGGGAGAGTAGTCTGGCTGTGCACGCTACAAAGTGGGTATATTCCAACTTTGCAAGGACAGTCTGGCGCTTCTGACTCACAGCCTGTATGTACATTTTCAGATTTAATGAATTTGTTAATTAACCACTTACCCCCCCATGACGTTCCAAACCCGTAAAAGGTTCAATCGTCTTCAGGACACAATTTAAGATATTTTGGATGAAATCCGGTAGCTTTTAGACTGTCCCATTGACTGCTCAGAAACGTATGAAAGACGTTGTCAAAATAGTCCATCTGCCATCAGTGGTTCAACCATAATTTTACGAAGCTACGAGAATACTTTTTGTATGCAAAGAAAACAAAAATAACGACTTTAGTCAACAATTTCTCTTCTCTATGTCACTGTAGCGCCATTTTGGAAAGTATCCACTGGACGCAAACAATGTACGCTTTTCTTTGCGTACAGAAACTATTCTCGTAGCTTCGTAAAAATTATGGTTGAACCACTGATGGCAGATGGACTATTCTGACAACGCATTTCATACGTTTCTGGGCCCTAACAGTTTTATTTACTTGGCAGTCAATGGGACAGTCAAAAAGCTACCCGATTTCATCCAAAATATCTTAAATTGTGTTACGAAGATGATCGATCCTTTTACGGGTTTGGAACGACATGGGGGTAAGTGATTAACGACAACGTTTTCATTTTGGGGTGGAGTATCCCTTTAAGGTAAATGAGATGACATCAGACAAGCAAAGTTTGTAGCAAGAGGTTCCTGCCAGTTCCTGTTATCTTACTGTAAGTCAAATGAGCCAGATTACTGAGACTCTCACCTTTTGTTTGTAACGGCTTTTGGTGCCTCTGCCCCAGTCTTTGAGTAGTTATGATGATTGGATTAGAACTGGTATAATGGGGCAGGTTGCTTTACCTGAATACTTAATTTGAATTCTTTGTTTAAGGTCGTCACCCAGGTGCTTTGTCTCCATTTCTAAGCACTGCCCCCTAAATGTACAGTCAAGTCAAGTCAGCTTTATTTATATAGTGCTTTTTACAATACAAATTGTGTCAAAGCAACTTTACAGTATCAAATGGGAAAGTAATATATCAATAATTCAAAAAGAAACTTTTTTTAGTTTGAGGAAATTAATCAATAGTTCCAAATTAATAAATTGTCCCCAATTTAGTTGTTGCCCCCAACTGAGCAAGCCATAGGTCACAGTGGCAAGGAACCAAAACTCCATCTGTGACACTGATGGAGAAAAAAATAATAATAATAAAATAATATATAAATAATAATAATATAATAATAATATATATAATAATAATAAATAAATGAAACATTGAGACCAATTGTTTTCCTTCAAAGCACAGAAAATTATGACAATATACTGATGATGTGACTTTTTAATCCTCAAATACAGGCAGCCACTGACTTGTGTTTTATGAAACACCAAGGACCACGGTTTCAGCTAAAAACTTCCTTACTGTTGTACAGAACCTTGTGGACTATTAATCAATGGCTAAAAATCAGGACCCCAGAACAAGGGATTCTTTTTTCAATAATGACTGGCTGCTTACAGTATCATTATACAGTAATAATACAGTTTTGTTGTAACTTTTCAAAAATATTTGCTCGCAAAAAGCAGCAATCGACCAATCAAAAACAAGTATACCACAAAAACAACAATAACTGCACACCACAGTGCATTTGAAGGATACACCCATTGCTTGATGAGGGGTCCAATGTCCTTCCCCGACACGTTGGAAATGGATTTGAGGAATCCAGACGTGGACACCAGCATCTGGCTCCACATGTGAGACTGATATTTCTGGGATGAGGCTGTGCTGGCCAGACTCAAGAGCTTGTTAAACACCTGATGAAGATTTGATTGACCTTAGGCTGAGATTACAGTATTGAGTATATAGAGTATACGTTACAGTATATAGTTTAGAATTAGCCACAAGGATAACAAAAATGTGTGTGGGTGGTCAAACAAGGCTTTGAGAGGAACCTGAAACACTACACACAGCATCTCCAAAAATCATACAGTATCTCACAGAACTGAGTACACCCCTCACATTTTTTGTAAATATTTTATTATATCTTTTCATGCGACAACACTGAAGAAATTACACTTTGCTAATACATAAAGTAGTGAGTGTACAGCTTGTATAACGGTGTAAATTTGCTGTCCCCACAAAATAACAACACACAGCCATTAATGCCTAAACCACTGGCCACAAAAGTGAGTACACCCCTAAGTGAAAATGTCCAAATTGGGCCCAAAGTGTCAATATTTTGTGTGGCCACCATTATTTTTCAGCACTGCCTTAACTCTCTTGGGCATGGAGTTCACCAGAGCTTCATAGGTTGCCACTGGAGTTCACTTTCACTCCTCCATGACAACATCAAGGAGTTGGTGGATGTTAGAGACCTTGCGCTCCTCCCCTTCCATTTGAGGATGCCCCACAGATGCTCACTAGGGTTTAGGTCTGGAGACATGCTTGGCCAGTCCATCACCTTTACCCTCAGCCTCTTTAGCAAGGCAGTGGTTCATCTTGGAGGTGTGTTTTGGGTCGTTATGTTGGAATACTGCCCTGCGGCCACTACATGTTGGCATTCATGGTTCCCTCAATAAACTGTAGCTCCCTAGTGCTGGCAGCACTTATGCAGCCCCAGACCACGCACTCCCACCACCACGCTTGACTGTAGGCAAGACACAGATACAATGTTGATAAAGACTTGTACTCCTCACCTGGTTGCCGCCACATACGCTTGACACCATCTGAACCAAATAAGTTTATCTTGGTCTCATCAGTAAACCATGTCCTTAATCTGCTTGCCTTCAGCAAATTGTTTGCGAGCTTTCTTGTGCGTCATCTTTAGAAGAGGCTTCCTTCTGGGACAACAGCCATGCAGACTAATTTAATGCAGTTCGCAGCATATGGTCTGAGCACTGACAGGCTGACCGCCCCCACCACCCCTTTAACCTCTGTAGCAATGCTTGCAGCACTCATACGTCTACTTCCCAAACACAACCTCTAGATATGATGCTGAGCATGTGCACTCAACTTCTGGTCGACCATGGCGAGGCCTGTTCTGAGTAGAACCTGTCCTGTTAAACTGCTGTATGGTCTTGGGGAGTGTGCTGCAGCTTAGTTTCAGGGTCTTGGCAATCTTCTTATAGCCTACGCTATCTTTTGTAGAGCAACAATTATTTCTTTTAAGATCCTCAGAGTTCTTTGCCATGAGGTGCCATGTTGAACTTCTAGTGACCAGTATGAGATAGTGAGAGCGATAACACCAAATTTAACACACCTGCTCCCCATTCACACCTGAGACCTTGCAACACTAACAAGTCACATGACATCAGGAAGAGAAAATGGTTAATTCAGTCCAATTTGGACATTTTCACTTAGGGATGTACTTTTGTGGCCAGCAGTTTAGACATTAATGGCTGTGTGTTGAGTTATTTTGAGGGGACAGCAAATTTACACTGTTATACAAGATGTACACACTACTTTACATTGTAGCAAAGTTTCATTTCTTCATTGTTGTCACATGAAAAGTACTACTGTTGTAGTAGTTGTAGTTCATATACCTGCAACATGAACTCCATGCTAATTCTGTTTTCAATGAGCCTCATGACCAGGTGGGCTTTGCATTGGAACATCTTGTAATATTCCCAGGACAATGTGTGGGGGTGCCTGATGGAAAAGTGCAGGTGGGGTGTTGGACTGAAAGGAAAACAGACATTATCTTCCTCTAAAACATCACCTTATGTACAAGTTAAAAAAAGTGTGGATAAATTATAAGCAGTGACAGAGGCGTTTACTTGTCTTTTTCTTTCCCTCCAGAGAAAGTGGGATGTAGCAGGACTCCACCCATCTTTAGCTCATACTCCACAATCTTGTCCAGTTCCTGTAGGTTAGAAGACAAAAAGTTCAACAAGTTGAATTTGAGGACATAAACATATCCACTTGGCCGTGTGACAGAAGCATTGATTCTTCTTTGTCGATCACTTTACTCTATACCTCCTTAATCCAGTGACGATACTCATTGACCCCAAAAGTTTTCTTTAGGTAGAGGCCATAAATGTATCCAGAAATTCCCTTCAATACCCACTCATCAGACCTGCAATTAAAAATATAAGATATATACAGCTGAATGAATATTTTACACACACACACACACACACACACACACACACACACACACACTAGGAGGCGCCATACAATCCGTAATTCATTCTGGCACTTTTACACATACATTCTCCTTACACATACATATATAGGCTTTTCACACTTGAAATTGTTAACCCTGGGTTATCCTAAACCCTGGATAAATGGAATCCTGGGTTATCTGTAATCACGTTTCACACTGCTTATACTATACCTGGGGTTATCTGTTAATCCTGGGTATTCATTAGCAGACGTTTCACACTGTACATTCCTAAACCCCGGGTTAACATTCGTATTTGCAGTGTCTCTGTCACTGATTGGGCCCGCGTTAACCTCCCTGTGCTGAGTTGCGTCCTATATTGTGACGACAATAGCCAAAGATATTGTTAAAAGTAGTAGAAGTAGATTCGTGTTTCGTCGTCTCCGAGAGCGCTGTTAAAGCGATGTGTTTTTACTTTCACCGGCATAACTATTGCGCAAAGTTTGCACGTTGCTTGTGTGATATCTATTGGCCCGCCTGCATGGTTTAAAGCAGAAATATTTCCAAAATGCGATGTAAACACCTCCTACTTAAGTTTCCGTTACACTGTGTCTGCTGCCATACGTCCAACAGCAACAAGCAAACACCGCTCCGTTTCACACTGAACAAACTTAGCACCGCAATGCGGCGTTAACACCGCAAATGCGGTGCTAACCCTGCTCCGGAGCAGTGTTTCATAACCCCGGGTAAAAAGCGGTGCTAACACTGCTTTCAAATTACAGGTGTGAAACGTTTCTTTACCCGGGGTTAAAAGCGGTGTTTAGAACGTTGATAACCCGGGGTTAAGCGCAGTGTGAAAAGCCCTATATTTTTGCTTTCACACACACAAACATTCTCATTTCACATACATATATTTTTGCTTTTACACACATTTTCCTTATGCACACATTTCTTCTTTCACACACATACATTCTCCATTCACATACATACATTTCTATTAGGGCTGTGCAATTAATCAAAATTCAGCTTCAAACGATTATGAAAATACAATAATCAAGATAAAATGATTACTGCTCCCAATTCCGTGCCCTTTCCAATGGTGTGCTATCGCTCCTCCACAAAAGCCCAATTTCACATGCAAATCAGTAAAATCATGTAACGTGACTTGCATAAAATGGGACGTGCTTGATTTGTTATTGTTTATTTGTTTTTAAATGCACAAAAGAGGATTTGTACTGTTCTGTGTATGCGCTCAGAGACGGAACAGAACACGGACAAGTAAAGTGAACGTTTAGCTTAAGATGCTTACCTAAATGCATGTAAACGTATGTCAAAATGCGGCGCTTGGTGATTATGCGTGTAAACCATCAGTTGTGTCTCAAACTAACGCAAACAGTTGAGAATGAAAATACGTGTGTAACAGTATATTGGATCTGCGCATCTTTTAAAGGGACAACAAGTAATATTCCTTTTGAGGGACTTTTGTAGCTTTTATAAGAAACAAAGCATGTTTAATTCTTACAGTGAAGAATATGCGGTTATATTTTACATTCAATTAATTACAACAAGGTAACAAAGACCCAACAGGAAATGAAATGTGTAGCAGCATTCTTGTAGCAAATTAATACAGACTTAAGCCTATTCTGAACTACTGACAAAATAATAGTCTTCCAATCTTTCCCCCTTCAACTTCATAGAAGCCAAAGCTTCTTCCGCACTTTATGGCCCTTTCACACAGGACGCGGGATACGCTGCGCTATGAAACCTAATGGCTTGTGCCGCATGAGGATATTAAGCCACGTTAACAGTTATGTTTTTCTAAGGGGGAGAAAACATGTAAAACTTTGCATGTTACGTTCAAATTCTAGGCTTGTCTGCTGTAATATATTCTTATTAATAAACTGTACCAGATTTGCTCTTTTTATATTACCGTCTTAGTCCACTAGCCGACCTTAAACATTTCCTATAACTAGTTTCTATGGGTCAGAAAAGCTTAACGTGCATTTGTTATGTTCATGGCTATCTTCTGTAGCAATATTAATAAGGTTATTAATATTTAAATTGTTATTAGTAGTAATATTATTTATTAATACAGAATTCGGGCCTCCAATAAGCCCATAGGCAGAGGGTGAACCAACTCCAGCGTAAAGCTAAAATCAGCTAAATCTATTAGCAAGGCTAGGCCAATAAATATCATAAACCCGTCTTTTTAGGGTGTTTTCATGTAGGCTGTAAATACTTGAATGGGACTGCTGTATTTAAATGTATTTTAATGATTTTTTTTTTTTTTTTATTGTAGCAGCATGTTTATTAAGATTAATCTCCAATCAGTCTACAATGTGACTTGTTTAAGATTATGAGATCAAGTTAAATCATTAAACAACTCGAAATACGAACTATTAGGCCTAAAGATAAATGACAATTTTTGTTGTCGTTTCGTTCTGTTTGAAAAACTGTGGGTAAAAAAAAAAGCGTTATGACTTAATATTTGTGCGTAGGTGGCCATGAAAAGCCACTTTTCAGTTTAGCCTGTCTTTACTGTCTGTCCCATCACACAGAATAAGAGTTTGAACATTTCTTTGTTCTGTTTGGCTGTTGCACAGGTTATATTTCTTCAAAATATACATCTCATATCAACACTGCACTTCTCAGGTCGGCAGCGCCGGCAAAATCTCTTACATTGGGATGACAGAGCAAGAAACAACTGTCTGTTGTATTTCCACAAACAACAAAACGTTACAAACTGCTTTTGTAAAATAACAGGTTTTCTGCATACCTTGATATGTCTAGACAGCTTGAATTGTCTAATTAAATAAAACAAATCAAAAACAATTTTGTATGTTTATTCCAAATTGAGTGGTACGCAGGCTACAGTCTTTCTCTTATCTGTATTATGCTCACACCCACACACATAATAGTCTATAATAACGCCATGAAGGTTGCTTATGCATGTGAAACAAATATTAAAGCAAGCTCATTTTTTACCCACGAACAAACAATACAAAAAAAGCGCAAACATTTCTTGGGGAACGCAAAAGTTTTGCAAGAGAACGCAAAAAACTCTGAAAAATATTTATCCTCCCACCCTGATTTGATTTTTTTTTTTTAACACACCCCAATTTATTCCATCACCATCTCCTTTTAGGGGCTCCGAAGAGCAGCAATAGCAATATAGCATTTATTTTGTTATTGTTGTATTGCATGTATTTTACAGAGATAAGAAAAAAAATATAGCTGCAAGCAGCGATGGGCGGGCCCTAGCCCTCAGCACAATCGCCACCCTGGTGCAATCAATGAAAAAAGTGCACAGCGGGATTTACAGTATTGCTCTGGCTGTCTGATTTTAAGGGTTACAGCAATGAAAGGGTTACTACTATGACATCAAGAGAGTTAAACACACACACATACAAAAATGAACAATATATGAAGAGCTCAGATGCAAAAGCCACTAAAGATGTCTTTCTTTAAAAAAAATGCACTTTTGTCAGACCCGATGTACAGGTTTTATGTATTTACATAATAGTGGTACTTCTGATTGGACTGAGGATGTTATTTTAGTGGGTTTGAAGTCAAAGTATTTGATGGATGTATAATGTGTGTCAAGAGCATTCACTCATTTATGTAATTTATATAATTAAGATTTAACTCATTTTATTCATTTTTGATCAGTGTCAGTGTTCATAAATGCAGCAGTTACATGAATTAAACTTTGTGATTTTTTGAAGAAACCCTGTACTGTTTTAAAGTGTCATGAAAATAATTATAAAACAATCTGTTTTTGAAACAAAAAGAATTTACAGTGAGAAATTAGTGGATGAGAGAGCAGAAAGTAAATATAATCAAACTAATGCCTTAAAAATAGTTACCATATAGTTAAAAAAAATAAAAATTCACATATTAATGAATAAGCTTTCAAATATCTGTCCAGTGTAGTGACCTGCATGCATGAAAGGGTTAATTATGTTAGCTAACATGAACAATAATTATATAGCATTAAAGTTGATTAATATTCATTTCAAAATGTATTAACATGTTATTAAAATGCTCACTTAATATTGTTTTTTGTGTGCACTGTGCATTAACATGAACATGGAAATTTTATTAAATAACGCTAAAATTAATAATTAAAGATTAATAAATGCTGTGAAAATACATTATTCATTGTTGGTTAATGCATTAACTAATGTTAAAAAAGAGACCTCATCGTAAATTGTTACCAACACATTTTATGATCTATAACTATGAAGAAAAAATTGCTCTGTAAACATTTCTACAATCATTATATAAAATTATACTGACACTACAGTTGCATATGAATTGATGTGAATGTAGTTTTCTTTCAGATGGGTTAAAATATATCTTAGCCTGTGTCTCCATCCGGTGGTCATCCAGGTTATTACAATCTTCATCTATTTTACATCCAGAAGGGATTTTAATTGTCTTTAATTCAGACAGTGTTGGATTTTTTTTTTTTTTTTTGACGTACTTCCTCAGAATGACTAGTTTTCTGTAAGAAAAAAGTTTGAAAGAGTTTGGATGCTTCATTTTAAAGATATAATAAAATGATGGTTATCTTTTTTACTGTTACTTTAATAAATCACCACATCAACACCGTTCAAGATATCCAAAATCTGCTCTCAATTTAGTATCTTCACTATCTTGGCATCATGTAGAAAAAGTCTGGTGTGAATTTGTTGGTTTTCCTGAGAGCAGTATTCAAAATTCCACAGCCTGATTTTTCCAAAAATCCACATTCAAACCAAAATAGCTGACTTCCTGTTGGTCACAGCTAATGGATGTAAATTAGAAATTTGTCCGGATTGAAGTGAACAATGTATGTACCGAGTTTGGTGACTGTAGGAAAAACGAGCCTCCAAATATTGTCAAAAGGTGGCGCTATAGAGGGCCTCCTCCACGCCCATTTATGAGCTTTTGCCAGTGTCTAACTGTCATTAATGCTGATATGTGTGTTGCATTTCATGGAATTTTAAGCATGTTAAGTGCCTCAAAAACACAGGAAACTATTGCACTATTAAATCAAAATATACTGTAAGACAATTTTCGGTTGATTTTTGTGAAAGTTTAAAAATGGAAAGTCTATGAAAATGGCGTGTGAAAATTGAAAAATTTCATATTCAGTCCAAGATGGCTGACTTCCTTTTGGGCTGCGCCGCGACAGCCTTTAAATGCCTGAGATGCAGTGTTGCCAGATATTGCTACAAAAAACAAACTAATCTAAAAAGAAATGAACCGCATTGAGTCCAAATCTTGAGTCTTCCACCTCCCACTCTTTTCACTTCCTAAACAGTCACATAAGTGGAAAAAACAACTCCATTGATGATTTAATAATAATAATAACAATAATAATAATAATAATAATAATAATAATAATAATAATGCATTTGGCAACACGTCTGAAGCTGCGCTTGCGCCCTCAATCACAACTCGCTCAAGGAACGAAGCCATAACTATAACCTTTTCACGATGAGAATATTTTTTAAACCCAAATAGCTTGTCAAATACTTCTGCGGCTGCCTCATCTACCTCAGCCATGCTAATCAGGAACTGAACGCAACACTGACCGTGCCTAACCAGCTTCCGGTTTCCATCATACTCCTTCCATTTCAACTATACTCTCTCACACATACATTCTTCTCTTACATATATTTTCTACAGACATGCATACACATATATATATATATATATATATACACACACACACTACCAGTCAGAAGTTTGGACACACCCTCTCATTTAATGTTTTTTCTTCATTTTCATGACCATTTACATTGTAGATTCTCAAAACATCCAAACTATGAATTAACACATATGGAATTATGCAGTAAACAAAAAAAACCCAAAAAAAAACCTTGTCAGGGTTCATTTGTGGAATTCCTTGCCTTTTTAATGGGGTTGGGACCATCAGTTGTGTTGTGCAGAAGTAAGGTTGGCACACAGCTGACAGCCCTATTTGACAACTGTTAGAATTCATATTATGGCAAGAATCAATCAGCTAAGAGAAATGACAGTCCATCATTACTTTAAGAACTGAAGGTCAGTCAGTCCGGAAAAATGCAAAAACTTTGAATGTGTCCCCAAGTGCAGTTTCAAAAACCAAAAAGCACTACGAAGAAAATGGCACACATGAGGACCGCCCCAGGAAAAGAAGACCAAGAATCACCTCTGCTGCTGAGGATAAGTTCATCTGAGTCACCAGCCTCAGAAATAGCAAGTTAACAGCACCTCAGATTAGAGCCCAGATTAATGCCATACAGAATTCTAGTAGCAGACACATTTCTACATCAACTGTTCTGGTTTGGGGTGAGATGGACCGGAGAGCGAAGGCCCAACAACACAACACAACACACACATGAATATTTATATATATATATATATATATATATATATATATATATATATATATATATATATATATATATATATATATATATATATATATATATATATATATATATATATATATATATATATACACACACACACACACACGCATCTCTGTCTACATGGCATCACTAAGTCCCGTCATTCAGAAATATGGCTTTTCTTATCACTGCTATGCTGATGACACTCAACTCTACCTCTCAATCCATCCTGATGATCCGACGATAACTGTTCAGACTGTTCATATTATATTATATTATATTATATTATATTATATTATATATACACACACATACATAATTTATACATTTTCATATTCTGGCCTTTTGCCTGGATAGACAACTACTCAGTCACAAATTAGATTTAAATAAGCTAGATTTAAACCTGTCTCACAAATACGCAAAGAAATGTATTAATCCCACGGTATAAATATATATTGGGAGTTTTTTTTTTTTTATGAGCAAAATAAGAAATAATCTGGCATTTTGTTTTAATGCTGGGCCACATATGTAACCAAAAACAGTATATTCTAAATAAAATAATCCAAAACACAAACAGCAACTACAGCAGGCTTTTTTATAGGCATCACATAACCCAAACCGCTATGACATCATCCTGCAGCACAAGTTTAATAAACATAGATGCTGTTTTTAAGGTCTGAGCTCACAATCTGATCATGCGAATACACAAGCATGTCTGAACGGACTTGCAAGTGACATTTTTGCTGAAATAAATGTATGTCATTACTTAAAAATGGGTATGTAATGCCTTTTTTACTGCTTGTTTTGCAGTCACATCTTTTGTTATGTTGACGTACCGAGCAAAGACAATGAACAAAGTTATAGTGAAAAAAAAACAGTCCTCAAACAGTCCTCGTCTCTGCCGAACATTTTGCTAAACATATGCGCTGTATTACATATTCATATTTTTACTTAACCTGTTGTCTACTTGAGAAACAATGCAAGAAGCTAAGGATAAAAAAAAAATTCAACACCTGTGTAATAAACAGTTCTGAAGTTGGAAAAAACATGTAGTTCCCACTTTTAGTGAATCTTACTTCGCAGGACATCTACAAGGATTAAAAAGCTGATGCTGTAAAGAAGGGAGACATAAAAACATGACAGTATTCTATGGCATTTAAAAAAAATAATCTGGCACCTATTTTTGTTTATTATAAGAGCCAATGGCTCTTTAAAGGATTTTTTAGTCTGCAACACCACACTGCCTCAAAGAAGCCCACACATCTGATTTTTATTTCAGACATTAAAACTACACAAGGGGGTCTATTGTAAGAAGCAATCAAAGCTTTAAACAAAGCACTACAGCATCTGACCAAATGGACGTCACACTCTATCGGGCATGCGTGCACACACAAGAAGAGTACTTAATTATAAAGCCAGCACAAGAGAAGAAATTGCACAACAAAACACAGACAAAGATCTATCAAGTTTGATTAGTAATGAAAGAACAAGTCTACAGTGAACATTGGCAGGCTAAAGTCACAATCCTTCCCACATACTTTTTATTTAATGTTATAATGTGTGTATAACTAATCATACTGGCTTTATAGGTAATTTATACATCAGAGACCCAGAAACACATTTGTAACAGTCTGTCATATGACTTTTGTCATACAAGAGATTTTTTTAAAGCAATAGTTAGGGTTGTTCCGATTCCAATGCTAGTATCAGAAATGCCACAGATACCACAAAAAATGCTATCATCGGTATCGGCGAGTATTAGAACCCACGTACTGATCAAATACCATTTTCTTAAACAAGACGTAGTTATGCCTGCTAGGTTGGCTTAACGCTGCAAATCAGAAGTGAATTCTTCTTTGCTGCTCAGAATGCAAACACAGGAAGTTGTGCTGTGTTGCCACAAGCAACCACTGTTTAGAGCAGTGAAAAAGAAATACAAACATGCCAGCAGTATGTTCGCTCTTTGGCGGTATTTCAGACTGGACCAACCAGCCAGTAAAACTGCGACATGTCTCATATGTAGGACCCTACGATTTCCGCAATGCGAAAAAACGCGGACGGAATCGCGGAATCCAGTCATAAAATTTGAAGGAATTAACCAAAAGTAGGTCAATACACAAATCAAATCACGATATGGACTAATATTTGTAAATATTAAGCCACAAAATGACTATTTAAATATGAATTCTCCCTGTCTCTGTGTTAATGACTGGTGTTTACTACTTGTACTGAAGCACACGTGACACTTGCGGTAATATTACAGGGCTCCAGACTGTGACCATTTTTTTTTTGCCGGTGCGACCACTACATTTATCAGTTCATAAGCACTGCTATTTCTGTTGCATATGAGAAGCATCAAACGGCAAAAGAAACAATAGTGAAACTAAACCCTGCTACGTTTGAGCTGCGCAGCGCTGACCGTTTATCAGCTCGGACCGCAACGCAAACAAACTTGCACGAGCCCAGAGCAGCTTTATTTAGGAGCCAAAGTGACATTTTGCGACACTGTTACTGCTGCAAGATACAATGAGAAGCGTTTGACTTCGCCGCACAATGAAAAGGTTGCTGCAAGATCTAGTGAGAATCTTTCAAATTCTGCCAAGAATTCTGTTATAAACAGCACTGTACATCAGAAAACCAGAAGTAGCAATGCTAACTAAAATAAATATTACTGCCAAATGCATGTCAGACAATAAAAAAAAATTGTTCACTGTATACAGGTCCTTTTCAAAAAATTAGCATATTGTGATAAAGTTCATTATTTTCTGTAATGTACTGATAAACATTAGACTTTCATATATTTTAGATTCATTACACACAACTGAAGTAGTTCAAGCCTTTTTTTTGTTTTAATATTGATGATTTTGGCATACAGCTCATGAAAACCCAAAATTCCTATCTCAAAAAATTAGCATATTTCATCCGACCAATAAAAGAAAAGTGTTTTTAATACAAAAAAAAGTCAACCTTCAAATAATTATGTTCAGTTATGCACTCAATACTTGGTCGGGAATCCTTTTGCAGAAATGACTGCTTCAATGCGGCGTGGCATGGAGGCAATCAGCCTGTGGCACTGCTGAGGTGTTATGGAGGCCCAGGATGCTTCGATAGCGGCCTTAAGCTCATCCAGAGTGTTGGGTCTTGCGTCTCTCAACTTTCTCTTCACAATATCCCACAGATTCTCTATGGGGTTCAGGTCAGGAGAGTTGGCAGGCCAATTGAGCACAGTAATACCATGGTCAGTAAACCATTTACCAGTGGTTTTGGCACTGTGAGCAGGTGCCAGGTCGTGCTGAAAAATGAAATCTTCATCTCCATAAAAAACTTTTCAGCAGATGGAAGCATGAAGTGCTCCAAAATCTCCTGATAGCTA
The DNA here is from genome assembly GCA_033026305.1 of Cirrhinus molitorella. NCBI lineage: Eukaryota > Metazoa > Chordata > Actinopteri > Cypriniformes > Cyprinidae > Cirrhinus > Cirrhinus molitorella. The sequence continues at coordinate 24,606,551 of CM065123.1, read as the reverse complement.
GCTGCATTGACCCTGCCCTTGATAAAACACAGTGGACCAACACCAGCAGCTGACATGGCACCCCAGACCATCACTGACTGTGGGTACTTGACACTGAACTTCAGGCATTTTGGCATTTCCCTCTCCCCAGTCTTCCTCCAGACTCTGGCACCTTGATTTCTGAATGACATGCAAAATTTGCTTTCATCCGAAAAAAGTACTTTGGACCACTGAGCAACAGTCCAGTGCTGCTTCTCTGTAGCCCAGGTCAGGCGCTTCTGCCGCTGTTTCTGGTTCAAAAGTGGCTTGACCTGGGGAATGCGGCACCTGTAGCCCATTTCCTGCACACGCCTGTACACGGTGGCTCTGGATGTTTCTACTCCAGACTCAGTCCACTGCTTCCGCAGGTCCCCCTCTCGTTGTGCAGCGTTTTCTGCCACACTTTTTCCTTCCCACAGACTTCCCACTGAGGTGCCTTGATACAGCACTCTGGGAACAGCCTATTCGTTCAGAAATTTCTTTCTGTGTCTTACCCTCTTGCTTGAGGGTGTCAATGATGGCCTTCTGGACAGCAGTCAGGTCGGCAGTCTTACACATGATTGCGGTTTTGAGTAATGAACCAGGCTGGGAGTTTTTAAAAGCCTCAGGAATCTTTTGCAGGTGTTTATAGTTAATTAGTTGATTCAGATGATTAGGTTAATAGCTCATTTAGAGAACCTTTTCATGATATGCTAATTTTTTGAGATAGGAATTTTGGGTTTTCATGAGCTGTATGCCAAAATCATCAATATTAAAACAAAAAAAAGCCTTGAACTACTTCAGTTGTGTGTAATGAATCTAAAATATATGAAAGTCTAATGTTTATCAGTACATTACAGAAAATAATGAACTTTATCACAATATGCTAATTTTTTGAAAAGGACCTGTATATTTGTTCATGTTTTATTAAGGGATAAGTCTGAAGCACATCATAAAATAATTCTATCAATTCATACAGGGCTAGTAGTATCTACAGCTTTATATACAGATACACACCCAGGTATCGGATTAATACTCTGTATCGTCCGATACCCTGAGTCCAGGTATCGGAATAGGGAAGGAAAAAGAAGGGTATCGGAACATCTTTAGCAATAGTACATGTGTTACAAGTTCAAGTAACCTTGAGGGGATGCGTCTTGGCCAAAAACACTGGTAAATGCTCATAGACCTTGTGTTGAAACATAAGCAAATCATTTGTTGCATTAAGCCACCAAAATGACAATATAAGAACAAAATTAGAATGTGTGTGGTGCCATATTAAAGGGAGACAGAGACCTTGCTCCAGTCATTACTGATTCAACAAATACTGGATTTCTTAAAAGCCTAAATTACCTGCCTCCATTCACCTACCATTCATGTATGAACAGTATTTAATATTCCATATAACAAAAAAATATTTTTTTGTGCTGGCAACAACCATTAAACTACTAGGATTTAGCATTCCTACTTACCAGGACATCCTAGAGATGAAGCACCCAAAAAACTGCTGGGCCAGAGCTTGAGCCAGACACTGCCTGCTCACAGGAGTCTGATCTATAATCATACCACTGTGCAGGAGGTTGGTACTAAAAAGGAACACCAGAAACACAAAATTGTGTTAACAAAACTGTTAACAAAACCTTTGAAATAAATAATTTACAAATAAAATTACATATAACATACAGTCCCTGACAAAAGTCTTGTTGCTTATCTATTTTGTAGAAACACCTGCTATTAACCTGACTTTTAATTAATCAATTGGTGTTAGAAATAGCTCATATGAAAAGCTAAAACCCTCCCAAATGATGTTTAATGCACTGAAATAAATTAGTTTCACTGAAAAAAGATTTATCATTTAATCAAGACGGAAAGGTCAAATTTTGGCAAGACAAAAGTTGTGTCGCCTATACAGAAATTGAACAAATTTACTGCAAATACAAAAATATGTCAGCAAATTAAGTAGTGGTGCTGTGAGATCCAAATTTAATATCTTGTATGACTTCCATGAGCTTGAAGGACTGCATCCATGCGGTTTGGCAAGGATTCATACAATTTATTGATGAACTCATCAGGAATAGCAAAGAAAGCAATCTTGCATGCCTCCCAGAGTTCATCAATATTCTTTGGTTTTGTCTTCCATGCTTCCTCTTTCATCCTACCCCACATATGCTCAATGATGTTCATGTCTGGTGATTGGGCTGGCCAATCCTGGAGCATCTTGATCTTCTTCGCCTTGAGGAACTTTGATGTGGAGATGGAAGTATGCGATGGAGCACCATCCTGCTGCAGAATTTGGCCTCTTTTATGGTTGGGAATATAAGAGGTAGCTAAGATTTCTTGGTATTTTAGACTATTGATGTTGCCTTCCACCCTGCAGATCTCTCGCACACCCCCATACTGGATGTAACCCCAGACCATGATTTTTCCGCCACCAAACTTCACTGTTTTCTGGGTGAATCTCAGATCCATGCGGGCTCCAGTAGGTCTCCTGCAATATTTGCGGCGACTGTGGTGTAATTCAACAGAAGATTCATCTGAAAAATCCACCTTCTGCCACTTTTCCAGCGTCCATCCTTTTAGCAGGCTGTGGGCCTTGGCAAATGCCACATGGTTTTTCAATTGTCTTTAGTGCTGGCTTCTGGGCACTGATTCGACCATGGAGGCCATTTCGAGACAGAATCCGACAAACTGTTCTGGTTGACACAGGGACTTCAGGTGACCAGGTCTCGTGGAGCTCTGCTGCAGTGGAAAATGGGCTGTCCTCTCGAGCAGTTGTCTTGCGGGGTCTGCCTGACCTGGGCTTGTCAAAAACGTCTCCAGTCTCTTCAAATCTTTTTTTTTTTATCCGCTATACTTGACGCTGAGACACATTGAAGGTGTCTGCCACATCAGCAGTGGATCTGGTCTTCAGCCTCTTGATAATCAACACTTTAGTCTCAGGGTGACTCTTAGGCATGTTTGCAGAGGTCTAGTTGCAGTTGATGTGAAGGTCTAGTGTACTGGGGTTCTTTTTATACACACGAGACCTAATTGATCCATTATTAGTCACAGGTGAAGCTCATATGACAAGGCGACAAAACACTTATGTCTCTGCAAAAATTGACTCAATGGGCCTTACCAAGCTGTGAATATTAGAATACTTTTTGACAGTTTCGTTTTGCACTGAAACATTATTACAAAAGCTGTTGGGATTAAAATGAGCCATTTCTTGTAAAAAAAATCTTGATTAGAAATATATTTCAACGGCACTTCAGGTCAATTTGTACACAAGCGACAAGACTTTTGTCAGGGACTGTATGTAATTACATAAACACACCTGAAAATACTCATGGATGCATATGATGAGACCTGCACATAAGCCTCATCCACAAAGACAGTCTTGAAGCAAGAATAAGGGTAGCGGCAAGTGAGGATCTCCTCATAGAACTCAAAAATCTCATGCAGATAGGACATGGTGTGCTTCAGCAGGGGCAGAAGCTGAGGTAGGCAAAAATGAGTCACCTGTGCAAACATAGTATATTCGATATTTCATAATACATTTCATATTAACAGTCTAGTATAGTTACCATTTCATAACAGTTTAGTATGAATAAAGAAAGCTACAATAATAACTAATAATAACAATAATAATTGTGATCTGAAAAGGTTGAGCATATATAATATAAGCATTCATTCCTGAATTTTATCATCTAGCAAATCAGGATGATTTACTGCATCTAATGTGCGACTCACCTACAGTTATTTATACATAAAGAACATTATAAATTCTGGGCATTCTGTAACAAATCAGAAAAAAAAGACAACTGTAAAAGGAGACTTGTTAAAGTTGAGAACACTATGTCCATGCTGAGTTATCTGCTGGGTAAAAGTTTAGTGTTTCGTAACACATTTTTCAAGACCCACATCATTGAGTACATCAGCTACAGAATGGATTGTGTTCATATACATCAAATAACTTGATTCCACTGGCTTCTGTGCAAAAACAAAAAAAAAATAAATAAAAAAAAAAAAAAAAAAAAAAAAAAAAAAAAAATCACCCTATTAAACAGATGTTCAAATAATAAATCTTTTTACATTTGACATTTAGAAAACTATAGCAGGCAAACTTCTAGAGGTATGTGGGAAACTAAAGGAAACATTATTCGCATGATTATTTACTACAACAGCGAAAGAAAAAAAGAAAAGAAAAAATTCAATAATAAAATGGTTGGGTGCAAAAAAATAAAATCAGAGATAGAAGACAGATACCTCAGTACCTGTATCAGAAACACCCACGCAGCAGTGTTCACTACTTTCTTAAATTTAATGCCAGGACAATATAGCAGTGTTAGTTTTACAAATAAAGCACTTTTTGTTGTTTTTCGCATAGTCACACCTAAGATTGGGGAACACTATTCATTATTAACTTGTTCCTTATTAGCATGCATATTACTTGCATATTGGCTGTTTATTAGTATTTACTGAAGCATAATATTAAAGGTGCAATAACTGATTTTTCAAAAATACTGCTGGACATTGTTGATATTTAAAATCAACCAAAACACCCTTTTTTCATTACTCCACATTTAAAGCACCCTACAATCCAAATCGTTCAAGTCTTGAACTGTACACAAGGGGGTTTACCTGCAAAAATCTCACTAGCTTGGATATCTAGCTGGTTACACATGGAATGCAAGAGCTGATGTCTGTTTATCATAACAGTCGTGCAAAAAAAAAAAAAATGCTTCATGAAAAATAAAGTGGAAAATATGGGTCGACCAATATGTGTTTTTCAGGGCCAATGCCAATACCGATTATTACAGATCAAGTAAACTGGCTCTGACAAAAACTGCCTTCCCTGGTGTTGGTTGAGTGTAGTACTCCCAGACTGCACTTCTTAGTCTTGTCTTCCTCTGTGCATCCATATACAATAAGGGTAATATAAAGAGACAATTACAAGTGGGGCCACTTTAGGCTTCAGGATTAAGTCTATGAATACTGTACTACAGCTAAACAGATGGGGGAAACATAAGTATTTGGCTTCAATAATTTACATGTTAGAAATGTATGTGTAATACCATAACCTCTCATAATTCCTCAATTCTTTTCTGATAACTAAAACATAACCTACAATAGTAGAGGTGACTATTCAATTCATCATCTAATGCAGTGGTGTCCAAACTTTTTTTACACCACAGACTGGTTACAGTGATTTTGAGAATGTAACATTGATGAATCATCATAAAATTCAAACGGTCTCTAAACACTTATGTTTAAAATTAGTCAGCCCCCAAAAGTAAAATTTTGTGCAGAATCTTTTATTCTTTAAAACCACCAATAAACACTGCTTGGAAGTGCTTAGAAGCTTCCATCACCCCTCTACTGCAATCTTGGCCCATTCCTCGCCTGAAAAAGCTTTCAGATCACTGATAATCTTTGGTTTTCACTTTGCCATTGCTTTCTTCAAATTCAACCAAATATGTTCAATGAGAATCAAATCTGGAGACTGAACAGGCCACTCAAGAACATTCTATGACTGATCCCTTAATCAAGCATAAGTAGTTTTGGATGTACACTTTGGGATGATTGTCCTGCAGGAAAGCCAATTGATCATTAATTTCAGGCTTTGCACCAAAGGCATCACAATTCTTGCCAAAACGGCCTGATACTTCAAAGAATTCATGATGTCCTTCATACGGTCTTGATTTCCACTTCCTGCTACAGTAAAACAACCCTATAACAGGACTGATCCACCCCCATTTTTGTAGATGGAGATGGTGTTCTTCTGCTTATAAGCTTTGCTTTTTTTTTTTGCACCGGGCATACTGCCGATCCATAGGTCCAACATGTTCAAATTTGGTTACATCTCTCTAAAAAACATTCTTAAAGAACTCCACAGGTCTATCCAAATTAATTTTAACATGTTTAAGTTTTTGTTCTTTTTGGTCAAGAGTGGCATTCGGCAAGATGCCTCAACATGAAGGCTGTACTTGTCTTGTGTTCATCTTATACACTGCATTAAAATGTTTTCCTCCTTTCGTTGTGTCATCTTACAAGTCTTTGGCTGTATATACTGCAGGTTTTTCTCAGTTGTTCTTATCAAACAATTTATAATATTGTGCTTTTTTGTTCAACACCCGCAAAGGTTTTCTGGTACAGCATATTTTAAACTAAGGAATAAGGCTGCCAGCTGTGTCTCTAGGAACTTTTAATGTCTTCAAAATCTTCATATGGTCTTAGACATTCTAAGTAATTCAATTATTGCTTCTCTGTAGCTTTCGTGAGAGCTCTGTTGACTTTGTCAACAGAGCTTTTGCTACTCAACTTCTACAGCTAAATGCATGTATTGCAGCTCAAGCTATTTATGTTTTCTAATAGTGTTTCTAAAGGCTTAATTGTGTTTTAAGAAAATTTTGTTCCCCACCATACAAATAAGTGACTAAAAAACAGCAATGTTAAATAGGGGTTGAATAATTATGACATAGCTGTGTTATTAAAAAGTCTAACTCAAAAACATTACATTATATCTTGACATTATCACTTTTAATATGCCAGTAATCTGTTATAGATGCAATTTTTATGAAGTCCTGGATCTTCAGAAAAGCTTGGATTTGTAAAGTACTGCCTTATTTAACCTCTAGAGGTTTGAATAATTTCGATTGCAACTATATATATATATATATATATATATAAAATATTTAAATAGCTTGAACTGTTAATCAAATTAATCTGCGAATCGCATGGCGAACGATGGGGTCTGGACCTGGGCTGCGTTTCCCAAAAGCATCGTAAGCCTAAATTGATTGTAGAACCACTGTCAACAATGCGATTAGGCTTACAATGCTTTCGAGAAGCGCAGCCCTGGTCAACTTCAACAATGAAGCAGACATTGTTAACTTTGAAAGACAACTAATGAGTGATGACTGAAATGGCTCCTGTTAGCAAGCGTTTTTGGTGTGAGAGCGCAAAAATGTCAGTGCCTTCAGCCTTCCACTTTGATTGGTCGGACTTGTGACTCCCATAAAATCAGAGTGGTGAGTTCCAACAGGCTGCATCGGAGCCAAATAGTGCGTTTCAAAATTAAATTATTTTATCGGCGAATCGGTTGTGAAAATGACCGACACCGATTATTATCAAATGCAATTAATACAGGTAATAAGTGGAGGATATCAGGGCTTCTTAAAGACAAACTAACAGCTCTGTGAGAGCCAGAATTCTTGATGGTTGGTAGATGATCAAATACTAATTTCTTGCAAAAAAAATGGAAGTTAATTATTTAAAAATCATACAATGTGACTTCCTGGATTTTTTTAAGATTCTGTCTCTCACAGCTGAGGTGTACCTACGATAAAAATTGCAGATCTCTCCATTCTTTGTAAGTGGGAAAACTTGAAAAATTGGCAGTGTATCAAATACGTGTTATCACCACTGCATGTACCCTGCTACGGTTAAATTTTTCAATGTGTGAACTTCTCTAAACTAAAGAATGGATTTAAAACTAAAAATGACAGTACATTACATTTTCTCCCACACAAACCTCATGCATGTAGGGGTCCACAAGAATCTCAAAGGGCCCCACAGCCAGAGAAATGTTAGGGGCTGCAGTGGGGATGGGCAGCATGTAGTGGAAGGTTTTCTTGCGCATGTCGTGGGTGTAGACTGTTTCCACTAGATCCCCACAGGACACTGCCACCATGGAGGCATCGACTGTGAACTCTAGCTTCCATGTGCACAGCTCAGAGTATGAGTCTACACATGGAAACCAGAACCTAGTAAAGAAGATTTGGAAAGAATAATAATCAATATTAGAAATAATATACACTCATACAGACAGATGTATACATATTACATAATTAGATTAATAAATCAAAAATAATAATAAAAAAATAAATCTATTAATAAAATAATGCTGAAACAGGATTGTAATCTGTAGTAATTTTCCTGAATTACCAAAATTTGGTAATCTTTGTGATGGTATCCTAAATCTTTAACCATAACCACTGCTTAGATCAGTGATTCCCAATCTTTTTTTCAGGGGCCCCTATTTTAACATTCAAAATTTTCAACGACCCCCATTAAAAAAAAAAAAAAAAAAAAAGTGCTGTCAAATGATTAAGTCTTTTTTTTTATTAATTGCGATTAATCATGATTAATCCCACCTAACATTAAAGTGTTTAATTATACTTTTATATTCTAACAGTTTCACATTTAGTCTTCACATTAATGTAGAAAGAACAAAGTATATTTATTATATTTGTTTAATGCCATATTTTTAATGACAGAAGGCAAGCATCACTGATACCAACTTATGTCTCTAAGAATTTTTTTTCCTAATATTTAACCATTGACTAAAACCATTCAACATTATAATATAATTGAGAGCTATCAATTTTACATTTATTAGACTTTAGAAAAAATTAAAAGTTAGAAAAAATAACTTCTAATTTAAGGGAAATTAAAACAATCTTTACATAAACCGATTATAATAAATTTCATGTATGTGCCCTTCAGCAAGAAAATATAGCCTATTTTAATAAAGTTATCAAACACTAAATTCTAAATTAAATAAAGATAAGCTTAAAACTACAGAAGTTACTGATTTCCTCTTTTTAATTTTGTTCTTTGATTAACAGACATCACAGCAGCTGGTTATTAGGAAATTCTGGCTGCTGTTACTTTAATAGCTGCCGCTGCTGAACTTCATGCGCATCTGATACTGCTTTGTGACTCATAAATAATAAGTACTTACATGCACAGTTTTGTGGCTTTAATTGCTTTTTTTGTAGCTTCCTGTCTTAACTGACGTCATAACTACGACATTGCATAGGGGAGAGCGGGGACAAAAGTAACACGGAATGAAAGTAACAGCGATTTTCTCAGAGCCCTGACTGCATTTGCTTTCCAAGCTATGACAGCGCATTCAGCACACAACCCTTGATGGAGCTGAGAAATATCACATGATTTCATCATCGTTTCCCACGGTTAGGTCCAGAAAGCATAAGTAAATTATGAAAGCAGTAATTTTTTCAAATTAGTTGTGTTGTGCTTCTCGTTTCATGTGTCACAGTAATGATTAATCTACAGGTTATTTAGGTGCTGTAACACATTCTGAAGTTTGCCTTTTCAGAGTTTTTCAGTATAAAAGTAGACCAGGTTTAAATGTCAGGAGTTCCTGTAGGGATGAAAGTAACACTTGTTACTTTTGTCCCCCTACAATGACAAGTGTTTCTTTTGCCCTGCTGGATGCTAATTTGGTGATTTTCTGTGTCTTGCATTATTTATTAAAACATGTTTATGTCATTTTAAACCAAAGAAATGTGCCAAGAGAGAGAATCAGAAAGGCAGACAGAGGTCTGATTCCCGCTCTCCCCTACTCTCGTAGTTTTATTTGGGTTTGAATATGATTTGAACAGCGCTTTAATATAGCCTAATACAGCACGCGCCATGCACTTGAAGAGCATGCGCTATAAGCACAGTATAACGGCTGACAGGACAGAGAGATTAGTTTTTACTGACATATGGCCCGACAACATCTTATCTGATCGCAGTTCACGTATGTTCTACTGAACCTCCTCGTCACGGTACCGTTTCTTTCTAACTCCCATCTGGCACTGAGGTGAAGTTGGAGCGTGCGTCTGAAAAGTCTACCATTTGACGTGCTCAAAGATTTTCCGCATCTAAATAAACAATTGTTTAGCAGGCGATCCACTGTAAATCTTTAGCGACCCCTAGTGGGGATCGCCCCCCCCCCTAGTTTGGGAACCACTGGCTTAGATTATCTTCCATTTCATGAATGTGAATGTATGCAGTTTACCGTGTGGAATTCTGGTTGCCAAAAGAGAAAACATGGGCTGCTCTTTCCGCCATACTTCCTTCCACATCAGGTACCACAAAATGCAACCCTCCCTTCGGCTGGTCCAATGAAAATTCAATGTACACCTTCATAACTTTCATCTCTGTACACATACACCAAGACAGACTATTAATACTGAATCGAATTCTAAGTTTTTAAACTGACCAATCAAAAAAAAAAAAAAACTTTCAGGTCAGACCTTTTTTGATGCATTAGTAAGAGGCATAGTTTGCATTTGTGACGTCAAAAGCAACGGCACTTTAGCACAAAGTTGCTGGTTTTATTTATTTATTGCAATTGAAAAAAACATTTGAACACAAAACCCCATTATTTTCTCATTATCCAGTGAAAGCCAAAGACTTTTCTCTGTTGACATAAGCTCAGGCTTATCTGCCTCCATTTTTGAGTGCAATGCCACCAATTCATAGAACCAAGTCCCAGATCTTTTTATTTTTTATTTTTTTGATAATCACTTCTGTTATCTAAACTTAATCACAGTGAGGCTGTGTTACTTCGCATGAGTGGTCAAATTTATCACTTAGTCTTGGCCAGATATAATGACGCAGTATAGTTTAATAGACTTGCTACAATTATGTCTAAACTAATAATCAAAAAGCAATAAAGAGCTCTCTCGTTCTTATTCTAATGATTTGATTATGTAATTGCTGCAAAACCCAACATGATTTTTCTGTAAAAATAGTAACAAGTTCATCAAGAAAATATGTTTTTAAAACCATTAGATAACAAAAGAATCAAGACATAACCATTTAAAATAGACATGGAAATTTTTGCTTCCAAACACCACATTAAAACAGCCTGACTCTACTCACCATCTCCTTGTTTCCAAAGCTCAGAAGGAACTTTAATGGAAAGTTCCCCATTTCCAGCATCTGGATCTACAGCACTAACAGCTGCTGTGTAAGCACTGGAGAAATAGTTCAGGTTCCTTCTGTAAATCACAGAAAATATGTACCAAGATGAAGACAAGAACACACTTGATTACAAAACTATTATTATTAATGAGAAATTAGATACTGATAGATATACACAGGTACATTTAAAAAAGAAACGTGTGGATCATACCTCATCCAATAATGATTAAAATAAGAAAAAGAAATTAAACATTTAAAAACAGATTTTATTTAAAAATATGTTTATTTTATAAAAGGAATAGCTTATAGGCACATCTACAGAAAAACAATGTGTTTTATTTTATTTATTTCTTTTTTGCCAAAACATTTTCCCTTTGTAACATTTCTGAAAGGCAGCATCAAAAATTACAACAAGCATAAAAGCAGATCCTATGACATATAAATACTACATAATTTGAATAATTATTTTTCACATTACAGTAATGAGAACTGGGGAAAGATGAAAACGCAAATATGAAAATAATGCATAATGGACCTAAAACAGGGGTAGGCAAACTTTTTGACTTGAGGGCCACATCAGGTTTTTCACATCAAGTAAGGGGCCACTTCATATGCGCATGTCAAATTAAGCTTTTGAGGATTTTTGACAAATGAAGATTTTTTTACTCTAACGTGACACTCACTTACTACTGTACTGAATGCAAATTTTTACATATATGGCAGCTCTATACCTTATTGGCTATACCATCTCTACCTTATTTTTTGAGCACTTTATAAAACAGACAAGCTGCATTGTGTCGACTGATCTAAGAAACATTTTAGCATTTAATTTAGAAATAATGTAAAATAAATGAAACAATTACAATCATGTATTTATATTCCCCTCACTCTACAAAAAAAAAAAAAAAAAAATTAGCAGTGTTCAGAACAGAAAAAGGAACAAAAATATACACCAATCAAACGTTTTTGAACAGTAAGATTTTTTTGTTTTTTAAAGAAGTCTCTTCTGCTCATCAAGCCAGTTTTAATTTGATCCAAATACAGCAAAAACAGTAAAATTGAATTTTGAAATATTTGAAGTAATTAAAATAACGTTTGTATACTAATGAAATAATGTTCTATTTGAATATAGTTTATAAATGTAATTTATTCCTGTGATTGCAAAGCTGAATTTTTAGCTTTTGCTGTATTTTGTATCAAATAATTGCATGCTTGGTCAGCAAAAGTGAATTCTTTTATTACAAATCATAGTGGCATTCACTGTACACTAGGGCTATGCAATTAATCGAAATGTAATTTTGATTTCAGCTTCAAACAATTATGAAAATACAATAATCGAGATAAACGAATATTGCTTCCGATTCGGCCCCTTTGGTGTGCTTTGGCTCCTCCATAATAGCCCAGTTTCACATGCAAATCAGTAAAATCATGTAACGTGACTTGCATAAAATGGGACATGCTTGATTTATTAATGTTTTAAATTAATTAACATTTTAAAGATTTGATGTGTTTTTAAAAGCACCGGAGAATTTGCGCTGTTCTGTGTATGCATTCAGAGACGGAACAGAACACTGACAAGTAAAGTGAAAAGTTTAGCTATCGTTTTAGCTACTAAAATAGTTCAGTTCTGTATGTGACAGCAAAGTGATTAAGCTTATATTTAGCTTTTTTTTTTATTAAGTTAACCTGGAAAATTATTGGGAGGATTTGTTAGTTCGTTAAATATAAGTTTTTGTTTTTTAAAGGAACGAACAACGGCCAGTGGCTAGTCTGTTTGATCAGTTTGCCTTCTCAAATCATCACGACTAGATAAATGTGCGCTATTAGGCGCATATCCAATCGTTTGTGCGGAGAATCCAGTTTATTTATTTTTTTTATGTTACATCCTGCATAAATGCCCCTGCTTGTGACGAAATGTTTAAAATATCTTATTTTTGTGAAAATGTGTATGTTCTTATTTATTGTTTTATTTAATTTAGCTATAATTTTGAGAAGTTTACTTTAATACAAATGTTATTTAATTTTGTAAACGTTTATTCATTTTGAAATTTTTAGTTTTACAAATACACATTTCAGCATTATTACTAACCTGTGTGTGCATTTTCCTTAAAAACCCATCAAGATGACTAATAATACAATCAAATTGTGCAGCCCTACAGATAACTTTACTGAAGCATGTGTGGCGTTCACGGTAGGGCTGCTTGATTTTGGCAAAAATCATAATCACAATTATTTTGGTCAATATTGTAATCACGATTATTTAACACGATTATGAGTGGGTCCGAAATATATGTTTGATTATTTCAGCCGTATTTTTTTAATGCCCCTAGGGCTGGGAATCAGCCAATTTTCGCATAGTTTAGACGCAGGCCGGCATCAGGCCTGTTTAAGGCTTCTCCTTATTTTTATATTTTTATTAAAAATTGCCGCGCTAGAGAGACACTTTCGCTTTCACTTTTGAGACCGGCTCGGACTGCGTTTAGTGTTTCAGCCAGCAGGAGCGCCTTTAGTGCAGCTTAGCGTTCAAGCAATAGGCTGAAACTTGCCACAAAGCACCGGCAAAAATAAATAACAATGAATGTGTCGAGGGGAAATAGTAAGGAGATATTTGAGTTATTTATGAAAAAACTAGTGTATTATGAGTCAGTGTCACAATCTCCTCTTTGACGCACCTTTTAGAGAGAAATGCAGAAATGAGAAATTTTTACGGATTACATAATGAAAGAGTTATTGATTTGTTTTATTTCGTATATCGTTATATTTTCGTATATTCGTATTCATCATGTCTGAAAAAAATGCAAGTCATCGCACTGGCGCCTCCATGTCCAGCAAAGCGGCTTTAGCTTCCACTCTCCGCACAAACGATTGGATATGCGCCTAATAGCACAAATTTATCTAGGTTTAACATTAAATCAACATTGTTTTATACTTGAACTGTTTTATATCTATAGATTTTATTTTAGGTTGTGATGATTTAAGAAGGCAAATTGATAAAACAGACTATGAACAGTCTTTCGCTGGCTGCTGTTCATTACTTTAAAAACTAAGTTTAACAACAAAAAAATCCTCCCAACAATTTTCCAACTTAACGTATAACGAAATAATAAAAATAATAAAACAAACAAAATACAAGTCTAATCACTTTGCCATTACATACAAAACTGAACTATTTTAATAGTTGAAAGTTTCAATAGCTAAACGTTCATTACTTGTCTGTGTTCTGTCCCGTCTCTAAACGCATACACAGAACAGCGCAAATTATCTTTCGTGCTTTTAAAAAACACGACATCAAATAAACATTAATAAATCAAGCATGTCCCGTTACATGATTTTACTTATTTGCATGTGCAATTTGGCTTTTTATGGAGGAGCAAAAGTGCACCAAAGGGGACGGAATAGGGAGCAATAATCATTTTATCTTGTTTATTGCATTTTCATAATCGTTTGAAGCCGAAATGGAAATTAAATTGATTAATTGCACAGCCCTAGCTCGCTGTGATTTTCGGCCTCTGTGTCTCACTGTATGATGACATTAACACATAAACTTAATCTCCTGAAGAGCTGCGACAGTCACTTCATGATAATTTTAGAGTGTCATTTGAGAAAACTAGTCTAGCATCATACTGTATACACATAGAAACTTCACAGCAACCTGTCAAAAAAGCCTGCCATTTCAGCAGGTTAAAGATGATTCATGTTAACGCAGAGAATATGATTAGTTGTTGTTTTTTTCCTCAAAGAAATGCCATAATCTGCCATAAAATATAATAATCTGCGTTCTCATGAGAAACTGTCCGTATGTATGTGCGCTAAACGGAAACAACCGAGCTGTAACAAGTAGAACGTGAAAGTAGTTGTGCAAGTAGTCCATTGGAAAGTCTTAAAAACATTTTTAAAACTGTACCAGTTCAAGGCATTTAAAAAAAAAAAAATTAACACTTTCACATTTTTAAAATGAGTAATTATTTACAAATGTGCCTGTGTTTTAAACAGGGTGTATTTCTTGACTTTTAATTTGTATCTGAGCTGTGCGGTTTGGATGCGTGGCCGTTAAAAATGGGCCTTTTTCACAAGAATCGGAAATCACGTGACGCAGGGTAAATATAGTTCCGCTAGCGGTCTGCGGACATTATGTTGTATGCTCTTGTCTCAAATTTCGTCTCTTACCCTTTCTATTTTGTCTGTTTTCCAAGTTGTTGTTATATAATCTACAAAGAAATTTATTTGTAGCTTATATGGCCGCTCAGATCGTTCTAGAATTTACCGGCGGGTAGTTTTATTTCACCAGCTGTCCTATATATAGGCTCATTCAACAATTCCCTTGCTCGTTTAAATATATGACAAGCATTTATTTATATGCCTAATTTATGTAAAAACGAAATTCTAAGTACGTATGCACCGTTACACATAGGAACAAATATATAAATTCAGTGTCAGAATGAGTTATAATATGCTTTAATGTGGGCTATAATGTTGCGCGAATACATGCTATTGCCTGTTTAAAAAAGTCACAACAATGTAGATTATCTCAACCTAATGAAACGCTGAAACTGTTGACCATGTATTAATCGCACATTATAACTATATCTGAGAGACTAAAATAAATAAGACATTTATTTCCAAGACCTCATTGTATAGCTACATCAGTTGAATTAGAGTTAATATATTTATTAACTAAATATACAACAAAGTACTAATAGGTTTGTTAATGCTGTGCATATTACAGACCTTAGCCCTTACTAAAATTAACTACGAATCAAACCAAAACGGCAGTTATTGCAGTTATTCCATGGTTTTGTTACAAAATCTGATTTGTGTGGTTATGCAAATGGTAATAAAACAAACCTGCTTTTACTATAATAAAACCATGGTTAATTTTCGTAAGGGAAGATGATAACGAGTGGAGAAAATGTGAGTGAACCATCATTGCGAGATGACAGAAGTGTTTTTTATGATCCATATATCCAGAAAGAAATGCAAAAACGCATCCAGGGATCGAGTGGTCCTCTTTCGCAAATCGGAGGATCAGAGCTGTCAGTCGATTTCTCCAGCACATCGCCAAAAACAGTTTTTTACATGGAGTGCGACAATACACGGCTGCACCAAATAGACACGGACAATGATATAACCGAATATACGCGTCGTCACTTCTAATTAGTGCTGAAATTTAGTTCTGAAATAAAACTTTGTAGTCTCACCAATAAATAACCAAGACGGTTTAAACATTTACATTAACATTTAATTCCTGCAAAGACATTGATGCCCGAGCGGGTGCTCCTTAGACTCGGCAATCACTGTTACCGGAAATACTTTTACCCTGCATGCAGCCACGCCGGAAGCCAAAAACCCGTAAGTGTGAAATTGGTCAATTGAGTAGGTGCTCAGCGAAGAGGAAAAGGCATAAGCCTTTATTATATACCGCACCACATGCTATAGTGCCATCTATTGGATTTTACTGATATTGCATCAAATTAGCCATTTTGTTCCAACTACCTCAAAGGCCTGATGAAAATGCCTGCCGGGCCATAATTTGCCCATCTCTGACCTAAAAACATTATTCTTTTGAATGCCCAACATTATTCTTTTTGAATCACCCAGATCACAGCTTTTGATTTTGAAGCACTGAAACAAAGATTCATTTCATTTAATATTAATGTGTACATTTTTTTCTAAATAGAAAGTTCATGAATATAACTGAGCTTACTGTTTGGATTCATGATGGCAGACTTCCAGTGTGGGGTCATTGTAAATGAATGGAGCCTCAAGATCATTCACTCTCACCCTGTAGATACGACACTGTTTGCTGTTTAATTTAATACGGTTCAGGTTCATCACTGTTGGAAAAATTGTCAGCTCCACATAACCCTATTCAGAGAGAATAAAGGACAAAAACAAACAAATACACACACATAAATCCATGCAAAAGTTTATTTAAAATATCTAATTTTAGCACATTTATTCAATGTCATAATCAAAATATATTTTAAAATTTTATCAACATTTGTAACAGGTCATCTGCTTATTTGAATATTTTCTAATTATAAGACCATATTATAATCTGTTCAGTATTATAACGTTAATGAAGTTTTTAAAAGTCTTGTCTCAAACTTCACGTTTTAAATTTTAAACATACTGGATACTAAGTCTTCCTATTTCCCATTTTCTGCTTCAAACAAACAATATTCAGAATCTAAATAGAATCAGAATTAGAATACAAATAACTACTCACAATGACAGACTTCCTCTGAAAATTGATGTTGTTGATGCAGACAACCTGATGGGTTGTAAAAAGATAAACAAAGAAAGTGTTAAATTCAAAAAAATGATTTTAATAATTATCCTAGTTTGGCTTGTAAATACAACTGCAATCATATTCATGCATGCAGTGAGAAGAGTGTATTTGATACTTATAGTTTATATGGTCGTGGGCTTTCAAAGCCCTTGTCTTTCTTGCGGTTCATGCTGCTCTTCAGTTTATTCACTCAAACCCTCTTTAAAAGGTTCGGTTTCGTAAAATCCTTACGTTCTACTTGTTTATAATACTAAAGACAACGTATTTCTTGCTCAAACAAACAGCCCATCTTGTTATGTTTTAATTGAAATGACTGTTAAGCGTTAAAAAAAAAAAAAACAGCAATATCCTTCTCTATTTAAAAAAAAATAAATATAAAAAAAGCAAGAGAACTATCCTCCAGCATGTCTTCAGCCATGTTGTTTGCAACCTTCGCCCTCCCGCCCGCGCTAATAGTTCTTCTTCTTCTTCTTTTAGTTACATGGCCGTTCACTCCTTAGGAGTATTACCGCCACCTACTGTATTTCGTTCACATTGCGCATGGGTGATGGATCTGTATTATTGAGAAGAAGAGAAAAAAAAAGGAGTAATACTACTAATAATAATTTGATGTCCCACCATCTCCAAGGATCAGAGCTCAAGCTTCAGCTGGCGCTGCGTGTTCAGCTCCTCCAGCTTCCACACTGGGCACCTCAACCTCCGAGATGGGCATAGGCATCAGACACTATTCCCTAAATCCAATGAATTAGTCCTGTATTCTCTAGAAAAGTTAAAACCTCCTTATATATCTCATTATCTCTCAAACCTTTTCCCAAAAAATCCACAACATTAACTGGCCCATTCCTTACACTGCTAAAAAGTTTATGCGCTAATGGTTCCCGGATGTTCCTCAGTTATCTATCTTGCTCAAGGTGACGCCTAGGGTTGCCAACCGTTCCGTATTTAAAAAGCAGCGTTCCGTATTAATCCCATACGGAACGCAGTTTGTCCAGTATAATCTACATGCAGAGTATATATACACTTAATGTGGAGTTAATGTCTGAGCAAGTTAGCGGTATACAGTTGCTTAATTAAAGAGTGAATCTAAATAGTTAACTGTTTCGAGAGATGTGTGCGTGCGTGTCTACCTGCTCGTGAGAGCTCTCTGTCATTGGGTGTCGCTACAGTACGTTACCTAGATGCTTTGTTGAACTCATAAAAAGCGAACTGCTTATCACCATTAACACACCATGTTATGAATTTTATAAAACTGTATCTCAAGACAAACAAATTCTTGCTGCTGCAAGAAGTGAGAAGTACTCATGGAAAAAAATGAGTGGGCTTTGAGAAGCAAAGAAAGAAAAAGTTAAAAAAATCTTTTTTTCTGCACTTTAATCTGTTACATTTTTGCACTTTTTTTTTTTTGCATTGTTCATAAAAATGTGGAACAAAAAAACAGAACATTTCTACATTTACTGTAAAGTAACATTTCCACATGCGTGTCTAAATTGAATTAGTTGCTGTTTATATAAAATGAGTTTATCAAATCCTGTACTTTTCATTGCACAATACATAAGTCAAGTCAAGTAAAGTTTATTTGTATAGCGCTTTTCACAAAACAAATCGTTTCAAAGCAGCTTAACAGCAAATTAAAGTTTGTACAATAATTAAAGTTTGTTAAATTAAAGTTTGTACAATTTGTACAATGTTAACAGTATGTTGCAATCAAATCACTGCAGTAAATCACATAAGAATTACAGCTGTTAAAAGATTAACGCACTTTTAAATAAAAATTACAAAATGCATTTAAAAGAACAATTTGTTTCTCATCACTGTTGCAGTCAAAATTTTATGGTGGTAAAATGCTTTACTCATATATACGTGGTTTGTGTGTATGGTGTGTGACATTTTTATATGACGTAATTCTTTTTAGAATTAAACTGTACACAAATAGGTAAAAAACGTGTTTATGTCTGAGATTCATTTAGTTATTTGCTTCATTTATTAATAATTTTAATGAAAAAATATAAAATAGTCATGGTTTCAGTAAATATATATACTTCCTATAAAGAACGAAGATTGTCCCTTATTTTCCTTTGCAGAAGTTGGCAACCCTAGGTGCTTTTGTTGGCGCATTGCATACCGTATAAACATCATTACCCACTGTGCTGTTATAAAGTTAGTGTTTATTTAAGATCATTCCTTATTTTCCTTTTTTATACATACGCATTAATATTATGTTATTTGTTACTCTGCCCCAACTCTTCAATTAGGGCTCCAGTACTGGGTGGCGCTGCGTGTTCAGCTCCCCTGCCCTCCACACTGAACTCAATATGATCCAGCGTGGGGCAGAAGCAGAGCAACTCTATCTTATTTAAATTATATTATTTTATGTTATCATCCTATTCTATCACTATTGAATGAATCATAATAACCCAATAAATACTGAATGGCAACAAATATCAACCCAACAAACTCCTTGCCACTCTTTTGTAATATTCTTCTAAACAATTTATTTCTATGTCTCCTAAAAGTATAAAATACTTACTAAAATATATACTAAAATATATCTCACCTTATTTTTTTTTTATATATATCCTAATGATATTGAAAACATTTTTTGATAAATTGCAACATAAGTTGCCAGTCATGACTGAATGTTACTGCTCTCCAATTAAAATGAAGATGCAGTATAATCTGTTTTAATATAGTAGCCTACATGGATACTGTAACAAACCGGGATGTGAACAGGTGGATCCAAGTGCTAGCTTTATTAACAGAACTCGTAGTCGTACAAACAGTGTCAGGCAGGAACAAACATGGGCAACGTAGGACAAGACAAAGAAGCGTCAGTATCCGAGCGTGAAGGTCTGGAGCCGGCAGGCAAGGGGTCGAAAGGCGGGCGGAGAACAGTCACGGGAACCAGGAACAAAGGAGCTCGGCAACGGGAGGGCAACCAGGAAATAACACTCGGAATTGACATTATTAACTATTCAAGACTTCAAAAATGAACAGTGAACAAACCAGTCCATTTATACTGTGAAAAGCAAGATGGCCGACAGGGGTGAGAGGTAAAAGGTGACAACAGGGGGGTTATGGGAAATGTAGTGAGTTAAATGTCCATAGTGAAATGAAGGCTCCCTCTAGGGGTGAAAGGAGGGAGCCACAGTAGGACAGTTCATGACAGAGCCCCACCCCCCCCCCCCAGGAGCGGCTTCCAGACGCTCAACACAGTCCAATAACACCAAGGGGAGGGGGGGTGGGACAGAGTACAGAGGGGAGGACCAGGTCCATGCGGGCTGATAGAGTTCAGAAGGGCGTGTAGTCCAGGAGGTGCCGAAACTGCAGCAGAGCAACAGAGCTGCCCAAGATGTTCAAGAGACCACTGGAATGGGGAAGGCATTCTTTTGAGCAGAGCCGGCAGAGTGGACAGCTCCCAGGGTGGAGCAGGCGGAGCAGACAGACTCCAGGGCGGAGCAGACACCCTCCAGGGCGGAGCCGGCGAGTCAGACGCCCTCCAGGGCGGATCAGGCGAGTCGGACGCCCACCCGGGCGGATCATACGAATTGGACGCCCTCCAGGGCGGATCGGGCAGGACTAGAGCCCTCCAGGACGGCACGGAAGCCCCCCAGGGCGGAGCAGATAGGACAGGAACCCTCCAGGGCGGAACGGGATTCACCGAGGGCGGAGCAGACAGGACAGGAACCCTCCAGGGCGGAACGGGATTCCCCGAGGGCGGAGCAGACCAGTCTGTAACATAGAGCATAGACAGACGCACACAGAGAGAGAGAGAATCAGACGCCCTCCAGGGCGGATCAGACAGGACAGGAACCCTCCAGGGTGGAACGGGATTCCCCGAGGGCGGAGCAGACCAGTCTGTAACTCCAGTTACGCTTGGTATTGGAATAATAGCTGTGACTTTCTGGGCACCGGAGCAGTGGCTGTGGCTTGGCTTGGTGTGTGTGCAGCTGTGTTGAGACAGGGTTCAGAAGCAGCAGCGACGAGGCTTGACGCTGGAGGAGTGGCAGCGACAAGGCTTGACTCTGGAGGAGAAGCTTCGGCGACGACGCTTGATTCAGAGGGAGGAGCAGCTGTGACAGTGATGTTTGACTCAGGGGGTGAAGCAGCAGAGACGTCACTTAACTCTGGGGGAACAGCTGCGACGACTTGGCTAGACTCTGAAGGAGGAGGAGCTGCGATGACTTGGCTTGATTCTGAAGGAGGAGCTGTGACGACGACACTTGACACTGGAGGCGGAACAGCTGAAACGACGACGCTTGTCACTGGAGGCGGAGCAGCTGCGAAGACGCTTGACTCAGGAGGCGGAGCAGCTGCGACAACGACGCTTGACTCAGTGGGAGGAGCTGCTGCAACAACGGCGCTTGACTCAGTGGGAGGAGCAGCTGCGACAACGACGCTTGACTCTGGAGGCGGAGCAGCTGCGGCGGGGCTTGACTCTGGAGGCGGAGCAGCTGCGACGACGACGCTTGACTCAGTGGGAATAGCAACTGCAACAACGACGCTTGACTCAGTGGGAGGAGCTGCTGCGACAACGACGCTTGACTCAGTGGGAGGAGCAGCTGCGACGACGACCCTTGACTCAGTGGGAAGAGCAGCTGCGACGGCGACACTTGACTCAGTGGGAGGAGCAGCTGCAACGACGACGCCTGACTCGGAGGGAGGAGCAGTTGCGACGTCGACGCTTGACATCACTTGACTCTGGAGGGACAGCTGCTACATCACTTGACTCTGGAGTGACAGCACTTGACTCCAGAGTGACAGTTGCGACATCACTTGACTCTGGAGTGACAGCACTTGACTCTGGAGTGACAGTTGCGACATCAATTGACTCTGGAGGGACAGCTGCTACATCACTTGACTCTGGAGTGATAATTGCGACATCACTTGGCTCTGGAGAAGCGACTGCGATGACTTGGCTTGCCTCTGGAGGAACAGCAGTGACTTTACTTGGCTCTGGAGGAACAACTGTGACTTGACTTAACACTGGGGGAACGGCTGTGGCTTGATTTAGCTCTGAAGGGACTGCTGTGGCTTGACTTGGTATGAGAGGAGCTGCGGCTTGTTGTAATTCGCGGAGTGCAGCAAGGATGTTATCCAACCGGTCAAGTGTTGTAGTGAAATGAGAGAACTGACTTGACTGTGGAAGAACGGCTGTGTCTGGACTTTAATCTGGAACATCAGTTGATCTTGACACTGGAACCATAGCTGTGACAAGACTTGACACTGAACAGGCAGTTGTGGTTAGACATGACTCTTGACTTGGCTTTTTGGTGAGCACTGACTTGACTGAGAGGATTGGTGGGTCTTCCAGACAAGATATAAGTCTATTACAACTGGTTGGGCTGAGAAAGTGTGCTGGGAAGTCCGCCATCTTGTGATCGGGCCGTGCTGCGGCCGCCATTTTGTGATCGCGCACCGGCGCGGCCGCCATTTTGAGATCGTGCGCCGGCGCAGCCGCCATTTCTGTGGTCTCGCGATCCTCCTCCACAAAATCCACAGAGTCTAACAAGTCCCCGTATTGCAGTGCGTAATCCAAAAAGTCAGAAAAACAGGAGCGTGGCAAGATGTAATCATAAGCCTCCTCTCTGTAGTCGCGTTCCCCCTCTGCGACAGCCACAGGAACAGAGAATGAACCCCCGCACCGCAAAGCAAAGTCCACATAATCTGAGATACAGATGCGGGGGCACTCAAATCGCAGCCTCAATTTGAGAGGCTCATCGAGAGCCAAACGGAAAATGTCCATGAAATATTGTTCATCATAGAATGACACTTTGTACATCTGATTGTAAAAACGTGAAATGAAGTCCTCAATGGGCATACCTTTCTGTTTGAGAGAAAGCAGCTGGTCGATGGGGTCCATGGTTGAGCTGGTGGGTGAAATAAAGCTGCTGGATTCGGGTATGGCGATGTCTTCTGTAACAATGACGGGACGTGGACAGGTGGATCCAAGTGCTAGCTTTATTAACAGAACTTGTAGTCGTACAAACAGGGTCAGGCAGGAACAAACATGGGCAACGTAGGACAAAACAAAGAAGCGTCAGTATCAGAGCATGAAGGTCTGGGCACTGATATATCTGCCAGATAAAATAAAAACAATATAACTTGATCTCAGCCAGGTGATCATGTAAGCGATCCTCCGCTCTGCACATTTTGTGTATCTCTTACTACTTCATACGTTTGTTCTATTTGACCGTAAGTAAGTGCCCTGTGAAGTGGACATCATGTACATTCCGGCATGATTCCAGTTCGAAAGGTGCATATATGTAAGCAATAAGGTACGAGAGGCCGTGCTGTATCGTGAATAAATCACCTGCAACCCCTTCAGCCGTGATTTATTCACGATACAGCACGGCCTCGAGTACCTTATTGCTTTTATAAAACGGTTACCACACAATGCAAATATTAAAAACATGTATTCATGTTTTCATTAAGGAAAATCATTAAGCCTTCCGCTGTAAAAAATAGTCTCTAACTGCAACCGAATGTTCTTATATGCGTCATTTCATGGAACTCAAATACAAACAGGCTAGGAACAATTCAAAAACATTTGACTGACACTGTAAGTAAAAAAACAAGCACAAATTATAGTGGCGTTCACTATAAACATTTATTATAAACGCCCAGCCTAAATATTTAAAAGAGAAACTGAACGTTGCTGGTAAATGCGCAATGCAAACTCACTTGCCTTTCATATTCGTCGCCAATCTGTTTTGCACTTGTCCAACAAATGAACACTTTCACATTTTTAAAAACAGCAACATTTTACAAATGTGCCAGTTTTACACAGGGTGTATATTTTGACTTGTTATTTTGTATCTGAGCTGTGCGGTTTGGATGCAGTCAAGAATGACTAGGCGCTTATGTTTAACGAAGCGTAAAAAGCGAAAGCCGCTATATACCACACTAAATGCGACATCTATTGGACTTTACTGATATTGCATCAAATTAGCCAGTTTATTCCAATTGCCTCACGGGCCGGATGAAAACGCCTGGCTGGCCGTAGTTTGCCCACCTCTGGTTTAAGGTATTGTTTTCGTTATTATAAAATGATTTACATCCGTAATCAATAATAATTAGTTCGTTTTCCACTCGCTCGCCTTCCCTGGCGTGCTCTCGCGTGTGAACAGCAGCATCCCAGATGCGGGACACAGAGCGGGCGCGGGCGCATCAGCCGCAATCATCAAACATATTTCAAAGACAGTCATGATTTTGGCTAATGCAGGACACTGAATGATGCACATCGGAGGGTATTAGAAGTGGATATACGCAAAGCCGCCTGATAAACAAGTTAAAGCTCATTGTGCCATACTTGAGACCATTTTCTTCGGTTAAAATGTTGAATGAGTCTGGCATGAGTTCTCGGTTCCCCTCTTTTTCTATAAGTCCGTGTGTAACTGCACATCAAACCAGACTTTGTTTACGAGTACTTCAGGTGTGTTGGATTAAGCGCGTCAGACAGTTTAATGGTGCTGTCGTTAGCAGAAATCGGTGTGTATTTCCAAATTGTTAATGAAACCACTCATCTAACGTCATATAAATCAAAATTTACTTGAAACATTTTAGCCTGTTAGCTCTTATTGCTTTCTAATAAGAACTAATATATTTATGTTGCTAAGGGTGGTTGTGCTGCGCAGTGATACTAAGAACCACTGGGTGGAACGGTCATAGCCGTGCTGTATCGTGAATAAAACACAGCTGCTGACCAATCAGAATCCAGGAATGGAACTAACCGTTTTATAAATTCTATTCAAATGGCATTAAACTGTGCAAGATGTGAATTTAAATTGTATTTATTTACAGAGCTATATTATGTCACATTTCATATATCGGAGCACTGTTCGTGCATGTAATTCACTTTTCTAACGGGCTGGTTATCTAAATCTGGTGTGTTAACTAAGTGAGACATGCAAAATATGCAGAGCGATGCAATGACTTAAATTGAAAACCACTGATGTATTTAATCAACACGTATCATTATATATCCTTCCTTCATTTCTTAATATTAAAGCATTAAGGATAAATAATATGACCATCTGACCATTATATTGTGAAAGCACTACACCAATTAACTTTTGCTAGGCTTAAATGGAACAAATACAATTTCTCAGGAATCAAAACAATGAATCATCGGTTGCTTTAGGAACACAGAGAGTGATCGTAACCAGCTATATCACGCATAAACGTGTTTTGTACATTATTCCTAGCTTGAGCACTTACACATTCAAGTGAATCAGGAATTATGAATCTGTTAAAAATAATAAATACAAATGACAAAGCCAAATTGTGGTCAAGTTGTTTATTTTCATAGAGATGCTTTCACCATTGTGCTGTTTAAGATGAAAAGCAGAAAGTTGCGCTTCATTTTAGATCCGTTTTTCAATCCGGTCATGAGAGCAGATATGGCAGTTCATAACATAGCAAGCGGTTCTCCATTCTAATGTGCTTTTAACTGTTAAATATAAATTTTAACATCTAGCGCCACTATTATCCAGTCTGTACAGCAGTGTCTGGCCGTTTCTCAATATGCGTACTTGTCTGGACTTGTGTTCTTGTGGACTTGTGAAACGTCATCAGTCGTCGCCCAAGTACTGTTCCAATTCAAAGTTCACGTCTAGCCAAGTACAGTTCAAATCCCCGGATGTGTTCTTGCTCCGCCCCTTTTATCAAGGATGCATCAAGAGGTGACTTTTGCGAACTTGAGGCAGTCAGGTATCCCAGAATGCATTTCGTACCAACCAGCGAGCGTTAATGGCGGATGAGAAAACCAACGTCATTTTCAAAATTTTGCTGTTATTTTGTCATGGAATGTAGTTTTAAGCGTATTTCAGGCGAGAATGTAGTTGTTTAACACTCAAATCCGCGGTTTATTGATAAAGACAGCGCCTATTTGAAAATTTGCTTCGCCGATTTCGGAGACGTGAGTTCCAGACGATCAGCGGGTGCTCAGTGCTCCTGTATCCCACAGAGAGCGTCTCAACTCGGCTAGTCCTTCAGACATTTGCCGCTGGTTCTGATATCTCTGTAGTAGATAAACATGAGGTATAATTCGTTTTGGGCAAATCTAGGTAATTTTTTGGTCTTATGAATATATTATTTGTTCTAGGTCTTATCGTTTTGACTGACGACAAAGTTATGTTTCTTTATTTAACCTATTTATCAATCGTAAAACAGCGCTCACTTTGTAGCATGCATTTGACTTAATTGTTTGCTTTTATCTTTATTTCCTATTACATACGGATCTTATACTTTATAATCGCTATTATTGTTCATTAAAACTGTCATTTAACAAAAAGGCAGAGTTGTGTTTGTCATATATTTTTTAAATGAAAACGAAAAGAGGGTTGTGGTTTATATTTTGAAGAAAACGAAAAGAGGCAGTGGTGTTTGATATAATTTCTTTCTGTTGTATTGCGTGTACGTGTTGCATGAACCATATTTTTGTGACTATTAATATGTTTAAATGTTAACAAAAATAGGCCGTGGTGGTTTATATCATTTCGTCTTATTGTAAATCCATAGCGAGGATAGACGGAGTAGAAAAGGCGAGCTGACTGACGTTATCAAGTACACAGCTGTACCATTTGCAGAATTACCAGACTTGTGTCCTCTCGTCCTTGGGAGTTCGCACTCCCGAGTCGAACTTGTGAAGTCCGAACTACCAAGGACACAAGTCCGAACTTTGTGTACTTGGTATTGAGAAACGGTGTCCTAAGTCCCAGAATGCTGTGCGTTGCTGACGTCACGTTCCCATTCTCTATACTGTGAAAAGCAAGATGGCCGACAGGGGTGAGAGGTAAAAGGTGACAACAGGGGGGTTATGGGAAATGTAGTGAGTTAAATGTCCATAGTGAAATGAAGGCTCCCTCTAGGGGTGAAAGGAGGGAGCCACAGCGGGACAGTTCATGACAGATACTTCCATAAAGAGACACTATAAAATAATGAAGTATTATATTTGAAAAGATACTGTACATGACCATTGTATAACTGTGTAGTCTACATGAGCTGTTGGTGCTTACTCACCACCAGGTGCGTAGCACCAAATGTTGGGCCCCGGTTACACAACCAAGGAGGTGGGCCTCGTACAACAGTCACCTAGGACTGATTTATTTTCACTATTATTTTTTACAGTGGTAAAAATGAATCTTACTGCCAATATTATTCCTAGTAGCATAGTTTATAACTATATATATATATATATATATATATATATATATGTGTGTGTGTGTAATGTTGTAATGTTAATGTTATAGATTATCGGTAGGCTATATCATTGTGTAAATCATTATGTCAACAACTTGTTCAAGGAGCATATGCATGTCCCGCATCTGAATAAAAAAGCATCATGTCAAAGAGCATCATTCATGGCCTTTGGGAAATTTGGCCTTCAATAACTTCGCCTTGGTCTTGTTGCTCCATGCACAGCATGAAGAATCAGTTCTTGGAAATAAAAAAACAATGTAGTCACATGAGGACAAGGGAGTTACTTTAAAGGGATTTAAAGGGATTTACTTTGGTGCTACCTTTCTAAAAACACCTACCCCTCATAGCGATTGAAATGGTGTATTCTCCAACATAGGATGCAGTTTGTCTATATTACCCTGATCTGCCTTAAAATAATTAAAAACAAACTCAAATTAATATTACATTTGAGAAGTTGCATCTTCATCTAATTTGTTTTTAATTAAACATAAAATGTTTTTACAAAATCGCAATATTGATGTTGCTAATAAAGACACTACATTTAATTATACATTTTCTGAGTTGCTAGTTAAAAAACACAACCAGAATAAATAGTGTCAAAACAAAATAAGCAGCAGTTTATAAATCAATATAACTATTTCAGTTATTGTATATCAGCAATTAAATGTCTAAAAACTGCATAAAATTGTATATTGACAAAAGTAATATACTTACGACAATTAACTGATTTCAGGTAGAGGGGAAAGCAGGTGGCTATTGCATCTGATGTCACTGGCAGAAATTTTGGCAAAGTGGGTAAATATAATTTTATTTTGTCATGGGGCATTTGTAGATGAAAATAAAACAATGAAAGTAAAACAATCTCGCTCAAGTACTGAGAAGTTAAATCACTGAGGGCTTTAAAAGTAATTAGCAAGATTTTAAAATCAATATGATGTTTAATAGGGAGCCAGTGCAGTGTTGACAGAACCGGGCTAATATGGTCATTCTTTCTGGTTCTAGTAAGAACTCTAGCTGCTGCATTTTGGACCAACTGGAGTTTGTTTATTAAGCATGCAGAACAACCACCCAATAAAGCATTACAATAATCTATCCTGGAGATCATGAACACATGAATTAACGCTTCTGCATAGGTCGCAGTTTCGTTTTTAAGATGGAAAAATGCTGTTTTGCAAATGCTGGAAATTTTTTCGAAGGAAAGATTGCTATCAAATAGCACACCTAAGTTCCTAACTGATGATGATGAATTTACAGAGCAGACATCAAGTATTAGGCTGTGTTTTAAGTTATTACTTGCAGAGGTTTTAGGCCCAATAATAGTCCGGTCTCGAATACAATTTTTAGTGGACTTGGACTTGTCACGGACTCGGATGCATTTTTACTCGGACTTGACTCGGACTCGAGACTTTCGGACTAAATATTGCCGAGTCCAACCGAGTCCAGGGACAGTTGACGGAAATGTAATCGAATCATGCATTATTAATGTGACATTCAGTATTCGCACGTGTTTTTAAGTATTGCCAGTACGCAAAAGAGGGCAAGAATCGGAATATGTCTTCAGAATATGTCTTCAATAGTCTTCAGCTGGCACGTCTGTGGTGTGTGTGTGTGTTTGAAAAACAAAATACAAAAAAGAATGCCTAAATCAAAGGGGAAGAAAGGGGCGAGCAGACAACATTTTAGATCGTGTATTCCCCCGTGTACTCGGTTCATCTCGCCGGGGGATACGCAGGATCTTTGTGTTGTTTGTTTGAGAGCGGAGCACGCACAGTCAGCCCTCGAAAAGGCTGACTGCTATGACTGTGAGCTATTGCCACTGCGCGTGCTTCGCTCTCGGCTGGCTGTCTTTGACGAGTCTGGACAGCCCCGCGATCCCGTTGGCAGCGGTCCCGCTGTGGCTGAGGCCCAGCGGCGGCTACTGTCATGGGGATCGCAGGTAGATCTAGCGGAGGGCTATGAGACGGGTTCTTCCCTTTCTCATGCCTCATCTGCTAGATCTAACGCTCCCTCTCGAGGTTCGGAAGCCCGCATTGCGGTTTCTTCCCCCAAGGGAGGGAGCTCGACGCTTCATCTCTCTTCCTCTGAGGAGGCGTCGAGATCGTGGGAGAAACCCTTCTCCTCCCGTATATTTAGCCCCACCGTGTCTACATATTCTAATGTGGTGGGGCTGAGTGAGAAGGGATATGGGGCGGTGCCCATGGTGGAGCGGACGCTGGCTAGCTATCTCTCCCTGTCTTCTGCATCGTCCCTGAAGGCCCCCCAGCTTCCCTTCAAGGCTCTAAAAAGAACTTCGGCCTTGGTGGGGAAGGCTTACACGGCAGCAGGTCAGGCTGGTGGCTGTCTGCACACTATGACGGTGTTGCAGGCATACCAGGCTGACCTGCTGAAGGACCTGGATGAGAGGGGGGGAGAGGAATCTGACGCAGTTCTGCAACTGGATGCCCCGCTCTCGCCTTCTGGCCTTTTCGGCGACGCAGTAAATTCTATCGTCAATAGGTTTCAGGAGGTGAAGAAGCAAGCGGCTTTCCAGCGCTTCCTCCCTCGCCGCCAGGTCCTTGGGGCTGCTGAGCGGGAACAGCCCCAGCCGTCCGGCTCCTCATACCGGCAAAGCCAAAGACAGAGCGTCGCCTCTCGTACCCCGCCTAAGAAAGATCAGGGGTCGGGGCGGCGCTCTAGGCGGTCTGGGGCCTCTCGCCCAAAGGCGGATCTGCGGGCCGTCCTTTAGGCGAAGAGGTCCCTGCCTAAGCACTCCTGACACGAGTGTCAGGAGTGTGAGGGTAGCCCCCGCTGGGGAAGAGAGACACACATTCCATCAAAAGGTGTCCCATCTTCCTCAGCACCCTCAAGGGGGCTCGCTGATAACTCTGCCACCCAGGAAAGCGGTGCTTCAGGGCTCAGTGAGCTCCGGCGAGCGAATTTTCCAGCTGCTGCCCAGAAACGGTACGGCACGGGTCGGGTCGCTCCCCCTAGAGGTTGCCAGCCCCTTAGTAGATTATCTGGCAGCGTGGAGGCTTCTGCCAAATGTCTCACAGTGGGTTCTGCAGACTGTAGAAAGAGGTTACAAAATCCAGTTCGGTTCTCGTGCACCTCGCTTTGCGGGGGTCCGTCCCACTTTGGTGGGCCCCCAGCAAACTCTGGTGATGGAGCAAGAAGTAGACACTCTCCTGAGGAAGGGAGCCATTGAGGTGGTTCCTCCTCTCGAGAGAGAGTCCGGGTTCTACAGCCGTTACTTCATTGTTCCAAAGAAGGATGGAGGATTGCGTCCCATTATAGATCTGCGTCTTTTGAACCGCGCCATCAAACGGTTTCGGTTCAAGATGCTCACTATAGCTCAGATCGTGACTCAAATCAGGTCCGAGGACTGGTTTGTTACCATAGATCTGAAAGATGCATACTTCCATATCTCCATCCTTCCCGAACACAGGAAGTTCCTGAGGTTTGCTTTCGGGGGCGAAGCTTACCAGTATCGGGTTCTTCCGTTCGGTCTCTCACTCTCACCCCGCACTTTCACCAAGTGTGTGGATGCGGCTTTGGCCCCTCTGCGGCTTCAGGGCATCCGCATACTCAATTACATAGACGACTGGCTCATCCTAGCCCAGTCACAACAGGAGGCGATTCGGCATCGAGATGTCGTTCTCGCCCACATGAAACAGCTGGGGTTAAGACTGAACGCCAAAAAAGTGTACTTTCTCCATTACAGAGGACCACTTATCTGGGCGTGGTGTGGGATTCGACGACGATGCAGGCACGTCTGTCTCCTGCTCGTATCGAGTCGATCCTCACTACAGTCAGGGCAGTGAGAGAAGGCCAGTCACTCACTGTAAAACAGTTTCAGAGACTGTTAGGTCTGATGGCAGCTGCGTCCAACGTGGTGACTTTTGGCCTGCTGTACATGAGACCTCTACAGTGGTGGCTCAGAACCAAAGGGTTTTCCCCGAGGGGAAATCCACTTCATATGATCAAGGTCACGCGGCGATGCTTTCGTGCCTTAGACATGTGGAAAGACCTTTGGTTTCTGTCTCAAGGCCCGGTGTTGGGGGCTCCTTGTCATCGTGTAACGCTAACGACGGATGCCTCCCTCACGGGTTGGGGAGCGGTCATGAGTGGCCAGGGTCTGTGGGAAGGCCATCATCTTATGTGGCACATCAATTGCCTGGAGATGCTGGCGGTGTTTCGTGGCCTGAAACATTTCCTCTCAGACCTCAGGGGGCACCACGTGCTTGTTCGTACAGACAACACAGCGGTAGTCACCTATATCAACCGGCAGGGGGGTCTTCGGTCACGCCCCCTTTACAAGCTGGCGTGTCGGATCCTCCTCTGGGCCCAGGGGAAACTCCTCTCCTTGAGAGCGATGTTTATACCTGGGCATCTCAATCAGGGAGCAGGCCCGGGGAGTGGAGACTCCACCCACAATCGGTGGAGCTCCTATGGAAGGAGTTCGGCCAGGCGGAAGTAGATCTATTTGCGTCACAAGAAACGACACACTGCCCGCTCTGGTTCTCCCTCACGCATCCAGCTCCTTTGGGGTTGGATGCCATGGTACAGACATGGCCGAGGCTGCGTCTGTATGCCTTTCCCCCGATTGCTCTGCTCCCGGGAGTTCTGGAGAGAGTGCGTCAGGACGGGGTCAGTCTTCTCCTAGTAGCCCCGTTTTGGCCAGCCCGAGTATGGTTCTCGGGTCTGGTGGCCCTTCTGGACGGCTCTCCGTTCGAGATTCCGCTCAGGAGGGACCTCCTCTCGCAGGCGGGAGGTAGCATCTTGTACCCCCGCCCGGAGTTGTGGAAACTGTGGGCGTGGCCTCTGAGGGGGCACACCTCATAGCTTCGGGCCTCTCAACCGAGGTTGTTGAGACCATACTCCAGTCCAGAGCTCCCGCCACTAGGAAGCTGTATGCCCTGAAGTGGAAGCTCTTCACTTCATGGTGCAGACAGCGGCTGCAGAACCCTGTTAACTGCCCAATTGGTACAGTTCTTGAGTTCCTGCAGGACCGTTTCTCCGCGGGGTTGGCTCCCTCCACTCTGAAGGTGTACGTGGCGGCCTTGAGTGCTTACCACGCCTTTCTGGGTGGTCAATCTATTGGGAGACATCCTCTGGTGGTTCGCTTCTTATGTGGCGCACTGAGGCTGAGGCCTGTGCACCGCACTAAGGTGCCTTCTTGGGACTTGGCGGTGGTTCTGGAGGGCCTCTGCGGAGCACCCTTCGAACCCCTCGAGGAGGTTCCAGTCAAGTTCCTAACCCTTAAGACTGTATTCCTCCTCGCCGTCTCCTCCCTCAAGCGGGTGGGAGATCTTCAAGCTCTCGCGGTGTCCTGCCTGGAGTTCGCTCCACGCATGGTCAAGGCGTTTATTTACCCTAAGCCTGGGTATGTCCCTAAAGTCCCCACCGTGACGCCAGGTCCCGTGGTGCTACAGGCCTTTTGTCCTCCCCCCTTCCAGGAAGCGGGTCAGGAGCGGTTGAATCTGCTGTGTCCAGTTCCAGCGCTGGACACATACGTCCACAGAACTGCCCAGTGGCGTAAGTCAGATCAGCTCCTTGTGTGCTTCGGTGGGCCGAGGAAGGGTTCCCCGGCTACCAAGCAGACCATAAGCAGATGTGTGGTCGAGGCCATCTCACTTGCTTATGAGTCCTCGGGCCTCGCATCCCCTTTGGGGGTCCGAGCACATTCGACCCGGGGTATGGCGGCCTCTAAAGCCCTTTCCTTGGGCTTGGCCATCAGCGACATTTGTGATGCGGCGGGCTGGTCCTCTCCGCATACATTTGTACGCTTTTATAACCTGGACCTCCCTTCGACTCCAGGTTCACGAGTACTCTCCTCCTGATGTGCACACCACAAGCAGGGGGTCTTGCTCGTATGGCGCAGTGGGTATTCTCGTTCCCATAGCGTTTCGACGCAGCTCGAAGTGAACTGAAGGGGAACGTCTTAGGTTACGTATGTAACCCTGGTTCCCCGAAGGGGACGAGACGCTGCGTCTACTTGCCATACTCCTTGCGCCCCCTGCACGCGCTCGCTTCATCGCAAGCTGAATGAGCGTGTTGCCGGCGCATTTTATGCTTCCTGGTCACCTACGTCATCCCGCTCATGACGTGGCACTGCGTTGGGCTGATTCTACACACACTTCAGTACGGTGTCCCGCCGGGGGCGTTCCCATAGCGTTTCGACGCAGCGTCTCGTTCCCTTCGGGGAACCAGGGTTACATACGTAACCTAAGACGTTTTTACCATTTTAATATGGTGCTTTAGATGATCTTTGTGCCAAATATGTAGGCCACCTAAATCACAAACACATTTTATTTGGGAGATTTTTAGTGAAGGCACAGTGATTTCCCTGTATTCTTTTAGACAGTGCAAGGTCTCATTACTCCGACACTATGTCTCATGAAATATAGCAATGTCTGTGCCTTTTATATTACCATGTAAGTCTTGGTCTGCAGTAGTGTTGTAGTACTTAAGACCATTTTTTGATGGTCTTAAGTATGGTTCTCGGTTTTGTCTCGGTCTCAACTGCATTTGGACTAGGTCTTGTCTTGGTCTCAGATTAAGAGGTCTCGGGATTTTATTTCAAGACTGGTCAAGACCACATCTGTGTGGATATCACTAAATTGTAAGTGCATTGTCTTTGTGAACATCATGAGACTGGATCTAATTGAATGTGATCATATTTATATAATGTTACATAATTAAGCAATACAAAAGAAAGAGAGCAGTTTTCATCAATATGTTCACAATTGCAAATGTTATATTTATACTAGCATTCAATAAATAAGAAGGAATATTAAGTTACTACATTTTATACAGAATTTTAAATACAACTTTTATTTCTGCAATGAAAATAGTTTCAAAGAAATCCATATCGGAACATATAAACTGCTTTGAACGAATTGTACCAGTTCAGATGCAACCTCTGTGCTACCCTGCAAAGATTAATTTTGCTGTTACTTAATTTAATTATATAACAATTTGACAAAAATGAAGATAATGTAAAGCAATTTGGGAAAACTAATTAATTTGATTAAAAAAAAATAAATTCTATAAAGGCTGTCACACCTCCCTGCCCCCATTCACAAAAAAAGACCCTGTGGGTCTTAAACCACAAAGAGTTTATCTGCAAAAAAACATTGAAGAGAAAACACACAGCAGTATGTAAATATTTCACATAAAGTGCAATTATTCTATTGTTTTGTTAAAGGAGTTCTCAGGGTGTTTATATACACTGGGGGTCAAAGGTTAGAATAATTAAGATTTTTCATATTTCTGAAAGGAGTCTCTTGCTCACCAAGGCTGTATTTATTTGATCAGCAATACAGTAAAAATTGTGTTATTGTGACACATCAATGGTTTATTTTTCAATAAATTTTAAAATGTAATTTATTGCTGTTATCAAAGCAGAAGTTTCAGCATCAACTCAACATGTAACGGAAGTACTCAAACACAAGAGGTAAGTTCACAATAAGAGTCTTTATTGCAGAAGCAGGTGAGCAAAGGAGAGCAGATGACGGATTCAGGTGAGTAATAGATGAATGGTAATAGTCTATGGAAACCTCTATGCAGACGTTTCCCAAGGCCTGAAGATCGCAGAGGAGATCGACGCTGGAGACTGGAGCAAAAGGTAAGTACATGCAAGACATCAAGAGAGACTTCCATGGATGAGTCACGAGATCGGACACTGAGGGAATG
Source organism: Cirrhinus molitorella (assembly GCA_033026305.1). Lineage (NCBI taxonomy): Eukaryota > Metazoa > Chordata > Actinopteri > Cypriniformes > Cyprinidae > Cirrhinus > Cirrhinus molitorella. Next base: position 24,571,684 of record CM065123.1, on the reverse strand, counting down.
AGGTGTGTGCTTATATACAGAGCGTGTGATGGGAAACAGCTGGAGGTGATTAGTATTCTGGTGACGGGGTGCGCTGTGATTGGCTGGGTGGTGTACCTGACCGGTCTGTGACAGTACCCCCTCCCACACGGCCACCTTGTAGACGGAACCTTCCTCGAGGATCAACGGAGGAGGGGGCTCTTCGGACCGGTCAGGATCTTGGGAAACAGAAGGGTGATAGGGTTTGAGTAATGAAACATGGAACGTAGGGTGAATCTTGTATTGGGGAGGTAGTTGAAGCCGGTATGTGACAGGGTTGATTTGTTCCAGTATGGTGAAGGGGCCGACGAATCTGGGACTTAGTTTCCTGCAGGGCAGACGCAGTCTGATGTCTCTAGTAGATAGCCATACCTTCTGACCTGGTTGGTAAACAGGTGTAGTAGCTCTACAAAGGTCGGTCGAGAGTTTTTGTCTGCGCACTGCCCGCTGGAGATGATGGTGAGCCGAGTCCCAGACCCTCTCGCTCTCCCGGAACCAGTGGTCTACTGCAGGAACGTCGGAGGGTTCCCCCGACCAGGGGAACAGAGGGGCCTGGAAGCTGAGCACGCACTGGAAGGGAGTGAGTCCAGTCGAAGGTTGTTGAAGAGAATTCTGGGCGTACTCGGCCCAGCCCAGGAACTGGTTCCAGGAGTTCTGATGGCCATGACAGAAGGTTCGTAAGTATCACCCCACCTCCTGTATCTTCCTCTCCGTCTGGCCATTGGACTGAGGGTGATAGCCAGAGGTGAGGCTAATGGTCACACCTAGGAGCTGAAAGAAGGCTTTCCATACCCTGGAGATGAATTGAGGTCCACGATCAGAAACTATATCTTCGGGGAGACCATAAGGTCGAAAGACCCAGTTAAACAGGAGTTCTGCTGTTTCAAATGCCATAGGAAGACCCTTCAGGGGGATGAGTCTGCAGAACTTGGAAAAACGATCCACAACTACGAGGATACAGGTATTGCCATCAGAGGTAGGTAGATCTGTGATGAAGTCTACTCCTAGGTGTGACCAGGGACGGTTGGGAATGGGAAGTGGAAGGAGTTTGCCTGCAGGTAACTGACTTTTGGATATGGCACATTCAGGGCATCCTCTTACGAACCTTCTCACATCCCTTGCCATATTCAGCCACCAGAAGCGGTTCTTGAGCAGCGAGAGGGTGCCGTCGACCCCTGGATGGCCAGTGCCCAAGGAGGTGTGAGTGGTGTGAATGAGAGGAGTGCGTTGTGTCCGTGGTACATATTGATGGTTTGGAGGACAGCCCGGCGGAGCGGCGAGAGCATCCTCCTGAGATGCAACGGCTGGAGGAGCGGTCCATTGGATGGGACAGGCGATGAGTTCAGAGGGAATAATCTTTTCCGGTTCTTCTGGAGTTTCTTCTGGTGCAAACAGCCGGGAAAGAGCATCGGCTTTAGCGTTTCGAGATCCAGGATGGTAGGAAATTGTGAAGTCGAATCTGGTGAAAAACAAAGCCCATCTGGCTTGTCTAGGATTTAGACGCTTAGCTTCCCGGAGATACTGGAGGTTTTTATGGTCCGTAAGAACAACAAAGGGATGAACCGCTCCTTCCAGCCAATGTCTCCACTCTTCCAGAGCAAGTTTGATGGCTAACAGTTCTCGGTTCCCTATATCATAATTTACCTCCGCCGGGCTGAGCTTGTGTAAAAAGAAGGCACATGGATGGAGTTTGGGAGGCGTCCCCTGCCGCTGAGACAATATGGCTCCTACTCCTGTAGTTGAGGCATCCACTTCCACGATGAACGGGAGATCAGGATGAACCAGGAGAGGAGCACTGGTGAATGCCTTCTTCAGGGTATCAAATGCTTCAGTGGCCGCGGATGTCCAGAACAGAGACTTGGGCTTTCCCTTGAGGAGATTGGTTAATGGACTGGTAATGCTGCTGTACTGGAGAATGAAGCGACGATAGAAGTTTGCAAAACCTAGAAATCTCTGAAGTTCCTTGACGGTGGTGGGTGTTGGCCAGGATCGAATTGCCTCCACCTTCCCCTCGTCCATACGGATGTCACTGCGATCAATGACATATCCCAGGAACTGAACTGATGGTTGATGAAAGCTGCATTTCTCTGCCTTGAGATACAGATGAAATTTCCTGAGACGGGTGAGGACCTCCGCAACGTGGTGATAGTGTTCCTCCGGATCACGGGAATAGATGAGTATATCATCTATATACACTATGACAAATCGATGAAGGAAGTCCCGGAGCACTTCATGCATGAAGTCTTGAAAAATGGAGGGGGGCGTTGACCAGGCCATAGGGCATAACCCGGTATTCATAATGACCAGTAGGGGTCACAAAAGCCGTCTTCCACTCATCTCCTTTCCGAGTCCTAATGAGGTTATACGCACTGCGGAGGTCCAATTTAGTGAAGATGGTGGCACCTCGTAGTTGTTCCAGTGCAGCTGGGACAAAGGGAAGAGGATAACGGAACTTCACACTGATGTCATTTAATGCCCGGTAGTCGATACAAGGCCGTGGCCGTACTCAGGTACGTGGACGGGACAATGTAACCTTGTCTGAGAGCCTCTTCTATATACTCCTCCATGGCCTTCTGTTCTGGGATTGACATTGGGTAAATCCGTCTGCGGGGCACTGGCGCATTGGGAACCAGATCTATTGCATAATCCCAGGGTCTGTGAGGAGGAAGTTGTGAGGCCTTCTTTGGGCAGAACACATCCAGAAATGTGGAGTATTGTGGAGGAATCTGGGTGGATCGTTGATCTATGGGGCTTTCTATGGTTGTGGATAGAATGGGTATGCAGTTTTGGAGTGGTGCAGGAGGTCGTGGAAGTTCTGGAAAACAGCGTTGATGGCAGTCCTCTCCCCACTTCAAAATCTCACCAGTAGACCAGGAAACTATGGGGTTGTGTAACATCAGCCAGGGTCTCCCAAGGATGATGTCAAATGTTGAACCCTCCAGAACCAGAAACTGAATTGACTCCTGATGAAGTAATCCAATTTGTAGCTGTAGAGGTCCAACACAGTGGCGAATATGACGTCTGTTCAGGGGTTGGCCTGTTACGGAGAGGGCCTGGTAGATGGTTTCGGTAGACTGGATTTTGAGCTGTAGTTGGCGGCAGAGGCTGTTTGAGATTAAATTTCCTGCTGACCCAGAGTCGAGGAGTGCTGTAACACACAGAAATATCTTTGGCAGAAATCGAAGCAATAGTAGTGAGTGGATTCATCTTAATGGGATTATGTTTGATCGCACTCACCAGATGACGAGGAGGACGAAGAGGGCATGCTGTAATCATGTGCCCTCGAATGCCACAATATAGACAGAGACCCTGGGTCAGCCGCCTCTGCCGCTGGTGACGGGGTGTGCTGTGATTGGTTGGGTGGTGTACCTGACCGGTCTGTGACACTCCAGTCACACAATTCTTCAGAAATAATTCTAATATGCTGATTTAGAGCTCAATTATTATTAAATAATTAATTATCATTACTGAATAATTTTGAATTATTTTAAATTGTAATAAAATTGTACAGTATTGATGTATTACTGTATTTTTATTGAATAAATGATGTTTTGGTGAGCAAAAGAAACATTCAAAAACACTAAAAAATCTTAATTATTCTAAACATTTGACACCCAGTGTATATCTTGGTTATTTACAATTTTCTACATTTTACATTTTGAATGTTTTGCTTTTTTTTCTTACAGCAAAATAGTAATATGTTAGTCTTATGATAAAACAGTCAATAAGTGTTGAATAAAGATGGTTAAGTTGTTTTTAGTTTGTACATGTTTGCCAATTTAAAAGGAAAATTCCTATAAAATAATAAATAATAAAATGCACCATTGCAATGACTTTTTATTATTTTTTGAAGACATTTTATAGTAAATGTGGATCTTTCAAATTAATTTGAGGTCGGTCTTGGTCTCGACTCGGTCTCGCCCTGCCTTGCTTGGTCTTGGTCTTGTTTTGGTCTCAACACACTCTGGTCTTGGTCTCGACTTGGTTTAGGTGGTCTTGACTACAACACTAGTCTGCAGTCTTGTTCCTCAAAGCTGAAGAATGCAAACCATGTATACTCCAAAAGCTAATTCTAAACAATTTCATAGTGTAGTGCATTTATTAGCTAAAGGGTAAATATTAATAATTAATCATAACTCATTATAATTAATTATAATATTTGGATAATTCAATAGAATTATCTTGATAAAGCTGAATTTACATTACAATGAATTGACCCGTTCGTCCAGCGAACATCCAGGGTAATTTCACATGTATTCAAAGAAAGAATACTTTCCTGGCCACAGAAAATAACTTTCTTATATACTAGTGCATAGAGCATGTAGCTCGAATCGTAAATCGTAAAGGGACATTAATATTTTGCAAGGCAGAATCAGAAACTCATGTAATTTGTGCACAAGAATTTGATTAACTATGGACTAAACACACCACTAATCTAATCAAACAAACATACAGTCATTCATACAGGGTAAAGGGGGCAAGTGAGAAGCCATTAGAGAAACAAGGAGAATGAAACTATGAAAGGAGTCAATTAACCTTTAGTGAAACCATCAATGCCGTTTTTCAACAGGTCTATAGCTTATACTAAACCTCTGTTTAGTTAAACGTACGATACTTGCGTTGCCTTGGTTGTGTCCGGATGCAGTCTCGTATGAAAGTCTTGATGGTTTCAAGGTTTTGGATTTGCGATCACGTTCTTCCGGGTTTGAAGAGTGATGTTCTCCAAAGGTGTCCTGACTCAAAGGGGCTGAGAGAGAAGATCCAGCCGAAATCTGATGATCCTTGGGGAATGGAAAGACAAGGCCACACGGCCTGGCACAAGCTTAAAAGGTCCAGAAGAGTTCTTAGCTCATCATCTTCTTGGGTTCTGAAAAGAACCTACGACGGATCATGCTCAAGTCCTGCACCAGCGCTGGCTCCTGGACTTGGCAACCAGAAGATGAGACACGTGTGAATAGGGTGAAAGAACCAAAAACTGAGATGAACTGAAGACTGAAGACTGAGGAGAGAAGAGAAGCAAAAAAAAAATGTGGCGGGTGTCAGTCCTTTATCTTCTAGAGTGGTCACACCTCTAGAAGTTCAGAGTGCCAATGGTGTCTTGTGTCTTTGGAGGGAAAGTTTACCGTCTTTGTCCAGATCCATAGTATTTTGCATATGTAATTTGATTGGGTGTTGATGCAAATACTACTAAGGATTCTTAGAACACTAATATGTTGCACAGTTATCAACAAATACTATCCAGCATCTTTTAGACCATCAAAATACAAATTCAAAGATACCAAACACGGCATGTATGTTTTTATACTAGACTAGTAATCTATCATAGCACATGCATAAAACAGTTATGCAATACCCAAAACTACATGCAGGAACGGTCATAATATACACAGTGATCCGTGATTATTTGTGTGTTTGTCACAGAAAGGTTTGTCTGAGAATTAACCCAATAAGTCACTTTCAGTGGAAGAATATGTTTGCTTTAGGGAGAGTCAGGATGGGGGAAGAGCAAACATTCTTTTGGGTCGTAAAGTTTATCTGGTCTGCCAGAAGTGTCCTGGTTGCCATGGTAACCGGGCCCATCTAAGACTTTGCGGCACCCTGTGTTGGTTTGGGTGAGGGGAAGTCTGTGCTTACTTGTTAATTCAATAAACAACTGATTTAGGTAAATCTAACAAACCATTGTCTGATTGGCCCATACGCTACAATAGGTAAGATTTCAAAGTAAAGTGTGTTATGCAGACGATTGATGAATATCAGTCCACTTCTTAACTCATCACATATGTAACCAACACATATGTCTATTATGTTCCTAATCATTTATTGTGTATGTCTCTTTTAAAACTAAGTGAATAGCTTAAGGGTTTATATTTGTGTTTTGTATGTATGAGTTTGAAAATTCATGCTTTGAACATTTCTTTCAATCAGTCCTTTGTATAATGAATTATATTCTTGTTATAGAAATCACATCCAAATGTTACTCTGCGAGAAGCGGGAAAACTCGGACATGTGAGATAGCATGTTGATTTATGTACTGGGAGGACAAGCGTAGTAAAACCCCGAGCCCAGACAATGTTCAGTTGGTCAAGACACCATTTGGGATGTGCCCAGCACCCCAGTTTAAAACCCTCAGGACACCATCAAATCGCTCTCTTTTGCTCTCTTTGTTTGCTATTCGCTCTTCTACTCTCTTCCGTTTTGCGTGATTTCTAGCCATGTGTTTGGCCACGGCATTCTGTGTTCAACGAGGGCCCTCACAGCGTGCCTTGGTCTGCATACTTGTTGCTAATGAACGATGAAGAAAACTGTCTAGTCTTTTACTTTGTGTCGTGAATTATCTTGATAGAAAAGAATTCACATTACAATCAATTGACCCGTGAATTGTCCAGTGAACATTCAGGGTAAATTCATATGTATTCACAGAAAAACTATTTTTTGTCACAGAAAATAACTTCCTCATATAATAATGCATTAGGGCATGTAGCGTTAATCAGAAATTGTAAAGGGACATTGGAATTTGCAAGGCAGAATCAAAATCTCGTGTAATTTGTGCACAAGAACTTTATTAACTAAGGACTAAACACATAACTAATCTAGACAAAACACATACATACACACACATCAAGCATTCATGTTGAGGCTAAGGGATTGTAAGGTTACGTGGATGGATAGGACCGGAAAGAGGAAGAGGGGGGAGTCAGAGTTAACCATCTCTAAGAAACCATCAGTTTCTAGTTCAAAGCACAGTATACGATAGCTTACATCAGACATCTGTCTGGAAAAAGGTATTACAATACTTGCATTTGACTTGGCTGTGGAGCGAGTGCATCGAGAAGCCTTTGAAGAAAGTCTGGATGGTTCCACTTGATGGCCGAAGTTGCAATTTCTTGTAACTCCGAGGTTGTCCTTGACTTTGTTGTGCTCGGGAGAGTCCTCTCTCCTGTGTGAGCTGGCTTTGCGTAAAATGGAACTTGCGGTTCTGGTAGGCCACAGTGGATTTGCAGGTCGCAATCCAGAGATGAAGATGCAGAGAAAGAAATGTCTGGTCGAGGACATTTCCATGATAATGAGCTCCAGGGAATGAGTGAAAACAAACTCCAGTGTTGTAGGTTTGAGTCTTGTGGTCAAAAACCCTCTCTCATGGGCTAGGGAGAACCGCATGTGGCTGGGCTGCAGGGGGTGCCCGCGGCCTTATCGTGGAGGACCTCCACGCAACAAACAATCTGAAGATTTTGCTGAAGAGAAGGGTGGAACAGTGTTCTGAGCCCTTTAAAGTCTGGAGAGAGTCACACCTTCCCAAGTGGGTTCAACCAATGAGAAGGCTGACTTTCTCAGCGGGAGGTTAAAAAACTGGGTCCTCATTTTACAACACTTTGTCGGAGAGCATGACATTTTGCATGCGTAAATCAATAGGGGTTCAGGCCAAAAATACTAAGGATTCTTAGAACTATAATATGTCGCACAGGTATCGACATCTAACACACAAGACAAAATATCTGAACAGTCATAATATACATAGTGATATTTGGACTATGTATGTTCGTTTCCAGAAATGTTTGCCTGTGAATAAGTTGGGAAAAGTCCATTTCTATGGGCATAATGTCTTTCCTAAGGAATAGTGAGGGTTGCCTACATTCCTTTTGGGCCATACACTAGTTTTATCAGATGGCTGCTGTGGCAACTGAGCCTTTCTGGGGGTTGTAAAGATGATTTGCTAAATGTAACAAATAACTGTATGTCTGATTGGTCCAGACGCTATATTTGGTTTCTTTTCTTTTTTTCCGTTGAGAGTTTTGTGTTCCGAGTTAAGTTTCCTGCAAGCCGTAACCCAAACGGCTGTGCCCGCCTGAACTTCAACCAGCTCACAACTCCGCATTCTCAGCCAACGCTCAAGACATCACACCTCGGGAACTTCCAACCAATCAGTAACATCGAGAAACCCCTTTCTGTGATGACGTCATCACCAAAAGGAAGCCCGGCACTAAGGCAACGTAAAACCCCCAGATTCTGAACTGGTGCATTTAATTGAATATTTGATAACCTCATTCAGAAACTCAGTGCGAGGGTTAATTAGATAATTGATGGTTGTTCAGGTCTAAGCAATTGCATATTACTATGAATTAGTGTTGGGTTCGAGTCCACCTAAGTCGAGTCTGAATCGAGTCCGAGTCTTTGACCAATCGAGTCAGAGACGAGTCCGAGTCCAAAATGGGCCGAGTCGGACTCAAGTCCGAGTCGAGTCCGAGTCCAATGAAACACTACTGTTTGTCAGTATCTTAACATGCAATATGCAATATGGCTTTAGCTTCCACTCTCCGCACAAACGATGTAAACATTTATCTAGATTTAACGTTTAACACCAACATTGTTTTATACTTTAACTGTTTTATATCTATATATTTTATTTGAGTCAATTACTGATGATTTGAGCAGGCAAATTGTTCAAACAGAATATGAACATCTTCCGTTGGCGGCTGTTTGTTACTTAAAAAAAACAAAACAAAACAAACAAACAAAGAAAAAACATATTTAAAGAACAAAAAAATCCTCACAACATCTTTCCAAATTAGCTTATAAAACCGAAACAAAATGCCTAATCCCTTTGCCATTACATACAAAACTGAGCTGTTTTAATAGCTGAAATAATAGCTAAACGTTCACTTGAACATATACAGAACAGAATCGTTTTTCGCATAAATCATTAAAAAAACAAGTTTATATTCCACAATTCTGGCTTTTTTCCAGTCAGAAATGACAAACATTATATTGTTCAGCTAAAATGAGCTATAAAGTCTGAAATACGACAAAAAATTGCATTTGCGAGGAAAAAAATCTGAATTGTGAGATAAAATAGGTAAATGTAAAATGTCATAGGTTATAATATTTCATGCTGCAGGGCTAATATAATATGTTCCCTGTGAACTGCATATGTGAAAATTATGTAGACCTATTGTTTAAATCAAATTTATGTTTTAAAAGTAATCATAGCAGGTTCATCCATTAATCTGTCTGTTTAAATGTCTGCGTTCAGCTTCAAACGGTGATGACAGTATTCTATAACATTTTTTTGCATTCCGATTCTTTGCATACTTCTTCCGGCTTTTACGTACTGGCAAGACTTAAAAACACTTGCGAATACTGAATGTCACATTAATAATGCATGATTCAATTACATTTCCGTCAACTGTCCCTGGACTCGGTTGGACTCGGCAATATTTTCAGAGTCCGAAAGTCTCAAGTCCGAGTCAAGTCCGAATAAAAATGCATCCGAGTCCGAGTCCACCAAAAATTTTACTCGAGACCGGACTCGAGTCCGAGTACGAGTCCGAGTACCCCAACTCTACTATGAATTTGGGTTCTCATATTTCCACTCTTCTAATCTCTAATTTCTTTCCTCACTTTCTCTTTTTTTGCAACCTGTGTGAATGCGTGTGTTTGTTTTAGATTAGTTTGTGTCTTAGATTTATCCAATAAAACCTTATTTATATTGAAAAGGAAAAGTGTCTCGTGTTTTGTGCTTTCAAGTCAATCTCTTAAACTGCCGATCTTGTTACCGTGCTAATAAATAGTGTTTTTACTATATTTTGGATATTAACATCCAATGCAGAGTTGACGTTATACGGCTCGTTCAGAAAATCGCTGGCCAACTCCGATCAGCCATAACACAGTGATTCTGTTCAAATTCCATATAAATTCTTGAATGATTCCCTTTGATCTAAATTAACCTGTTTAACCCTTATTTTGGTGGAGAATCCCTACAACATTGTTTCCATGGATCGAGTGAAAAGGCACATCACTATGTGGTAGTAATAGGGCTGCACGATTAATCGAAGTGAAATCGAAATCGGGATTAATCGAAAGCTGCGATTGTCATGCGTATCTTTTAGAAAAGCACTGGGAAAGCACTGTTTTGTGTTTAGTAAATCTTCATCCGAAAGCCAGAGGGTGCTCTCATTCTCACGCGGAAACTCAAAATACGCCAGAAGAAGAGAAATAGAAACGCATCTTTGCTATCGCTGCAGCTGAATAAACAAGATTTAACTGCTGTCATTGATTCAACGTGACTAATAAACCCACGACTACAACAATATATGGTTTATCTGACTTCTTCTCATTATAATTTTCCTTATAATGCAGTATATAATAATGCAATGCCTTCATCACTGCTTAAAATACTATTTGTGCTTTATTCTGTGTAAATAGCTATACTATCTCACAGAAAGATTTATTTCAAACACTCGACTGATATAAATATTATAATATGAAGTGAGTTTGGCGTAAAAACGTTATTAAATGTGATATTTTCACATGCTTTCAGGTGTAGCAGCATATCTACACAGAGCCGTAGTTCACTGAGAAGCTACGCAAACAGCTGTCATTATCGCAAACGATTTCTTTCGATTTCATAATCGCCCGATTAAATCGTTTGTGATAATGAACGCGATTCAGCGTATCTTTTCTGTGGAGTACAGCCCTGTGTAGTACATGCCGCTCCACCTGAACACAGGTGCTGGAGATTTATTGCTGATTACACAACCGGCTTCACTGACAACATGCGCATGACAATCGCCTTCGATTAATCGTGCAGTCCTAGGTAGTAACATAGACAGAGTTATTTTAGCTTCTGGGAAGCATTCTGAGGCTCTGACCGCCACCTCTCTGCAGGTATTCAGTCTTGTTTTAAATTCATCATGTCCTTTCAAATGAGACATTATTAATTCTTTTAGTTCACCATATCTCTAGCAGTGAAAATATCCCTTTCATTTTTGACATGAAAGATTGAATTAAGGATGTTGCAGTTGTTGTCCTCTTTTTAAGTCTTTTATGGGAGAAATGTTGGAATTATATCGTTATGGCCCTGCATGAGATATGTGTCAAACTGTGAGTCAACTGTAAATGCTTGGAAGGCAGGCATCATCAGCCTTTGATGATGACAATGCCGTTGTGGTAGGTTCAGAGATAAAATTATTGATTACTCCTTTTCTTTAGTATTTTCATATATAATGTCTGCCTTTACAGATGCCTCTTTGTGGTGAAGATGAAGTATTGGCAGAAAGCAGTATGCCATGAAGAGCTGTTCTCATGCTTGAGTGGAACCCTCCGCCATTGTCCTGGATGTTCACGGCTGGATAGTTGGTTTCTGGGTGACCACCATGACACTAAGCCATGCTCGTCCCCTGTGCCATTGTTCCCAGAAATGCACAAGGTGTTAACGAAATTGTGCTATACTAGCGGTATACTAACTCCTCTCTCCCTCATCTCTCTCAAGGGGTGTTTCCGGGGATTCCCCAGCTGGGTAGGCATTGTCTGGCCCGCACAATGCCACCCCCTGGCGGGATCGCCCAAGACTCCTGTCCAGGGCCCGTGAGTGGTTTGGCGCTTGTGATAATACTTACACAGCTTCTGGACAAGCTGTGTCCGCCCTGCACACTTGGCCATCCTGCAGGTTGCCAGGCTAAAGTGTTATGAGATCTGGACAAGGGTGATCTCGAACCAGAGTTGTTGCAGGAACTGCGTTCAGCTACTGACTACACTCCCTGAGCGACAAAGGTCACTGTGCAGGCTCTGGGAAGAGCAAAGTTCACCATGGTGGTCCAGGAGTGCCACCTGTGGCTAACCTGGTTGAAATACGGCATGCTGAGGAAGTTTGCTTCTTAACGTCCCATTTCCCAGGTAGGTCTTTTTGGTGACACGTGGAAGATTCCACCAACTCTCCATGGTGAAGGAGCTGGCCATTAAGTGGGCCCGCAACAAGTCGGACCCACAGTCAGGCCTGTTTATGTCCACTTCTCACAGGAAGGTGGCACCAGCCCGTCTTCAGGCCAACAGTGTCCTACAACAGGTTTCAAAGTGTTCCTTTGATGGCCAACCCAGGGCATAAGGATCATTTAAACTATCATTAAATTAACCAATTTAACCTAAGTGCAGGCATTCAGGCCTTCCCTCCGGGCTGTCCCTGTTGCCTCGCGTCTTTATGAAGCTCACTGAGGTTGCCCTTGCCCCTTGCAGGGAAGTGGGCATGCACATTCTCAATTATTTTGACGACTGGCTTCCTGGCACACTCGGGGGATTTAGTTTGTGCTCACAGGGATGTGGTTTCAACCACCAAGCTTGATTGGGACTTCGGCTCAGCTGAGAAAAAAAGTAAACTCTCCCTAATTTGGGTGTGAGGGCACTCAACCCAAACAGCGGTTCTTCTGTCTTCAGGCTCCTGGGACATAAGATGTCTCTAGCCGTGATCACACTACTGGGATTGTTATATATGAGACCGCTGCAGCACCTTCAGACTTAATACCCAAGTCCTGAGATGGCTTGGTGCCTAAGCGCATGGCGTGTGAACTTCACACCTCTGTGTCGCAGAACCTTCAGTTCCTGGGATACTCAGTTTTTAATGAGCCTCATTGCACCAACTTGTGCAAAGTCAGAGAAGACAGAGAAAATCTCCTGTCGTTAGTCACAGGACCTGCTTCTCTGAGCTCGGACTTCTGCTGTCAACTCCCCCCTGGCGTATTCCTCTGGGGAGGGATTGTGTTATGGTCTCTAAACACGACCAAGAGGACTTCAGAGACCTTCCACCCACGATGGTAACCCTCACCCGAGAATAGAACAAGTAAGCAGATGCCTATTTATACCAGGATATCTTGGGTGTGGCCAGCTATGCAAATCTGCACGTCCAATTTCATTGGTCTTTTCATCTGGGCTCTTAAGAGCGACCCCTAGTGTCGTACATTCAACAGAATGTCTCCGTTCCCGCCATCAGGGAACAAGGGTTACCATACATAACTGAGATGGTTTCAGTGTAGAAGAGAAGGTTGGTCATTGTACTGTGGTTATTGTCAGTGTTTCAGGATTTTCCTTAATCTGTTAATGCCTGTGGAGCTGTTCAGAGCTTTTCTGAGGGCACACGAATGGTTGGGGTTCTGCATGCTGCAGTGGCCATTATACAATGTAAACAAATAACTGAGAAGAAAAAAAAAACAAAAAACTGTCTCTTTGTTTGTTTTATACAGTTTCATTTTTTCCCTCACAGCATTCCAAAACTGTCTGTTGATTGTAAAAAAGATACTGTTTTGGAAGTCAGTGGTAACAATAGTTCCTTTTGGTTACCAACATTCTTCAAAATAACTTTCTTGCTGCACAACAAAGACAGAATTTCAGTTCTGGAAGAACTATATCTTTAAGTGCCTTATTTGGTAATTACTGCCACCATGGCTTTTTTCTTCTATAAAAATAGCAGATTTGTTAGTTTCCTCTTTAGTTTTGCTGATATATACAATATGGTGTAAGCCAATCATATTTCTCTCTGAGTTGTGAAACTAGCTCTGTTCCCCTTTTTCTTCCTTTACATGTCATAAACCTATGTATTAAAAATGAATAGATTTTGTAAAATTAGATATTAGACAATTTTTTTTAATAGTATTTTTTATTTTTATTGTAACCAAAGACAATTACACTTCAGAACATATGTGGTTGTCTTCTCTATACAGAGTTAATACACTTTATGAAACCATTGGTGAAAGTGCTGCAAGATCCTTTCTTAATTTATACAGAGGAAGTATTGTCCAGTATCTTCTGCAGATATTTTCCCACTAAGTTCTACATTTCTTTGCCTTTGTTTTTGGATAAAAGTCATTTGTCATGAAAAGGACCCCTGCACTCTGTCCATGGATGACAATGGTAACCAATGGTCCTCTTTACCTGTATCATTATACTTTGTCCAGGTAATATACTCGTAGCATTACAATTAAGTACATACAGATTTTGAGTAAATGTCAGATTTGTAGTCCTATTTTCCTTACAGTTTCTTTTTTGGTTCAAAATATAGTAAGAATGGAACATTGGATGATGAGCCAGATACTGATGTGCCATATGACTATTACGACTACTATACTGGAAATGTTGATTCATCTGCATTTTCTTGCGTCTGTGGAGATCGTGGAGCTAGCATTCTTCCTGTGTTGTACTCCCTGTTTTTTTGTGGTGGGCTTTCTGGGTAACATATTGGTGATGTGGGTCTTGATGGGTGTGAAGCTAAGAAGCATGACTGACATCTGTCTTATGAACCTGACTTTAGCTGACCTTCTCTTGGTTTCTTCTCTCCCCTTTCTGGCACACTATACCAGAGACCAGTTGATCTTTGGAGATGTCATGTGCACTATGGTCCTCAGTGTCTACCACATTGGATTTTATAGTGGAATATTCTTCATTGTATTGATGAATATTGATCGATACTTAGCTGTAGTTCATGTTGTGTTTGCACTAAGAGTCAAAACAAGGACATTTGGGATCTTAGCCAGTGTGGTTACATGGATTGTTGCTGTTTCTGCATCCTTTCCTGAGTTGATACACCTAAAAACTACAGATTACAATAAACAAAAACATTGCACATCTTATCCAACAAATGATCAAAATTCTAACCTTTCTTTAAGAACTTTTGGTATCTTGAAAATGAATTTCATGGGTTTAATTCTCTCACTTATTGTGACTGGATTTTGTTACTCAATGATTTTAAAGAGACACCTGACAGCTCGTTCTATTAGGAGGCAGTCCATGCACCTTGTCATCACAGTGATGGTGGTCTTCTTTTGCTGTTGGGTTCCATATAATGTCACAGCTTTTGTGAAAGCCTTAGAGCTGAATGAACTCATAACTCAATCTTGTGACAGCAGTAAGGTAATCAACCTAAATCTGCAAATCACAGAAGCTTTGGCTTATTCAAACAGTTGCCTAAACCCAATTTTTTATGTGTTTGTGAGAGAGAAACTGAGAAGGCAGCTTTTCAAACTCCTGGATAAGACACCTTGCAGTAGACTGCAATTTGTGAAGAACTACCTTACACAGGCCACAGTATCATTTTATTTACACAGCACCAATGATGAAAGAACTAGTACAACAGTGTAAATCAGGAAAAGACAGTCAAACGAAAATATTGAATATAATTTGTTTTTAATCTAGCAGCATTTATGTAGTGGAGATTTTAAAAGTTGTCCTTTTTAAAATCACTTTTTGTTTATGCAGTTTGTCACTTGTAACTCCCATTAATTGCTTCATAGGCCCATTCACACCTAACTTAACATGAAAAAAAAGCTATTTTGTCAAAACAGTGACGTCATACGCATATATATTATGTGTTCAGTCTATAGCAGGACTGGGCAGCTTCGGTCCTGGAGGGCCACTGTTCTGGAGAGTTTATCTCTAACCCGAATCAAACACACCTCCATGTAGCTTTCTACTGATCTTAAAGACATTGATTACCTGTTCAGGTGTGTTTGATTAGGGTTGGAGCTAAACTCTTGCAGGACAATGGCACTCCAGGATCTCCAGCCCTGGAATACATATATGCTCAGGCACATAGGGCCTCATTTATGAAATAAACGTACATGAATGTACATGAACGGTGGCTACGATCAAATCTCACGTCAGGTCTGAGCTCGTGTACGCAAGTTTTTGAGTTAGCCTGAATTTGCGTGCAGCCTAGAAAATTTAGGAGAGTTGTATAATGACAGCATTTTGTTGATTTAGACCTGACCAACAAACAAAACTTTTTTTTATTCCTTTAGGGTGTTAGATTTTCTATGCGAAAATGACAGCATAAACAACAGACGATGAGGATTCACGTCTTCACATCACCCAACTGGCCGCACTTGTGACGTGAGAATGAGGAAGGAAGCAATAGCAGTGAAATAAATGAGTGTTTATTGAAAAGACGAAATGAGTACAAAAGTCCTTGGTGAGATCTCTCGGCTGGGTGAGGCAGGGGTTAGATGACAGATGGTGCAGGCGTGAGTCCCGTGGTGGTTGAAGTCCAGGTGAAGACGAAGACACACGATGAAAACCAGACACGAAGCAACTTCACACAGACGATCCAAACACACGAAGACAAGACCAAACACCGCGACATCCAGTTGAACTATCGGACGAGGGGAGAGAGAAGAAGTGAGTATATATAGGCTGAAGGTAACGGGGAACACCTGTGCCGGACTGATTAGCAGCTCAGCTGAGCGAGCACAGATCACATGACAAACCAACAGATCACGAGACTTGAGAACACAACAGATCCGTGAACCGTGACAGTACCCCGTCCCCTAGGAACGTCCCATGACGTTCCCAGAACCCCTTACCTGTTGATTGTAATCATCAATAAGAGAGTGATCCAGGATGTCCCTGGCAGGTACCCAACTTCTCTCCTCCGGACCGTAACCTTCCCAGTCCACCAAGTACTGGTATCCGCGTCCCCTCCGCCTAGAGTCCAGAATGCGATTGACCGAATAGGTGGTCTCCCCGTCTACGAGTCGCGGCGGTGGGGGAACCGGGACTGGCGGATTAATACGTGCGAAAAACACGGGTTTAATTTTGGAAACATGGAAGACGGGATGGATCCTCCTGTATACTGGAGGAAGTTTGAGGCGGACTGCCACCGGACTAATAATCTTGGTGACAGGGAATGGGCCAATGAATTTAGGCGCAAGTTTATTCGACACGGATCGAAGCGGAATGTTCTTGGTAGAAAGCCACACTTTAGAGCCGACGACGTATACGGGAGGCTTCGACCGGTGGCGATCAGCCTTGGCCTTGGTGCGCGCTCCCACTTGGAGTAGAGTCTCGCGGGCTCTAGTCCAAGTGCGATGACACCTCTGAACAAAGGCGTGGGCAGAGGGGACCGCGACTTCGGATTCCAGACTAGGAAAAATTGGTGGCTGGTACCCTAAACTACATTCATATGGTGATAGGCCCGTAGCTGATACTGGTAATGAATTGTGGGCATACTCCACCATTGAGAGTTGTTGGCTCCAGGAGGAAGGATTTCTGGTAACCATACATCGCAACGTTCTCTCCAAATCTTGGTTGGCTCTCTCAGTTTGACCATTGGTCTGAGGGTGGAATCCTGAAGAAAGACTAACAGTTGCCCCCAATAATTTACAGAATTCTTGCAAAAATTTGGACACAAATTGGGGTCCCCTATCTGAGACCACGTCCTTCGGGAGGCCATGTAACCGAAAGACGTGGTCAATGACAGTCACCGCTGTCTCCTTGGCTGAGGGTAATTTGGGCAAGGGAATAAAGTGGGCCGCCTTCGAGAATCGGTCCACCACGGTCAAAACTACCGTGTTGCCCTGGGAGGGCGGGAGGGCGGTGACGAAATCTAGCGCGATGTGGGACCAGGGTCTCGAAGGAACCGACAGCGGTTGAAGGAGCCCATCAGGGGGTCTGTTAGAAGTCTTACCCATGGCACAAACTGAGCAAGCCAAGACAAAACTGCGAACGTCGCGAGCCATGAGAGGCCACCAGAATCGTTGCTTAACCATAAATAGGGTACGATTAACTCCTGGGTGACAAGCCACATTAGAACAATGTCCCCACTGAATAACCTCGGACCGTAATTCCTCTGGCACAAATAAGCGATTCGGTGGACAAGCGACCGGAGGCATTACCCCTTCTAAGGCTGTCTTAACCCTCGTTTCGACCTCCCAAGTGAGAGCTGAAACGATAAGCGTCTCCGGAAAAATACTCTCGGGAGTAGACGGGCGATCGGAATGGTCAAAAATTCGCGATAAAGAATCGGGTTTGACATTTTTGGAACCCGGGCGGTACGAAAGTGTAAAGTTAAAACGTCCGAAAAACAATGCCCACCGAGCCTGCCTAGAGTTCAATCTTTTAGCAGTTCTGATATATTCGAGGTTCTTATGATCGGTCCATACAATGAAAGGTACCCCCGACCCCTCTAACCAGTGACGCCATTCTTCCAATGCCAACTTGACTGCCAACAACTCTCGATTACCAATATCATAATTTGACTCTGCAGGTGACAGGCGATGAGAGAAAAATGCGCATGGGTGCATCTTGTCGTCCGTGGCCGAACGCTGGGACAGGACTGCTCCTACCCCCACCTCTGACGCGTCAACCTCCACCACGAACTGACGTGATGGATCAGGGGTTACTAGAATGGGGGCCGAAACAAAGCGGCTCTTGAGTTTGGCAAACGCAGCTTCCGCTGCGTCTGACCACCTGAACGTAGTTCTGGGGGAGGTCAAGGCGGTCAGAGGCGAGGCTAGTTGGCTGAAATTGCGAACAAAGCGCCGATAGAAGTTGGCAAACCCCAGAAACCGCTGTAGGGCCTTACGGGAATCTGGAGTTGGCCAATCCACCACAGCCTTAACCTTCTCTGGATCCACGCGAACTCCCTCGGCCGACAAGATGTACCCTAAAAAAGGAATAGACTGTGCATGAAAAACGCATTTCTCCGCCTTGACAAAAAGCCCATTCTCTAGCAGTCTCTGAAGCACTCGCCTAACGTGCTGCACATGTTCCTGGAGAGACGAGGAAAAAATCAATATGTCATCCAGGTAGACATATATGAACTGATCGACCATGTCTCGCAGCACGTCGTTGACGAGTGCCTGAAAGACCCCTGGGGAGTTGGACAAACCGAAGGGCATGACCAAGTATTCAAAGTGCCCCCTGGGGGTATTAAAGGCGGTCTTCCATTCATCTCCCCTCCTGATGCGGACCAAATGATATGCATTTCTTAAATCCAATTTAGTGAAGACTGACGCTCCCTGCAACCTCTCAAAAGCTGAAGATATCAACGGCAAAGGATAGGTATTCTTTACCGTGATATTATTCAGCCCTCGGTAATCAATACAAGGTCGCAGAGATCCGTCTTTCTTCCCCACAAAAAAGAACCCCGCCCCCGCTGGAGAAGAGGAGGGTCGAATGAACCCGGCTGCTAGAGAATCAGAAATGTATTTCTCCATAGCCTCTCTCTCTGGAATTGAGAGCGAATATAGTTTGCCCTTAGGCGGAGACGTACCTGGCAATAAGTCTATCGCACAGTCATAGGGACGATGAGGAGGGAGAGAAGCAGCCCGAGACTTACTGAACACTTCCTTCAGGTCGAGATACTCTATGGGCACGTTACACAGATCCACTGCCTTCTCCTGAAACACAGAAGTAGAAACAGAGGGACAGGCAGACACAAGACAAGACTCATGACATTTAGTGCTCCACCCAGACACAGACTTAAGCTGCCAATCAATCCGGGGATTGTGTTTGATGAGCCACAGGTGTCCCAAAACAACGGGTGCATGAGGGGAGTCCAAAATGAAAAAGGGGATACTCTCACTGTGATTGCCAGACACAGTGAGAGTGATGGGAACAGTAGTGAGCGTGATCTTGGGTAGAGTCTGGCCATTGAGTGCGGAGACGGCGATGGTGTTGGTGAGGGGAGAGAGAGGAACGTGATTGTGTAAGGCAAAACTGTAGTCCATAAAGTTACCTTCAGCCCCAGAGTCCAGAAGTGCAGAACAGTGATGATCATAATTCTGCCATCTTAACCTAACCGGGAGGAGCGTGGAGGTCGAGCTGGATGAGGTCTTCTTAGCGGAGATCCCACCCGACAGTAACCTCAGATTTACTGCCGGGCTGGCCCTTTTACCGGGCAGTTGAACGCGAAATGTCCTCCAGCACCACAGTACAAGCAAAGGCCCTGGGATCTCCGCCTCTCCTTCTCCTCCCGAGAAAGCCGAGCTCGACCCACCTGCATGGGCTCGTGTTCGTCGTACTGACTGACCGCGTCACCGCCGCTGGCTCGAGGTGGAGCTCCCTCCCCAGGGGCAAGCCGAGCGGATAATCCCCGCCGCTCAGCTCGGGAGAGACGAGAGTCTACCCGCAAGGCCAGGTCGATAAGTCCATTAAGGTTGGCGGGTAGATCCAGGGCGTAGATTTCCTTTTGGACGCGATCAGCCAACCCATGCAGGAACCTATCCCACTGCGCCTCCTCGTTCCACTGGCACTCTGCCGCCAGGGTGCGAAACTCGATAGAGTAATCTGAGACGGATCTCCCCCCCTGTCGGAGATCCATCAATGTCCGCGCGGCCTCCCTCCCTGAAGCCGCGCGGTCGAACACCCTCTTCATCTCGGCGGAGAGAGCCGTGAACGAGGCACAACAGGGATCTTGATTCTCCCACACCGCCGTACCCCAAAGTGCCGCCCTCCCCGTCAATAGGGTGAGCACGAACGCCACCTTGCTTTCCTCACTAGAAAATGTGCGTGGTTGGAGAGCAAAATGCATAGAGCATTTAGTGAGGAAAGCTCGGCAAAAGTTCGGCTCACCACTATAAACCTCCGGCGGGGGAAGGCGGGGCTCGTGCTGTAGAGCCGCAGCAGATGATCCGACGGCCGCGAGAGGGGCGGGCAGCGTGGGTGGCGTGACTGGCGCAGCGGGAAGTTGCAGCTGTTGCATGCGCTGGGTCAGCTCGGACACCTGCCCCACAAGAGCACGGATCGCGGAACCAACCTCGCTCGTGCTCTTCTCCTGTTTCTCCAGCCGAGAGATGCAGTCCTGTACATAATCCTCCAGGGTGGGTTGTGGGGTGCCTGCTGCTTCCATGACGGTCCGATAGTTCTGTGACGTGAGAATGAGGAAGGAAGCAATAGCAGTGAAATAAATGAGTGTTTATTGAAAAGACGAAATGAGTACAAAAGTCCTTGGTGAGATCTCTCGGCTGGGTGAGGCAGGGGTTAGATGACAGATGGTGCAGGCGTGAGTCCCGTGGTGGTTGAAGTCCAGGTGAAGACGAAGACACACGATGAAAACCAGACACGAAGCAACTTCACACAGACGATCCAACCACACGAAGACAAGACCAAACACCGCGACATCCAGTTGAACTATCGGACGAGGGGAGAGAGAAGAAGTGAGTATATATAGGCTGAAGGTAACGGGGAACACCTGTGCCGGACTGATTAGCAGCTCAGCTGAGCGAGCACAGATCACATGACAAACCAACAGATCACGAGACTTGAGAACACAACAGATCCGTGAACCGTGACAGCACTTAGGTGAACGGAGAAAAACAGAAATTATAAAAAGAATAAATTAAATAAAGAGAGCTAGTCTACACGAAATGTATTTCTTTTAATTAATTAACAGATTTTAAAAAGGAGAAAAAACAACTCTGAGTTTTTGTTACACTCTTAATGCATTTTATTTGTTTCCTTACTTTATTAAATGTAACTGATCGTGCAGGTGCCTCATGCACACATACACTACATTTTCAGCATTGCTAACTTGACATTTAGCCAATAATCAAACTAAAATGCAGTCAACCAAACTTAAAAGTTATTTAAGAGGTAAAGTCAGCATGCAGCCCCAATATATATAATTATGTTTTGCGCATGCATGTGTAGGGTGTTTTACGTGGATATTGGAACACAAGTACAAAGACGTGTTTAGCAGCCAAATGTTACATGGCAAAAAAGGAAACATTTGGATGTTGATGAGAGAGGCTTAGAGGACAATGCCGTTTAGTTTCACTTTGCTCATGTATTAATTTTAGCTTGATATTTGTATTCTGTATTCACTAGTCTAATTGGTGTTTTACTTTATAGTTTAATATACAATTTTATAGCTACTAATTTTTCATTCTTGTTCTTAATACCTACATTTACATTTAAAGGGTTTGTTGTGGATTAAAGAGAACTAAATAGGCTACAATGTTTATAAATATTTGTTTTTAGAGGCGTAATATTAAAATCTTTCAGCCGCCAAATTTATCAACATGCGATCAAATTTATCAATGTGAGGTTTCATGAATCACACGTGAACTCTGTCATAAATTGATTTGTACGCTCGAATCTATGCTCGTTTCTACATTAGATTGATAAATGAGGCCCATAGTGTTTCTTTACAAAGTGCCATTGTAGTGGGAAAAAAAAATAAATAAATAATTATTGTCATCAAAATATACATATTAAAATATATAAAATGAATGCCATTAATGCATACAATGTATTCACTTTAAATCTTTGTAACTTAAACCTTTGCTGAGAGTATTACAGACGATCGATTATTTGATTACTTCTGTCTTGGGACTCGTTCACCTGTTGGGGGAGGGGGCGCGCTGCTCAGATAATACACGGACTCAGAAGGTGAAACAGCAGCCGCGTGTCCTGTGTCTTTATTAACTTTAATATCGTCCCTCACCAGGTATGAAATGTATGGATTGTCATGGGAACACATTGTATACATGTCAGAGTTGTGAAAACGGCGAATGCCATGCTTTAGGATGTGTAAATAGTGTGCAAATAGATCTTTAAAAGTTTGGTTCGTTCATGTGCGTGCCATGTGCGTTACATGCTAATGTTAAGCTAATGACCAGCACAAATTGGTAACAGAAATGTGACATAGAGTTATCTACATATGTGTTTTGATCACGAATGGAAAATATGAGTCATAAGTTACACCAGTGACCGTGACAAGATAAAAAAAAAAAAGAAATTTGTTGTTTCTTGACAATAAGGATAATAATTGTGTTAAAGAAAAAAAACTATATTAAGAGATATAAGTATTTTTGCTACTATGTGTGATAATTCCAGAACTCAGTTGAGTACGTGAAAGGAGTTGAAAACATAGAAAAAAACACTAAATGAGTTAAAATGTTAGGCAAATTCTAGGTGAATACTGTATAATGTGTTAGTGTGTACGTTACATTTCAAGTGTTCATTGAAATTGTTTAACTGGTGGAAACAGCACCTGATGAGAAGCTGTATGTGAGTAACTATATTTTTCTCTGTATACTGTGACTTTGATTTAAGAGATGGTCTCATGTCATGTCTTACTAATACATGAGAATGCAGAAATATTTGCTAACTGCTCAGATAATACACGGACTCAGAAGGTGAAACAGCAGCCGCGTGTCCTGTGTCTTTATTAACTTTAGTATCGTCCCTCACCAGGTGGTGAGGGTGCTACATTTTGGAGGCCCCAGCGAGGATGAATGCAGTGCGAGTTGGCTTCCAGTGACGACAGCCCGCTTCCAGTGCCATTCAGCCTACTACTCAGCCCAGGTGACCAGTGGAGTGAAGAAGTTTCGGTGTCCGTGTCAAGCCAAGTAGGAAATGCAAGCAATCTGAGGTTGATCTTCGATACCAGGAGCGCTGCAAGTTTCCAGACAGCTAAGGACATTTTCTCTATCACTTTGCACACATCAAGAGACTGAGTAATTAATGGAACACGTAGAAGATTTGAAGCTTGAGGTGATAGGAGCAGTTTATGCTCTGTCTCAAGAAAAATTGACTGAACTTTGTGCATTCCTCGGGATCGAGTGTGAAGATGCCAGTAGCAAAAGCCGGTCATTTTTAGTTTCTGTAATTGTGAGACATGTAGAGCGAGAAGCATTAGGGGAATTGGAAGATGCCGGCATGTCTGAGCTCTTGTGTCTAAAAGATAAAATCTTTGAAATTCAGAAAATTAATGAAAACCGTGATTCAGAACTGCACGTTGTACAGACCACTAGGAGAGAGAATGTAAATCCAGTAGCAGAAACTTCAGAGCAGGATGAACTGCAAAAAGAAATTGACACTTTGCAGTTAGCTTTGCAGAATTTAATAGAGCAAAAACAAAGAACAGTCAGATACACACCACAATTCACAGTTACACAACAGAACTTAAGCACTACACGTGGTCCTACCATTTTGCAAAATCAAAATGTACAACCAGATACAAGCACGCAGATGCAGTCAGTGACACACAGGCCAGTCATGTCCCCCTGGAGCCGAGAATTTAAGATATCAGGACAGATAGGTGAACCGGGACAAAAAGATAAGCTCACCTTTTCAAGCTTAGCCCATCAGATCGAACATGGATTGAGCAGGGGAGTTTCTGAGCTCGAAATAGTGGACGCCGTAATAAGAGCAATCGCACCAGGCATGCAACTGCGCAGTTACTTGGAGGGAAAACCAAATTTAACCCTGCCTGTACTGAGACGTATATTAAGAGCACATTACCAAGAGAGGGGAGCGACTGAACTGTACAAACAGCTTACCTCGGAGGCCCAAAGTGGTAAAGAGACTCCACAAAGTTTCCTCGTTCGGTGTCTTGACCTGCGGCAAAAGATTCTGTTTGCATCTCAGGAGGCAGAATCCAGCTTGAAATACGACCCAATTTTAGTTCAGAGCATGTTTCTTCACACTGTCCTCACTGGCCTGCAAAATGACAGTATCAGAAGTGATCTACAACCTTATTTGACTAAAATTGATGTGAGTGATGAACTTCTCTTTGATAAAGTTAATATCGCTTGCACCAATGAAACAGAACGCCAAAGCAAGAAGAAACTTCTAGCTCAACAACATCCCAAGCTGCATTCAGCACAGGTCAGTGAAGTTTCTGGTGAGAAGAAAGAAAAGGTATCAGGTCATAAAAGCACAGAGAAACGTGAGCCTGATATTTTGAGTGAATTAAAGGAAATGCGAACAGAAATGGCTTTGCTGAAGGATCTAAGTGTGGAGGTTTCTCAGATTAAAGAGTCCATCAGACAACCACAGGTCATGCCTACACAGTGCTCTACTCTTGTGAGAGATCAGACCTTTATGTCATCGCCTCAGCCTGCAGATCCATCTCAGGGTTATATGCAGCCGTATGGTAGCAGAGGGGGGGCATTTCAACGACAACAATGGTTCCCGGCACAGCGCTACCACCCACCCTCAACACGTGTGAGAAAATGTTTGGCATGTCAGCAAAGTGGGTTGGATGTGTACTGTACTCACTGCTATAGGTGTGGCAGTAGCGATCATTTTCTAGTTGGCTGTAGAGCACGAGGACCAGCTCCCTACAGAGAGCAACCGTTAAACGAGATGGGGTCACGACTGCGGGACAAGGAGTGACCAGCTATTCATTAATGTCCCCACCTAGCTGCATGCAGTGTGGTATCACGGGTTCTGGGTTTAGACTACGACAATGTGCTGCCTGTAAACAAACATTATATTGTTCAAAAACATGTCAGACAAATCACTGGACAGTCCATAAGAAATATTGTAATCAGACATCAAGAGTGAACACACATTCAGTAAAGCACAGAAAGAAATGGGAAGCTGATAATTCTATGCATGCCGCCTTTATTGGAAAACAGTGTCTAGTGCCATGTTACATTCAGGGGCTTCTTGTTGATGCATTATGGGATACAGGATCTCAAGTCTGTATAGTGGACGAAATGTGGAAGAAGGAGCACTTACCGAATATCAGACTGAGAAATGTGGCTGATGTAATTGATGCGCCTGAAGGACTCCGTTTAGTGGCAGCAAATGGACAGGACATACCTTATATAGGATGGATGGAAGTGACTTTTGGTTTAGCATCAAATGAAGTGGAAATCGATAATCTGGTAATACCTGTATTGGTGATGAGGGGTAGTAAACTTCATCATCCAATTATCGGATATAATGTGATCGAGCAAATGGTGAGCGACAAGGGAATAACGCAGCCAATCACAAGTGGATTCCAGGGAACAACTTGTCCTGTTGTGACGACAGAAACAGTTCAATCTTTCATCAAACAAATCAGTGCTGAGACACAATGTGAATATACAGTTAAAACGACAAAGGAGAATGTTCATGTGCCCAAACATACATCGGTACAAGTGGAATGTAGAGTGCAATCTTACAGACCAAAGGAAGAGACATTGCTTATCTTTGAGCCTGACCTGAACTCACAGTGGACAGAAGGATTGGAGTTCTGCGAGACTATTGTGACTCTGCAACCATATACTTCCCCATATATAATTGTCAGTGTACAGAATCCAACGAACCATGACTTACTGTTGATCGGCAAGACAACAATTGGCACAGTTCAAAAGGTACAGGCTGTATATCCAGCTGCAGTTCTGGAGGAACCTGGTTTAACCCCTGTAGGGATTAAGGAGGTAGCAACCGATATCAGCCATAATTGTAACACTACCTGGATTCCGCCAGTTGATTTAAGCCATCTCGGTGAACCTGAAAAGCAAATCGTGCAACAAATGTTAAAGGAAGAAGCGGCTTCATTTTCAAAATCTGAAAGTGACATTGGTTGCATTGAAAATCTACAACTAGCTATTTCATTGAAAGACTCTGTTCCAGTGGCACGAACTTATCAATCAGTCCCTAAACCTCTCTACCAAGAGATGAAAGATTATTTGCATGACCTTATCGCACAAGGATGGGTGCAGAAATCAAAATCGCCATATGCCTCGCCAGTAGTATGTGTTCGGAAAAAAGACGGTACTTTACGCCTGTGTATTGATTACAGGGAATTGAACCGGAAAACGCATCCTGACAGGCAGCCTATCCCACGCATGCAAGACATAATGGACAGCTTGGGTGGGAATTCATGGTTTTCGCTTCTTGACCAAGGGAAAGCGTATCATCAGGGCTTTATGGCCAAGGAGAGCAGACCCTTAACAGCCTTTGTGACCCCTTGGGGGTTATACGAGTGGATTAGAATACCGTTTGGCCTGATGAATGCACCCTCAGCTTTTCAGAGTTGCATGGAAGAGTGTCTTGGTGAATTAAGAGATAACATCTGCGTTCCGTACCTGGATGACACGTTAGTTTTCAGCCAAACCTTCGAAGACCATGTAGATGATGTAAGGAAAGTCCTGCAAAGATTGAGACAATATGGGATAAAACTGAAACCCAGCAAGTGTGAACTGTTCAAACGTGAGGTGCGATACCTTGGGAGGATTGTCTCTGAAGAAGGTAGTAAGATGGATCCGGCCGATACCGCTGCCGTGAGAAATCTGAAAGACAAAAGACCAAACACAGTGGGAGAGTTGAGAGCAGTCATGGGTCTGTTGAGCTACTATCGACAGTATATAAAAGATTTCTCCAAAATTGCGAGCCCATTATATGACCTTCTGAAAGACAGTGAGATAAGGAAGGAGGAATGTATGGAGAAAAGAAACCGACAGGTTAAGGAAAAAAAAAAAGGAGTACCTTCTCACAGGCAAATTGTGTGGACAGACGAGCACCAGGAGATATTAGAGGGGCTGATAGACCGTTTGGTTGAGCCACCAGTACTTGCCTTCCCGGACTTCTCACAGCCATTCGTACTCCATACTGACGCATCAAATCAGGGTCTTGGGGCCGTTTTATATCAGGAGCAAGGTGGAAAGCTTAGGGTTATTGCTTATGGGTCCCGGACACTGACGGGTGCAGAAAAGAAGTATCACCTCCACTCAGGGAAATTGGAGTTTCTTGCCCTAAAGTGGGCTGTCACAGAAAAATTTAGGGATTATTTGTACTATGCCCCCACGTTTACCGTGTACAGTGACAATAACCCGCTCACTTATGTCTTAACTAGTGCAAAACTAAATGCGACCGGATGTAGATGGGTGGCAGAACTGGCGGATTTTCATTTTAATATCAAATACCGGCCTGGAAAAGAAAACGTGGACGCAGACAGCCTATCAAGAATGCCTTTGGATATTGAGACACTAATAAAAAAATGCACAGAAGAACTACCATCTGACTGTGTTGAAGCGACCATCCAATCAGTAGAGGTACCACATCCCAACCTGTCTTGGACTGCAGTGATGTCTCTTGATGACACCGTGGCATCCGAGCATGCAGGTGAGCCACTACCTGTAGATGAGATCATACAAGCACAGCAAAATGATGACCACATTGGACCTGTTCTACAGTTTAAGTTTTTAGATAAAAAGCCTATGGGACATGAGTTTAAGACTTTGAGTGTCAAAAGTAAATGCTTACTGGGAAAAGCTTAGAAAAGCTTTTTCTAGGAGACGATGGCATCCTCCGCAGGAAAACGAACACCCGAACACAGCTGATTCTACCTGCAAAGTACAAGCAGCATGTTTTGAGAGAACTGCACAATAACATGGGTCATCAGGGTCTTGATAGGACCATGTCTTTAATCCGAGAAAGGTTCTATTGGCCACAAATGTACAATGATGTTGAACACTATGTCACCAAGAGTTGTGTTTGCCTAAAACAGAAGAAACCGAGTAAGGAGATCAGAGCACCACTCCAGAACATTGTTACTACGTACCCATTTGAGCTTGTGTCTGTTGACTTCTTACATTTGGATAAATGTAAAGGAGGGTATCAGTATATCTTAATTGTAGTTGACCACTTTACGCGATTTGCACAAGCCTACGCAACTACCTCAAAATCGGCTAAAACTGTTGTTGACAAGTTGTTTAATGACTATGCTATGAAGTTTGGATTCCCGCAGAGGATACATCATGACCAAGGGGGTGAGTTTGAGAATCAGCTGGTTGCTCAGTTGAAGAAGAGCTGTGGAGTTGCTGGATCAAGAACCACAGCATATCACCCTCAAGGAAAGGGGCAGGTTGAACGTTTCAACCGAACATTAATTCAGATGTTGAAGACGTTGACCGAAAACCAGAAAACAAACTGGAAGGAATCCCTAAACAAACTGATTTTTGCATACAACAACACCAAATGTGAAGTCACAGGATTTTCACCATTCTACTTACTGTTCGGAAGGTCCCCGAGGTTACCCGTTGACCTACTTTTCGGCTTGACTCCTGAAACAGAAACAATTGATTATAAGGAGTATGTGAAAAGATGGAGACAAGAGATGCAGGAAGCATTGGAAATCACAAGACAGACTGCTAAGAAAGTGGCAGAAAGGAACAAGAGGAACTATGATGGAAAAGTGCGAGGTTCTATGTTATGTCCAGGGGATCGTGTTTTAGTGAAGAACTTGACACCTAGAGGTGGAACTGGGAAGCTTCGTAACCACTGGGAAGATGTTGTACACACAGTAGTCCGTCAGATGGGAGGAGAAAACCCGATCTATGAAGTGAAACCGGAACAGGGTAAAGGAAGATCGCGCGTTCTCCACCGTAACCTCTTGATGCCTTGCGATTATTTACCTTTGGAGATTGACCTTGGCAAGGAAAGAAGAACAAAGGAACCAGTGAAAAAATCAAAACCAGTAGACAGATGTGAATCAGTTCTGGAAGAGGAAGAAGAGGAGGAGGATTTTCCTTTTTATTGTTACCAACCTACAGTCCAGTCTCACCAAACAGGGCAAGAAGGTGAAAACGTACATGAATTCCAGTTTCAAAAACCTGGGGAAAAAAACAAAAGGTTAGTGAGTGAAGACTTACCAGATGTCCGGTCCGGCGAACCTGAAAAGGAAAGGGAAGAAGTTAGTCAAGAAGCTGAAAAACATAGTGGAAAAGGAGTTCAAATGGGAGATGTGGAGATACCTCAACAGATAGTTGATGTGATGGCAGAGGAACAACCTGGAGAGAGACCTGAGGACATGGAAGATGCACCTGAAACAATGGGTGAGGTGGACAGAGAGACAGGACAGGAATATAGATGGCCTAAGAGGGAAAGGAGACCACCAAAGACATTTACTTACGATTGTTTGGGTACTCCAGCATGTTACAATGTAGGGCATCCAAACACCATAGCGTTTCAATCCATACCATATGAGATGCAGAACTTAACTCCATGGACTTACCTCGCACAACAGTATGAGCCAGTGTACTCGTATATCTACTGAAGAAGCTGAAGTAATGGAGAAAAAGAATGTTGTTAATGATATGCAGTATATACAAACACAGACGATTTCATATAAACAGGAGTTCATTGATAATAAGATACTGTCAGAAGAAATTAAATTTCTTAGTTGAGAAAAGGGATCGTAATGTCGGGACGACATCTACTTTTGACAGGGAGAGTGTAGTGGGAAAAAAAAATAAATAAATAATTATTGTCATCAAAATATACATATTAAAATATATAAAATGAATGCCATTAATGCATACAATGTATTCACTTTAAATCTTTGTAACTTAAACCTTTGCTGAGAGTATTACAGACGATCGATTATTTGATTACTTCTGTCTTGGGACTCGTTCACCTGTTGGGGGAGGGGGCGCGCTGCTCAGATAATACACGGACTCAGAAGGTGAAACAGCAGCCGCGTGTCCTGTGTCTTTATTAACTTTAATATCGTCCCTCACCAGGTATGAAATGTATGGATTGTCATGGGAACACATTGTATACATGTCAGAGTTGTGAAAACGGCGAATGCCATGCTTTAGGATGTGTAAATAGTGTGCAAATAGATCTTTAAAAGTTTGGTTCGTTCATGTGCGTGCCATGTGCGTTACATGCTAATGTTAAGCTAATGACCAGCACAAATTGGTAACAGAAATGTGACATAGAGTTATCTACATATGTGTTTTGATCACGAATGGAAAATATGAGTCATAAGTTACACCAGTGACCGTGACAAGATAAAAAAAAAAAAGAAATTTGTTGTTTCTTGACAATAAGGATAATAATTGTGTTAAAGAAAAAAAACTATATTAAGAGATATAAGTATTTTTGCTACTATGTGTGATAATTCCAGAACTCAGTTGAGTACGTGAAAGGAGTTGAAAACATAGAAAAAAACACTAAATGAGTTAAAATGTTAGGCAAATTCTAGGTGAATACTGTATAATGTGTTAGTGTGTACGTTACATTTCAAGTGTTCATTGAAATTGTTTAACTGGTGGAAACAGCACCTGATGAGAAGCTGTATGTGAGTAACTATATTTTTCTCTGTATACTGTGACTTTGATTTAAGAGATGGTCTCATGTCATGTCTTACTAATACATGAGAATGCAGAAATATTTGCTAACTGCTCAGATAATACACGGACTCAGAAGGTGAAACAGCAGCCGCGTGTCCTGTGTCTTTATTAACTTTAGTATCGTCCCTCACCAGGTGGTGAGGGTGCTACATCATTGACAACTACTGGCCTAGCATGCATAATACAGCAATTTTAGTTGTTTTCACAGATCCATGTGAACGGGGATCATTTTGACAACATTGTCATTTGTATGGGAAACTTTTCAAAAACGCAAAGGAAAAAGTTATCAGTTTTTAGTACAATCGTTGTTTTGTAAACATACCCTTAGTTTTTCCTGCTTCTCATATGTGTCCGTGGTTTCAGAATAAAGCAGTGGTTCTCAACCATGTTCCTGGAGCCCCCCAAACACTGCATGTTTTCCATGTCTCCTTAATCAAACACACCTGATTCAGATAATCAGCTCATTAGTAGAGGCTCCAAGATCTGAAATGGGTGTGTCAGACAAAGGAGAGATGTAAAATGTGCAGTGTTGGGGGGGCTCCAGGAACATGGTTGAGAACCACTCGAGTAAAGAATAAAGCTGCAGGATTGGCACAACTGTGTGAGGGCAGTAGGATGTGGGTTCACCACCTGTAAATACATGATTGACAGAACAATA
The DNA here is from genome assembly GCA_033026305.1 of Cirrhinus molitorella. NCBI lineage: Eukaryota > Metazoa > Chordata > Actinopteri > Cypriniformes > Cyprinidae > Cirrhinus > Cirrhinus molitorella. Next base: position 24,540,613 of record CM065123.1, on the reverse strand, counting down.
TGTCTGAATAAAGCTTTGTTCCAAGTGTCGTTATTTATTGTCATTGTTATTTTTATTAATCTTTTACTCATTTAATCTTGTTTCCTGTTGTTGTCAGTAAATAAAATCTAACAGTTTCATATTAACTTAAGCCTGCTACACACTGTGCAATTTAAGCCATCTTATAAGATCATTGCACATCACACTGTGTGACGTGGTTCTAATAATCTTGGGTACGACATGTATGTAGACTGCACGATGATGACACCTATTGAGTCTGCTGCGACCCACATTAGCGCAACGTCATACAGCAAATGAATCGTGATTTAGCGGTTGTGGTTTTCACATGTGCTGAAAAAAAGAAGAGATGGTGGCGGAATAGGGAAATATGGACCTGGTCATGGCTAGGGAAAAGAGACCAACTTGGCATGCCACTTTTGCACAGGGAGCTTGAGGTAAATGACTTCCATTAACCTTCGCTGTTAATGTCACATGTTGCGTTCATCATGCTGCATTTTCATTGGCTGGTCAGTAGACGTAGGTCGTAGCAGCAAACACATTGCGAGACGATCAGCTGAATTTCTGACACTGCCAGAAAATAATCGTAGGCTATCTTTGGTTGCAAGACCGTGAGAACGGCCGTCTTTGAACCTCTCTCACTGTACGACACAAGACCACCGTTTAGGATGATCACCAAAATCGTCACGATTGTTTCACGATGGCAATCTTTCATCTGGAACGGCCGAAAATCGTGCAGTGTGTCCCCGGCTTAATGCATTAATTCATTAATTGACTGAAAATTGAGATTTCATTGGCTGAATTTGTCTAGTGTGTGTAGTCATGCATAACTATGGCATATGACAAAACAAATTACATTTTGCTTGTTTCACTAAAAAAATAGAATTAATTATTGGTCAGCATTTTTCACTTTTATTATTCATAAGTGTTGGGGTGGGCTAGCAATGCATTCTGAGGTAATCTTAATTTCTAAGTAAGTGGTAACACTTATATTTTTCAAGTGTAAAATCAACAGACTTCTCCAAAGAAGAGATCTTCTAGCAGCTGCCTGTTGTCTCCTTTGTACAGATATTGCAAACATGGAGGAAAACATACTAGGTAGGGTTGTCATGTTACTGAATCTATGCAGTGTTTATGCACCTGTCACTCTTATTTATTTATTTTTTTATTATTATTGCTGCAGAACTTATAATTACATACAAGTTCAGGGAAAGATGGTAGCATCTTTAACATTGAACAATCATAATGACAAAAAAACAGAAAATATAACTATATAATGGGTTTGTGTACATCATAGTATGAAATTATATACACAGGCAAAAAATATCTTTGAATAACAATATTCTTAAAATCATAATGCATTAAAAATTGCAGTTGTTGTTGTTTTTTCATTTATAAGCCAGATCAAACAAGATAAATTCAACAAGAAAAAAAGAAAACAACAGAGATTTAAACCAGTTTAGCATGTGAATTAAGAATTTAGCACATAAAATAAAGAAATTACGAAACGAGATAATGATTTGGGGTTTTTGTAACAAAAAAAATAATATCTTTAAGGATTAAACTGTGGGTCAGATTAATAGAGTTAAAAATATAAAAACTTAAAGGGGTCATTGGATGCAGTTCACTTTTACATGTTGTTTGAACATAAATGTGTGTTGGCAGTTTGTGTACACAAACACCTTGTAATGATAAAAATCCACCCAGTGGTTTTTATTTAATCTGTAAAAATTATTTTTCCTTTTTTAAAATCAAGCCATTCTCAGCATCTTGCCTGTGTGATTGACACAGCCGTCTTACCTTAGACCCACGTTGAATAAGCTGTAATGGTCCAATCGCCACTGTTTCGATGCGGGAACGGGACATAGACAAGAATAGCTCCTAAGCCTGAGGTGTTCTGTTGTTGGATGTAATAATGAACATAGGAGTCGTCATTTACTCCCAACATCTGAGCCATTGTTTGTGAAGGAAATGTGCCTCCTGATCTACATAAATGCATCTATGTTTGCACAAATCATTCTGATCCAGCTTCACTTACAGCAGAAGTGAGTATAAGTTTTTTTTTTTTTTAATGAACCTCTGCAATCGCCTTTTCCTAATAACACACTAGTTAACAAGTTTTATGGCTAATTGAGGCTAAAGTAAACAGGCTCATCCCTTTACAGAGAGAAGAGGGGGCAGGACAAGCAGAGCTCATTAGCAACATTCACCAGAACAGGTTGATTTTTGCAGAGCTGATTTCGACAAGGTAAAAACTGTGTTTTTTACACTACCATTGAAAAAAATTTAACCAAAGCATGTTATAGAGTTTTCATTAAGAACTATAAGAATTATATCAGCTTGTGGAAAATGGGCATCCAATGACCCCTTCAAATTTTAAATTCATATATTAGTTACAGTATACTACAATCACAATAAAAGGTGAAGATGTTTTTTCAACAGCACCACAAAACCATCAAAATATTTACATGAATTAAACCTGTCGCTTATCTTGATAAGGCACGCAAACTTTAGAAAAAGAATATTTATTGCACTAAGACAGGTATGTTCAATGTAGTTGTCTTGACAGAAAGACATGAGATAGATCACTAGTTTTAACATTATTATTTTTTTTTAAAACATTCTGTTTTTAAAGAAAATAAGTATCATATGCAAACTGACTCACATTTTGTTTTTGACCACTGAAAATGTGTACATTTTAACAATTTACTCCTGGAGCCATATTGAAATTCCAATATCTCTGGAACCAAATCTCACAAGGCCTTAAAAATAAAGATGCCAAAAGGAAAGTTTGTTAAGACCCAATATCTAAAAGGGCATTAAGATATATTTAATACTTCTTGAGTTACAGACATGCAAACTTTGGAGAAAAACTTAAAATATTAAAAATTACTATTTTGACCTCCCTCTACAAAATAATGGATTGCTCAGTAAATATTCATCCATGACATTTAATATTTTGATTTTCATTGCTATACTGTCATGGAACATGTAGAGAGAACGGACCATGAGCATGAGAGTCAAAATTATAGTCTTTAATATAATCCACACAAGGGAAACACAACAGAATGGCAGCAAACACACGTATGCATGGACAGGACCAGAACAGGTCTAAGAACAGAAGTTAAACAACTCTTAAAAGGAGACTAATGATACAATGATAGGTGTGGGTGATTAATAAATAATTACATATAGCAAGGACAGGAACAGGAAGGACCAAATATGGGCACATGATGAAAAACCAACAAAACCACAGGGGTGTGACATATACATGTCTATCTTAAATATTAGAAAAATCGAAAATTTGAGCCGAGGACCTCTGGATTGCACTGAAAAGAAAGAAAAAAAACAACAACAACTGTATTGTTAATAATTATGTGTACACAAAGTGGAGGTTGGCAAAGTGTTGTCTGATGGCTGCCCCATTACATGGACTGATGTTACTCAGGAGGCTGGCATCTCCAGCTTCTCCATCGTCAGTGTGACAACGACTCAGAGGCGTTAGGATCCATCATCAGCAGTTTATTCAAAGCCAGCAAACAGACAAGTAAAGGGCAGAAGACAATAATCATAAACCTTAAGGGATCAGGGCGGGCGGCTGGCATCACAATCCGTTTAGGCAGGCTGAGTGTCGGGGCAGGCGGCTAGTAATCAGAGTCCAAATAACGAGCAAAGGGTCTGGGCTGGCGGCTAGGAATCAAACAGTGGGAAACAGTCCAGATAACAACAAATAATCAGAACAGGGAAAACGCTCAGTAATGATCACCGTCACAAATCAAGACTTTGTGTAGAGAACAGGAAACAGGCTGCTTTTAAAGGGGAAACGTGAGGGCAACAGGAAGTGAACTCAGCCAACAGCCAGCATTATATCCCAGGCTGAGTGTCGAGCCCCCACCTTGAGAGCAGCTCCTGAAGTGAGGAGGCTGGCGACGCCGGGGTCTTCCACGTGGTCGAGGAGCCGGTCTTTCCGGATACATCCTATGGAATTGTTCCTTGAGTGTGGGGTCCAGAACGTCTTTTGTGTTGACCCAGGACTGTTCTTCCAGGCCGTACCCCTCCCAATCGACTAGGTACTGGAGTACCCCACCCCGCCCCGCCCCTGCCCCGGCATCGAGAGTCGAGCAGATCTCTGACCTGGTAAGCCTCCTCGCCGTCGACTCCCACGTCCAAGCTCTCCCTCGGCCCTTCAGCAGGTGAGAGTGGGAGAAATACAATAATTAGAAGGCAAGTCAAGACGAAAAGAAACTGGTGTGATCTGTCTAATAATTTTGAATGGGCCAACATACCTGGAGCTGAGTTTCTTGCAAGGTTGCCTTAAGCACATGTCCCGGGTGGAAAGCCACACCCATTGTCCAGGACAGTAGGCTGGACCTGGACGCCGATGACGGTTGAGAGGAGGTGGAGTGTGGCTGTGATTCCTGGGTGACTGGAACTTGGGTTGGAATAAACATGTGTCATGAGTTGTTTTCTGAGTGGTTCAGGGACGAAGGTTCATTGAGGAGGACCTCCCAGGTGTGGTGGATTCTGGCCGTTGGTGAGATCGATTTCGGTCAGGATGTCCCATTGGACGGGGGCTAGAAGGCGGCGTTCGGGGAGGATGTTTTCATCGGTAGTAGTGAAGTTGGCTCTCTCTGTGAGACGGGACAATGAGTCTGCCTTTGTGTTCTTGGACCCGGGCAATAGGTCACTCTGAAATCAAACAGTGCCCATCTGGCCTGCCGTGGGTTCAGATGGTTTGCTGATTACAGATATTCTAAATTCTTGTGGTTGGTTAATACGGTGAAAGGATACAGTGAGCCCTCTAGCCAATGCCGCCATTCTTCCATTGCCGATTTCATGGCGAGCAGCTCTCGATTTCCCACATCATAATTTAGCTCAGAATGGGGACAGTTTTCTTGAAAAGAATGCGCAGGGGAACATTTTGGGTGACCGGACTGTTGCATGTGTTCCTGATATGTGCTTGAGTAGATAAGTATGTCGTCTATGTATACAATGACCCAGTGGTCCAGCATGTCCCTGATGACGTCATTAATAAAATATTGAAATACTGATGGGCTATTGGCCAGGCTGAAGGGCATTACGCAGTATTCATAGTGGCCACTAGAGGTCGAAAATGCCATCTTCACCACCCTCTCTGACTCGCATCAAGTTGTAGGCTGAACGCAGGTCGAGCTTGGTGAAGAACTTGGCTTGACAAAGTTGTTCTAGCGCTGCTGGGACAAGGGGAAGTGAGTACCTGAACTTGATTGTGATGTCGTTAAGGCCACTGTAGTCAGTGCAAGGTCTGAGACTGCCATCCTTCTTTTTACGAGGCTGGAGAGGTGGAAGGCCGGATGAATCCCTTAGCGAGCTCCTCCTTTATGTATTTCTATGTGGCCTCCCACTCGGGTTGTGATAATGGGAAAATCCTGCCCCTAGGGGGTGTGCTGCTTGGGACCAGTTCGATAGCACAATCGTTTGAACGGTGAGGAGGGAGCCTCGAGGTCTTTGGCTTTGCTGAAGGCTTCTGACAGATTGATGTACTCAACAGGTAGACTGGGGTGGATCGTCCATGTAAGCGATAGTGTGAGCAGGAGCTGATGGGGTGATGCAGTGCTCATGACAGGTCTGACTCCATTGAATGAGTTCTCCGGTTCTCCAGGAGATGTGGGGGTTGTGTTTTCTCAGCCAGGGCAGCCAGAGAATGAGGGGGTGAACAGGTAAGTGGATGACGAAAAACTGGAGTAGTTCAGTGTGCCGATCTGCATGGGGATCTCCTCGGTGACGGAGGTGACTCTTCCGTCGCTGAATGGCCATCCATCTAATGCCTTCACTGCCAAACGAGATGTATAGGGGAGATGTATAGATGTATAGATGTATAGATGTATTTGCCGGACTGTGTAGTCCGGCAAAATCTTTAGACATAAAATTCCTTGCAGCCCCTGTGTTTAATAAGGCCTCCGTAGTTATAGTTCAGTGGCCCAATTTCAACTGAACATCAACATCAACTTGGTGGAGAGTTGAGTAATAGCTGCTGGATCACTGTGCGGCGAAGACTGGTTAGGATCCATCAGCAGCAGTTTATTCAAAGCCAGCGAACAGACAAGTAAAGGGCAGAAGACAATAATCATAAACCTTAAGGCAGGCAAGGGGAGACTTCGTGTAGAGAACAGGAAACGGTCACTTTTAAAGGGGAAACGTGAGGGCAACAGGAAGTAAACTCAGCTCCAGGCAAGAGGCACATGGGAAATAAAGTCCAAAATGGAAGGCTAGTATTCGGGTGAGGGCTCCCTCTGATGGGCCTGTCAGGAGCCTCGTTTGTGACAGTCAGCATCCCCTGGTGGGGGTGGAATGTTGCACCTCTTGCAAATATTATGTAATACCACTACTGTATTATATGAGATCATATATACTTTAATATTTTCAGTCTTTATACTTCTCATACCGTGTAACATACAATCATAGTTTTATATGCAAGGCTAAACTTCCTCATATGTTTCTGTTAAGAACTAATACAAGTACATGCTGCGGACCTGGGAACTGGGAAGAGAGGGAGATATATGTCATTGTAGTTTCTGTGTTCAGGCCATTTTGCCACTTATAATCTGACACTTAACTAGTAAGCAACATTAATAAAAAAACTCTCCACCCCGGACTCCCTGACTAAACCTGTCCTTTATTATTGCATTCACTGTGTTGTGGAGAAGCAGTGATGCCACAGGACTGATATGATGGATTATCACTTAACCATTTCTCCTGTGTTTTTTGTCTTGCTGTTAGAACAAGAATCACCTGAAGAATCCCTGTAATGAGACCCTGTATTCACCTTCACATTGTAGTACAACTGTAAATTTGCAGTAAAATAAAAGTATTTAACTGCAAACAATTACATTTCAACAGCAGTAAAACTGCAGTACAATGAAGTGCAACTGTAGATTTGCAGTATAGTAAGTACAGATACAATATAACTGCAGTTTCCCATCAGGAACTCAAGTTGCATCTGAAAACGCTTTGGGAACGCCGTCAGTGAGACCATGCTCTGAAACACGTGTGTAACAACAATAGAGACGTGACGTGCAGGATGATGTAGTGACCAGGAAGCTATAAAAGTACGTGGTGCCCATGCGGCCGGCACCTTCTGCTTGTCAGCTAGCGCTCTGTGCGTGTGTTGTATCTTCCTGTTTTTTCGTGCCAGTTTGCACTTTATTTTGAGGAAGATATGTCTGATTCTGCAAAGGTTAAACAGCAGCATTTGAGGCTGTGTGTTGTCTGTTTGGGAGCGGAGCATCTCAGCATCTAGATCCAGCCTTCTCTCTGGCTCGGAAGCCCACACTGCAGATTCTTCCCCCCGGGGAAGAGGGCTCGGCACTTCTTCTCTCTTCCTTCGAGGAGGGAGAGGGGGAGGCAGCTGATGAGGGGGCAGATGAGGTGTCGAGGTCATGGAAGAGACCCTATTCGGCCTGTGTTTTCTCGTCCACCACTAATATGTACAGCAATGTGGTGGGCATGGGGGAACATGGGTACAGGACATTGCCCCAGGTGGAACAGACACTGGCTAGCTATCAGTCCCCCGGCTCAGCTTCGTCCTTGAACCACCTCAGTGATGCTTGGCAAGGCATACCAGGCTGACCTGCTGAATAAGTTGGATGAAGGAGAAAGGGTCAGCACTGATGACATCGAAGAACTGCGTCGGACTGCTGACCTATCTCTCTGCACCAAAAAGGCCGCTCGAACGATTGGGCGGTCTATGGCAGCCATGGTGGCAGCGGAGAGGCATTTATGGTTGACCTTGTCTGATATAAAAGAACGAGACAAGGTCTACCTACTGGGCACCCCGCTCGATCTTTCTGGGCTGTGCGGCGATGTTGTTAATGCGGTCGTCAACAGATTTCAGGAAGTTCGGCACCACGCGATCGTGAGAGGTCCATCTCCTCATACCGGGACTCCCCCTCAGAGAAGGGTCCGGGAAGTCCAACGCTCAAGGCTGGGGTCTTTGGACTTGAGGGTCGCCTTTCAGGCAAAAAAGGCAGCGGCCAAGAAGCTTCCGAGGCCAGCCCCCCTGGGGTAGAGCGGTTGTCACCTCATCATACAGTGGCGGCCTTTCCTCAGTGCCCTCTGGGAGCCGTTTCAGTCTCTCCATTAACACCGGAGGTCAGTCTCGAGAGAGTCTCAAAGTGGGCCCTGCGTACTGTAGAGGAAGGCTACAGCATCCAGTTTAGTTAAAGCCTGTTATTCTGGATATTAACTGGAACAAATATTTAGTCTGAGTATTTGTGTGCATTTTCATAAGTCAGCAGAAGCGGGCGATAGTGGACACAAACATTGTGGATGCGGACGGGAGTGGAAAACACAGGTTGCGGGACCGGGCGGTCCTAGTCAGAAATTCAGCGGTAGCGGGCGGGTGCGGGTTTAAGAAAACAGTCCTGCACCCTGAAAGCATACGTGGTGGTATTCTCGGTTTACCACTCCCCTATCGGGGCCTGGACAGTGGGAAGACACCCCCTAGTAGTTTGTTTCCTCCGTGATGCACTAAAGTTGAGGCCTGTGGCACACTCCCACATCCCCACGTGGGATCTGGCCATGGTCCTGGAGGCTATGTGTCTACCTCCCTTCGAGCCTATCGAAGATATATCTTCCAGAGTGTTAGCACTGAAGACTGTTTTCCTCTTGGCGAGTGCCCCCTTCTCATTTGGACTCTGTGCCTGGTATGGCCAAAGCTTTTCTGCACCCTAGAGTGGGGTATGTTCCTAAAGTCCCCTCCTTGGCTCCAGGGCCTGTCGTGCTTGAGGCCTTCTGTCCTCCCTTTTGGGAGCCAGACCAGCAGAAGCTAAATTGTGTGTATCCACACAGAACTGCCCTGTGGAGAAGGTCAGACTAGTTGTTTGTGTGCTTTGGTCCCTCTAAGAAAGGGTTTCTCGCCTCTAAGCAGACTCTTTGTCGGTGGATAGCGGAGGCCTTCCCCCTTGCCTATGAGTCCTCTGACACCCCCACACCTCTGGGGATCAAGGCTTACTCCACCCAATGTATGGCGGCCTCCAACACCCCTCACATTTCAGCAACCATTTTAGTATATATCTTCTCAAGGGAAAATACTATAGAAATAAAACTTCTATTTATATTTTTGATTAGTCAATATGCACCTTCCACTTGAGGATGCCCCACAGGTGTTTAATAGGGTTCAGGTCTGGAGACATACTTGGCCACCCCATCACCTTCAGCTTCCTCAGCAAGGCAGTTGTCATCTTGGTGATGTGTTTGGGGTCGTTATCATGTTGGAAAACTGCTGTTCTGCCTTGTTTCTGGAATGAAAAGCATCATGTTCTGCAACAGAATGTACAGTACATAATGGAATCCATGTTTCCCTCAATGAACTGCAGCTCCACAGTACCAGCAGCGCTCATGCAGCCCCAGACCATGATGCTACCACCTCAATGCATCTTATTTTTGAAGCCAGGTTCTGCACCAGATGCACAGAACAAGTACTCAATTAACTATAGTTAATTATAATATTTGGATAATTCGACAGAATTATCATGACAAAATAGAATTCACATTACAATCAATTGACCCATTCGTCCAGCGAACATTCAGGGTAATTTCACATGTATTCAAAGAAAATATATTTTCTTGGCCACAGAAAATAACTTCTTATATACTAATGCATTAGGGCATGTAGCTTGAATCGGAAATCATAAAGTGACATTAATTTGCAAGGCAGAATCAGAAATGTAATTTGTGCACAAGAACTTTATTAACTAAGAACTAACAAGTAACTAGTCTAAACAAACACAAACACACACACACACACACACACACACACACACACACACACACACACACACACACATCAGGCATACATGGCAAGGCTAAGGGATGGTAAGGCTAAGTGGATGGATAGAACTGGAAAGAGGCAGAGGAGTGAGTCAACCATCTCTAAAAACCATCAGTCTCTAGTTCAAAGCACAGTATATGATAGCTTACATCAGACCTCTGTCTGGTAAAAGAAACTATACTTGTGTTTGATCTGGCTGTGGAACGGGTTTCATGTGAAACTTCTGAAAAAGGTCTAGATGGTTCCATTTGATGGTCGAAGTTGCAATTTCTTGAAACTCCGAGATTGTTCTTGACTTCGTTGCGCTCAAGAGAGTCCTCTCTCCTGAGTGTGGGCCGCAATCCAGAGATGCAGAGGAAGGAATGTCTGGTCGTGGACAGTTCCATGATGGTGAGCTCCAGGGTTAAGTGAAAACAAAACTCCAGTGTTATAAGTTTGACTCTTTGTGTTCAGGAGTCATTTCTATGGCTGGGGAGGCCGCATACAGCTCTATGTTAGTGCACGCTGGGCCTAGGGCACCCCCCGTGCCGGCTAAGGCTTGTGGGGACCCTCCACACGGCAGCAATCAAGGATTTTCAGAAAGAAAAAGGGCGGAACTGTGCGTGAGCCCTTTAAAGCCTGGGGGGAGTCACGCCTCTCAGCATGGGTCTGACTAATGAGAAAGGCTGGCTTTCCGAGCGGGAGGTTTGGAAATCTTGGGATTTTACAACTCTTTGTCTGGGAGCATGGCATTTTGCATATGTAAATCAACAGAGTTTTAAGGTGAAACTACTAAGGATTCTTAGGACACTGAATGTGTCACACAGGTATCAACATCTAATACACACCATCTTTTAGATAATCAAAATACAAATCCAAAGAGACGAAACACGATATATGTGGTTATACTACACCATAAAACATGCATAAAAACATTTATAAAAAACAAAAGACAAAATACCTGAGCGGTCATAATATACACAATGATATATGGGGATGTGTGTGTTCATTCACAGAAAGGTTTGTCTGTGAATAAATAGGGGAGAGTCCATTTCTGTGGGCATAATGTCGCTCCTATGGAGAGAAGTAGTAAGAGTTGCAGAGTCTGCCTGCAAACCTTTGCTTCATAAACTGACACAATCAGCTAGTTGTCCTGACAACTGGGTGTTAGTTGCCCTGGGGGGTTTAAACCAGAACTCCACCATTTAGCTGGCTTGTTGGTTTTAAAGGTGATTTGCTAAATGTAACAAATAGTGTCTGATTGGTCCACTTTGGGTGTTCACTTAGGGTGTACTCACTTTTGTTGCCAACTATTTTGAAAATAATGGCTGTATGTTAAGTAATTTCAGAGGACAGTAAATCTATACTGCTATACAAGCTGCACATTGACTATTCTAAATTATATCCAAGTTTCATTTCTATAGTATTGTCCCTTGAGAAGAGGTGTGTACTCACTTTTGTGAGATACTGTACATAAATAATGGTTCAGATCTTCAAAAAAGTGCAGGAGAAGGAGAAGGTGAAGTAGCAGACACCGGTTATGTTATCCAATGTTGACACTTTGTTGCGCGATCAATTTGTAGAACCCATTCTCGATAGTACACTCCGTCGTGAGTTAAAACATCAACATTACAGTTAAAACAGCAACATTATTAGATATTCATAGTGAAGCTATCCGATGGGAACGTGAGGGCATGCCTGGGGGTGCAAGAAGCCGTAGCCATTCCGTCCCCTTAGCCCATGGCTTTCAATATGGGGTACAAAGCAGGGCACCTCTGCAGGAAGACCAACCCTCTCAGTCTGCGGAGATGAGTGAGCTTAGAGAAATGTTAAAACGGCAGCAAGAACAGTTAACCCAGGTTGTTCAAAGTGTCGCTCAGTTACAAGGCCCACCGTGTGGTGCCCGAGCAGTAGGTGGTGGCCTAGTGATATGCAGAAGGTGCCAAAAACCTGGTCATTTTGACAGAGACTGTCACTCTCCCTCGGTCATTCGTCCTAATAATAGGGCATACTAGGGGGTACATCGTCTCGTTCAGGTGTGGAGTCAGGAAACTAGTTCCTGCCGGGAATACTCTGGCTCTGATATTCCATGTAATGTCGTCTTGTCCTCATTTGATGGTAGTTATGGGTGGTGTGTCGGTTCCTTGTTTAGCTGATACAGGGCCAATGAATTCCACAATCACTGAAAGTTGTTTTGGAGAGCATTTTGAGCCCTGGGGTCAAGATCGTCTTAAGGCTTGTCAATGGTTACAGCTTAGAGCCGCTAATGGGTGGTCCATCCCTTACATAGGATACGTGGAGTTAGATGTTGAACTATGTGGAAAGTTTTTCCAAAATGTGATGTTTTGGTTTTCCGGGATCCTCCGGGTGGTATTTGTGCCCAGGCACCAGGTGTATTGGGGATGAATGTATTGGGCCGTAGTTATCAGGAACTTTTTGGGCAGCACGGGCCTTTACTCTTCGAGTCTCCTCTAGCATCGTCTGTGCCTAAATTAGTCTTTCAGGCATTGCAACATTGCCAACAGGTGAGCATTCAACCCCCTTCTGAGAAGACTGGTACAGTGAAGGTATGTGGTCCTCGAGCAGGCCGTATCCCTGGCAGCACTATTAAATTGGTAGCGGCCACCTGCTCGGAACATTACTCTGATGGTGTAGTACTTCTTGAGCCCCCCAAAGGTGGGCTCCCAATGGGGCTATTAATTTCCCCGGCTTTAGTCAGAGTGATTCGGGGTACGGTCTATGTACCCGTTGTTAATGTGGGGACTACTGATGTCCTGCTGTTCCCTCGTTGTGTCATAGGCTCACTGACTAGCGTATCAGTTGTTAGTTTACCTACCAGTGTCTCAGAGGTTAAGCCTGGGACTGTTTGTTTGGTCTCTTCCCAGACAGGTGTGTCGTCTGTACAGGGTCAGCTGGATGCAGTGGATTTATCCCTTCTGTCAGAAGTAACGTTAAGGAACTCCTTCAGAAGTCTGTGTTTTCTACTTTTGAAGGAGATTTAGGATGCACTGACTTAATTTCACATGACATTCCATAACTCAATGATGCACCTATTCGGCAGCAGTATTGGTGTGTCCCTCCATCTGATTATGCAGTGGTATGGGCACACATTAACCAGTTGTTAGAGACCCAAGTGATCAGAGAAAGTTGTAGTCCTTACGCTTCTCCAATCGTGCTTGTGAAGAAAAAAAGATAGGAATCTACGCATGTGTGTAGATTACCACCAACTGAATGCCAAAACAAGGAAGGATGCTTTCCCTTTTACCTCGTATCGAGGAGTCTCTGGATGTGTTAACAGGTGCCTGCTAGTTTTCGACTCTGGACTTAACCAGTGGGTATAACCAGGTACCCGTCATTGAGGGGGACAAGTATAAGACTGCTTTTTGCACATCATTTGGCTTATTCGAGTGGAATCGAATGCCATTTGGGCTCTGCAATGCCCCCAGTACCTTCCAGCGGCTCATGCAACGTCTATTTGGTGATCAACAGTGTCAGTCATTATTATTGTATTTGGATGACATTGTGGTGTTTTCTTCTTCTGTTGAGCAGCACTTGGAAAGGTTGGAGGTTGTTTTGGGATGACTGGAGTGAGAGGGCTAAAAGGCCAAGCTGGAGAAGTGTGTGTTTCTTCAGTCTGAGGTGAGGTATTTAGGCCATGTGATTTCCTCTAAGGGTGTAGCTACAGACCCTAGTAAAGTCCAGGCGGTGGTTCAGTGGCGATGTCCAACTAATTTTACAGAGTTACGCTCCTTTCTCGGCTTTGCTAGCTATTACCGCCGGTTTGTGGAGGGGTTCGCTAGGATTGCAGCCCCTCTGCATAGGTTAGCAGCAGAGTTTTCAAGTACTAGGGTCAGGCCGAGGAAGCAAGCTGGGTTAGGGTTTATGGCGGCCTGGAATGAATCATGCCAACAGAGCTTTGAGGATTTAAAGGTTAAGCTCACCACTGCCCCCGTGCTTGCATATCCTGATTTTTCCCAACCTTTTATCCTGGAGGTGGACGCTAGTCATGGAGGCCTGGGAGCAGTCCTTTCCCAGGAACAGGAAGGCTCACTGAGTGTCTAACTACAGCTCTATGAAGCTGGAGTTTTTGGCACTCAAGTGGACCATGACTGAAAAATTCAGGGAATACTTGTTGGGTAGTCAGTGTGTGGTTTTCACCGATGACAATCCCCTGAGCCATCTGTGTATGGCAAAATTAGGGGCCACCGAACAGCGTTGGGCTGCCCAGTTGGCTGCTTTCAATTTCCAGTTACGGTGTAGGTTGGGAAAAAGTAATAGGAATGCTGATGCCCTTTCCCACCAGAATTTTCCAGAAGAGGGGCCATTGGGTGGATTAACCCCGGGAACAGCGGTACCAGCTTTGCTGCAGCAAGTAGAGGAGGCCAGATTGGTTGTAGAGGTACAACAATCCGTGATCACCACTTTGCCTGGTCCGTCTGGTGTTGATTTTGGTTTATTGCAGACTGGTGATCCAGTCATCTCTGAGCTTATGCCATTTTGGAAGCGGAAGGCCCGTCCCAGGATGGAGGAACAACAGCGGCTGCCTATGGAGGCACTGAAGTTACTCCGCCAGTGGGACCGTTTTGTGGAACGACATGGGATACTTTACCGTAGGGTCCATTGTCCTGATGGGGGGAGGAGGTCTTGCAGCTAATATTACCAGCGGCATTGAAGACCGATGTGCTTACACAGTTGCATCAGTGTCATGGACATCAGGGCATCAAGCGAACTGCCGAACTGGTTTGGCGACGGTGTTATTGGCGAGGATTAGCCTCAGATGTTGCTTGCTGGTGCCAGGAATGTGAAAGATATCAGTCTACTAAAGATAGTGGCACAGAGTTTCATGGGTCATTTGCTGGCTTCACGGCCTGATGAGATTCTGGCCATCGATTTCACGGTGCTAGAGCCTTCTAGCTCAGGTGTGGAAAATGTGCTGGTAATGACTGATGTCTTTAGTAAATATACTCTCGCTGTTCCTACTCAGGACCAGCGGGCTGAAACGGTTGCTCAGGCCTTGGTCAATGAGTGGTTTTACAAGTTTGGTATTCCGGGTCATCTACACTCAGATCAGGGACGTAATTCCATCAAGCCACCAGTGAGTCACCCCATTTTTTGATGTTGGGACAGGAGACACAGTTGCCTGTGGACTTCCTGTTGGGTAGGGTACAGGAACCAGTGGCTGGCAGCATACATGAATGGATGCGGGAGCATCAAGCCAGGTTACAAGTAGCATTCGAAGGCGCACAAGCAGCGCAAGATGAAACATGATCAGCATGTGCGGGATGCACCTTTAGTAGAGGGTCAGTTGGTGTACCTGCGAGAACATGGCCATAAGGGTCGACATAAAATCCAGAATATGTGGAGCCCGATCAAGTATCAGGTGGTGCGTTCCTCCCAGGTAGGGGATGGGGTTTATTCCATTGCTCCTAGGGATGATTTGAGTAAGGTAAGGAATGTACATCATTCCCTACTTAAAGGGCGAATACAGGGAGGTGATCCTGTGGGGGTACTTCCAGAGCAGCAGTTAGAGTGCCCAGAAGTGCCTATGCAGGAAGAGGAGGAAGAGGTGTATCTGGTACAAGTGATAGCTGGAGGTCCCGCTGCATCGAGCAGGGAGTGTGTGATATCCAACATGCCCACATGCAGCAGAGCTCAGTCACCAGAGGGAGTGTTAGATTCGGCTGCTTCAGGTTTTGTGGTTGGACGGGCAGCTGGAAGTGGGAGAAACAGTAAGACGAACAATGCGAGTAACGGCAGGTCACCACTCTAATCCTCACCACCTTCCTCGGTCGTCAAGGGTGGCAGAGACAATAGATTCTGCATCTAACCACGTAGTGGCCATTTTTAGACCTTAGAATTGAGGTGATGGGGTTACCATTCGCTGGTGCATCGTCGGGTCGGCAATGCAGAAGTGGAGGGGGTAAATTGTGGTGAATGCCAGTTCGGAGGAAGTCTACACCTCCGGTTAATTGAGAGGTACTTTGGTGTATATAAGAGGGCATCCCCCAGAATAGAGGGATGTCATGTTATCGCGTCACTACCACTTCCATTGTTCACCACACCATTGTTATTGTTTTATTCTGTGTAATTTAATGAAGTTTCATTTTGTATCAATCCACGCCTCATGGTTTGGTGATCTGTGGGAGTGAACGAATATGCATGCCTTTCTTTGATTGGTAGTTCCCCAGGTGTTTAGCCATGGGTAGCATAGTCGCTACTAGAGATTATTTATTAATCTGAGCTGTCTCCCTTTTATGCCACTTTGTAATATGCAGAGAATGTTTTGAAAATGACATCTAATCAATATAATCTCTAATATTTTAAATCTAAGTATTTTGTGCCATATCTGTGTAATTCTCTCCCGGGTTTTCTGCAACCATGCTGCGTGCGCTTCTCAAATGTTTACAAACTGATAATTGGTCTATTTGCCTTTGTTTTATGTAAATTTTATTTGGAATATGTAAGGGATAATCAATGGTTTGCTGTGCATTAAAGGATTTTAATGCACGACATGGAGGCTAATAACCGCCCAACGCGAAAAAGCTATAGACAAGTTAAAAGTAGTATTGCTCTTTGCAGCACAATATTTGACCAAATGGTTTAAAATGTTATTTTTAGTTTCAGCTCATCAGCTCTATCATTCTGCCCGATTCAAATCAGACTCAGAGATGAAATGGTGCGTTAAGATCACATTTATTTGAATGAAGAGAAAGACAGAGAGAGCAAAAACAAAAACAGTGATTTTACCACATTGTTGTACATATATATATGTAGAGATCTAGCATCTAGGCTATTTTATTAATAAGAATCATGGGGAAGTTTTTTATTTTCAGGGAAATGCACAGCGAATGTAGTTCCAGGCAGCTCTTGACCGCATTACAGTTCCAAAAAGTCCTCAAAAAGTTTCGCAAGGCTGGAAAAGGCACCAGTTCTCATCATCCTCCCATCTCCATTGCTGAAATACAGCACATTCATAACTCTCCGTATTTGTCACCAGACACAGCAGCCGGACTGGTTTGCAAGTCTGGTTTTATGTTCAGCTGAACCTGGTGAGGAGGGGGCGTGAAGGAAATCGAGAGTTAAGAAAGACTTCATTCGTTATTAAAAAAAACGAAAATGGACTTGAATATGTTTGCTTATCTTACAATGCAGAAACAACAACAACAACAACAACAACAAAAAACACAAAAAGCCCACCGATCCCAACAAAGACTGCTACAGAGGATTCATGTTTGCCAATCCCCTTTGACCGGTTAAAAATTAAAAAAAGTATACTACTAAATGCCCACCTGATGCCACATCCTTCTATCTTCATCCACTGAAAGCCCCACAGGAGAAGCTTGACGGACGAGAGTTCTGGTATTCACATGAACTGATGGGTGTGAACTTCCTACATGCTTCCTCGCATCTCCGAGGCAGTCGGTTTATCCAAAAGATACACCAACCATTCACTGAGAAGTACCGCAGTTCAAATTCTGTCAGAAGCAGGGTTGGAGAGCAGGCAAATAATGTCTGTCGCAGGGTACAGATGAAAAGTTACTGGACACCTTCTGCAAAAGAAAGAAAACAATGGAGCCTGATCCTCTCAGGAAACAGCTCAAATGCCACAGATAATCAAAGTCACGATCAACAGGGAATGGCAATCTCAGCGAACACACAGCACTCCGCGCTTGATCTGCTGTTTTCAATTTTACAATGAATGGAATATGAATCAAAAATGAAACAGTATAATGCTACTGAAAGGCCTGCTGCATTATTTTTTGTTATTATCGCAACGAAAACAAATACATATTGGTATGCCTAAAAACTTTTGTTTAATAGAATTATGCAACAAATGAATGAATAAATAAACCAATTAGTAAATAAATATACTGCAATCACACATGCTTGCACGCATGCACACCATGGTCACAAACTAGCACAGAAACGTGTTGTCTACACATGTAGCAACTTAAAAGCTATACAACAAGGCCATTTCTCACTATATAACAGCGCTGAATCTTAAAGAAAGTAGATGAACTTACAGTAAAGTTATTAACTGCATTAGCCTGCTATCCACGGCTCAAGCGTCGTTACTAGCTCTAAAATGACGTTTTGGAACTAGCAACGAAGACATTGGATGAACTGCGTAAGAAATTGATCCTACTCACAATAGGGGTTTAAGGACAAAAACCGGACAAATCTCTTAAAATATATAATCTGATCGATGTCTTGAGGTGTGGTAACCGTAGTATAAGCGGAATAATTGACTTCGGTCCGCTGAATTCCTAGAAAATAATGCACACCCGCTTTGCATCATGGCCGCATCACCACCTCAGATGTGCATTATTTTCTAGGAATTCAACGGCACGTCGTCAATTATTCCTTACTTAATGCATACCTGTTGCCAGCCAATCAGAATCTAATATCCAGACATCCCATGGAATAACTGTTAATATTTAGTAATGGATATACACAAAAATAGAATAAATCAGGATTTTTTTTCACAGCACTGTACACAAAGATTTATGTTCAATAGTGTGACATTAATGTGCAGAAATGGATTTGATTTAGTGTGTGATTGCTATTTTCAGGAAAATGCACTGGTAACACCTTAAAAATGAATATCAAAAATATAATTCAAAAGAAGATAATGGCTGAAACAGTCACTCAAATAATTATGAGTAGTAATCTACTTTATCTACTTTTATCTTTTATAAGCTATTGCCTTTATAGTTTGGAGCACATAATAACTGATATTGTACTTCAGGAACCTCTTGTGGGAGTGCTGGAGAAATCAAGTGCACTAAGTCCTGTGTCCTCAGCCATGTAAGAGATCTTCAGACATGAAGAGACTGAGGAGGTAAATGAAATCAAAGAGCTTAAAGAAGATTTAAAACATTAGCATCAATTCAGTATGAAAACACAGAAAGAAATCTAGTTATATCAGCAATTATTTTTAATACATAACATCAGCTCTCAACCATTTGCTTGTGGACTTTTTGATTATTTTTGATTGACTGGAAGGTGTGCATTAAAACAGTGAATGCATAGATAGCTACAATAAGGTTAATCACCATTTTAAATTCCAGTTAAATTGTACTCCAGAAACAATAAAGGGATAGTTTACCCAAAAATTAAAATTGTCAAGTCAAGTCAAGTCAGCTTTAATTATATAGCGCTTTTAACAATACAAATTGTGTCAAAGCAACTTTACAGTATCAAATGGGAAAGTAATATATCAATAATTCAAAAGAAACTTTAAACTATTTTAGTTTGAGGAAATTAATCAATAGTTCCAAATTAATAAATTGTTTGTCCCCAATTTAGTTTTCCCCAATTTAGTTGTTGTCCCCAACTGAGCAAGCCATAGGTGACAGTGGCAAGGAACCAAAACTCCATCTGTGACACTGATGGAGAAAAAAAAACCTTGGGAGAAACCAGGCTCAGTCGGGGGGTCAGTTCTCCTCTGACCAATAAACAAGTAGTTTATACTCCCATACGGGCATGTAGAGGTGGTCTATATGTACTGACCCACCACCTGGATACAAACTGGATCAAGGAAAATTGCAGTGGCCAACTGTTCAGGATTCATACTGGATCTGACCTCAGAATAAGCAGGAGACAGACAATATTAGCATAGATTCCATTTTTCTTGCATCAGGTGTTATGGGAAGTGTTCCCGGTTCCGGTTGACCTAATTAATGCAGCCTAACAATCCTTTAACGGATTTGAATATTAGAAATATTTAAATGTGTTAAGTGTATGCCAGGTTAAAGAGATGGGTCTTTAGTCTAGATTTAAACTGACTGAGTGTGTCTGCCTCCCGAACAGAATTAGGTAGATTGTTCCATAGTTTCGGTGCTAAGTAAGAAAATGATTTGCCACCCGCAGTTGATTTTGATATTCTGGGTATCATCAGATTGCCAGAGTTTTGAGAAAGCTGCGGACGTGAGGGACTATAATGTGATAAGAGCTCTCTCAAGTACTGAGGAGCTAAACCATTGAGGGCTTTATAAGTAATTAGCAAGATTTTAAAATCAATGCGATGTTTAATAGGAAGCCAGTGCAGTGTTGACAGAACTGGGCTAATATGCTCATACATTTTGGTTCTAGTAAGAACTCTAGCTGCTGCATTTTGGACCAGCTGGAGTTTGTTTATTAAGCGTGCAGAACAACCACCCAATAAAGCATTACAATAATCTATCCTGGAAGTCATGAAGGCATGAATTAATATTTCTGCATTTGACTTTGAAAGCATAGGTCGTAATTTTGCTATGTTTTTAAGATGGAAAAATGCTGTTTTACAAATGCTAGAAATGTGGTGTTCGAAGGAAAGACTGCTATCAAATAACACACCTAGGTTCCTAACTGATGATGATGAATTTACAGAGCAGCCATCAAGTATTATGCTGTGTTTTAAGTTATTACTTACTGAGGTTTTTGGCCCAATAATTAACACCTCTGTTTTTTTCAGAATTTAGCAATAAGAAATTACTTGTCATCCAGTTTTTAATATCAACTATGCATTCCATTAGTTTTTCAACTTTGTATGTTTCTCCAGGCCTTGAAGAAATATAGAGCTGAGTATCATCAGCGTAACAGTGAAAGCTAACACCATGTTTCCTGATGATATCTCCTAAGGGTAACATATAAAGCGTAAAAAGTAATGGTCCTAGTACTGAGCCTTGAGGTACTCCATACTGAACTTGTGATCGATACGATACCTCTTCATTTATTGCTACAAAATGATAGCGGACAGATAAGTATGATTTAAACCATTCTAATGCATTATCACTAATGCCAACATAATTTTCGAGTCTATTCAAAAGAATGTTGTGGTCAATAGTATCAAACGCAGCACTAAGATCCAGTAGCACTAAAAGAGAGATACAACCACGGTCGGATGATAAGAGCAGGTCATTTGTTACTCTAATGAGAGCAGTTTCAGTACTGTGATAAGGTCGAAATCCTGACTGGAAATCCTCACAGATATTATTTTTCTCTAAAAAGGAACATGATTGTGAGGATACTACCTTCTCTAGTATTTTTGATAGAAAAGGGAGATTGGTCTGTAATTAATCAATTGATTAGGGTCAAGTTGTGTTTTTTTAATGAGAGGCTTAATAACAGCCTGTTTGAAAGTTTTGGGGACATATCCTAATGACAGTGAGGGGTTTATAATATTTAGAAGAGGATCTAGGATATCTGGAAGCACTTCTTTTAGTAGTTTAGATGGGATAGGGTCTAACATACATGTTGTTGGTTTAGATGATTTAACAAGTTTATAAAATTCTTCCTCTCCTATAGTTGAGAATGAGTGGAATAGTTCCTTAGGAGATCTATAGCACACTGTTTGATCTGCTACTGTTCCTGACGGCTGCATGGTTACAATTTTATTTCTAATAGTATCAATCTTTGTTGTAAAGTAATTCATAAAGTCATTACTACTGTGCTGTTTGGAAAAATCTGTTGGTGCTTTATTTTTGGTTAATTTTGCCACTGTATTGAATAAATACCTAGGGTTATGTTTGTTTTCTTCTAAAAAAGATGAGAAGTAATCGGTTCTAGCGGTTTTTAATGCTTTTCTATAGGATACAGTAGATTCACGCCAGCCAGAACGAAAGACCTCTAGTTTTGTTTTCCTCCAGCTGCTCTCCATTTTCCGTGCTGCTCTCTTAACGGTGCGAGTGTGCTCGTTATGCCACGGTGTCGGACTGTTTTCCTTAATCTTCCTTAAGCGTAAAGGAGCAACCGCATCTAAAGTGCTAGAAAAGAGAAAGTCAATAGTTTCAGTTACATCATCAAGTTTATCTGAGCTATTGGATATACTAAGGAATTCAGATAAGTCAGGAAGATCACATATAAAGCTGTCTTTGGTGGATGAGGTGATAGTTCTACCATACTTGTATGAGTGGGACTTACAGTTTTAGTTATGTGGAGTATACATGAGACTAGATAATGATCCGAGATATCATCACTTTGCTGCAGAATTTCAATGCCATTAACATCAATTCCGTGCGACAGTATTAAATCTAGAGTATGATTTCGACAATGAGTAGGTCCTGACACATGTTGTCTAACTCCAATAGAGATCAGAATGTCTATAAATGCTGATCCCAATGCGTCTTTTTCATTATCAACATGGATGTTAAAATCACCCACTATTAAGACTTTATCTGCAGACATCACTAACTTTGATAGAAACTCTGAAAATTCTTTAATAAAATCTGTATGGTGCCCTGGAGGCCTGTATACTGTAGCAAGTACAAACGTCGCAGGGGATTTATCCTTTGGACTCTTTTCTCTGGATAGTGTTGTATGAAGCACCATCATTTCAAACGAGTTATACTTGAAGCCAGTTGTAACAAAAGTTATTAATTTAAGCACAATAAACTATGTATAATTAATGGTTATTAATTACACATACTTTATACACTTCTCTGAAACAGCCGAGTCAAAAATAAACCGAACTAATGCCCTCGTCCAACGAGTATTAGCCGCTTTTATTCTAACTCTAAGAAAAATCAACTTCCTAGCCTTGAAAATTAATCTTTCCCACTGTAATTGGCTAAGTTACAGGACTGGATCAGTTTTGTAACGAAATCAAAGCAGTTTAAGTGATGTGATGTTTGTGAGCAAGGAACACAGTAAGAAATTCATTTGTGAATACAAAATGCGGGTTTATTGAATACGTAAAAGGGGAAAATAAACACTAGCTAGCAAATAAACGAACACTAAACAGACAACACATAAAACAAAGCAAGAGAGAGGGAGAGAGAGAGAGTGAGGAGGAGAGAGAGAGTAGACTGGCAATCTTTTACATCAGCACAACCAAATCATCAGAAAAACCTGAATCTCCTTGACCTACAAGGGGCACAGCTTCCTTATTGCATCTAATAGTTAAATGGTTACTTGCATAGTGGTTTCCTTTTGTGTGGTGCTTACGCAAGGGTCCAGATGCCAGCTCAAAGGTAGTCCTGATGATATAATGGAGATGGAGCCTTCGTTGTTCCATTGATCGGCTGATCGGATGGTTACCAAAGGGGCTGAGGTGTAGATGCCAGGATAGAAAGAGAGAGTTCGGCCTCATGCTGGGGGAAACCGCATGTGGCTGGGCCGTGGGGTTTGCCTTTCCGTGGAGGACCTCCACGATAACTATCTGAAGATCTTTCGGAAGAAGAGGAGAAGAGAAGAGAGAGCCGGAACGGGGTGTGAGCCCCTTTAAAGTCTAGACAGAGTCACACCTTCCCAAGTAGTTCCGACCAATGAGAAGGCTGGCTTTCTCAGTGGGAGGTTTGAAACTGGGTCTTCGTTTTATGGCCCTTTGTTTCAGAGAAATGTCAGTTTGCATATTTAAATCAAT
The DNA here is from genome assembly GCA_033026305.1 of Cirrhinus molitorella. Lineage (NCBI taxonomy): Eukaryota > Metazoa > Chordata > Actinopteri > Cypriniformes > Cyprinidae > Cirrhinus > Cirrhinus molitorella. The sequence continues at coordinate 24,517,481 of CM065123.1, read as the reverse complement.
AGGGGTTCAGGCCAGAAATACTAAAGATTATTAGAACGTTAATATGTTGCACCGGTATCAGTCTCTCATACACAGCATCTTTCAGGAAATCTACATACGAGTCAAAAGAGACCAAACATGGCATATACTGTATGTGGTTACATTAGCATCCTATCAAGACACAAGCATAAAACAGTTATAAAGTAAGAAATACAAAGGACATGGACAGTCGTAATATACACACACTGATATATGAGCTATGTGTCTTTGTTCACAGAAAAGTTTGTCTGTGAATGAAATAGGGAAGAGTCCATTTCTATGAGCATTGCGTCTTTCCTATGGGGGGGAAGTGAGTGACGAAAGACAGTCTGCCTGCATAGTTGCAGATTCTCCTGCATAGTTTTACATCGTAAACTGACATTATCAGTGGTTGCTAGAAGCGTCCTGGTTGAGACTTTGTCACCCACTGTTGGGTTGGGTGAGGGGAAGTCTGCTTCTTTGTTAATTGAATAACCCACTGATTTGGTTAAATCTAATGAACCATTGTCTGATTGGTCCTTACCCTACATATCCCCCCCCGTCGAACGTTGTTGTCCATCCAATAGACAACAGCAATCGACGTTAAAGGGGTAGAGCGATCAGGCATGCACCTGCCATTCATGGCTGGAAGAGAACTTCAGGCATCGTAGGGATGTAAGTTGAAGCAAGGTGCGGGTCCTTGAGCGTGTGCAGCAGTTGTCGGGGCCGTGTCACCTGTCATCCTGATGTTGGTCTAGGTCAGGTGGTTGGTTCAGGTGCTGTTATCTAGTAGGCTGTCTGTAGTGCCTGCGGTTTGGAATAGCTGGTTGGGCTCTCACTTGTGAGAGGGCAGGCGGTTCCTGGGGTCGCAGGGAATTTTTAGGGAGATTTGTAGTGTGAAGAGAGTTCAGGCTGCGCTAGTGAAGGTGGTAGGAGGGCAGCAGGTGTTTGATAGCCCTCTGTTCTGCTCGAACTTCACCACAAATCTGATGCTAACAGTGTCACTTCTGTCTTGTAGCGTCACTGACTTGAGTTTGCCTGATTTGTGGTGGTAGGAGTTTTGTTGCTGGGCATGTGAGCTGTTGCTCGGTCCAACATTGTCTGGCTGCTCCTGGGGTGTCGACTGCTTTGCAGGATGCTCCTCCCTTGGAGGAGTCTGATGCTGTGTTGCATTGTGCAAGGAGTCAGCAGTTTGTCCCTTTCAATATTTCTCACTTGAGTTTGTTCAAGGAGGTCCTTTGCTAGTGTTAGCAGCTCCTGTAACTAGGTGTGTCCAGCTGTCCACATGCAGCCTCCATTTGGCACCTGTGTGAAGGTTGTGGGGGAGGATGTTGTGGTGGACTGCTGTAGGACATACCATGGGGTACATAGGATGAGGATATCCTTTCGCATGGCTTCTCCCAGTGGTGTTTTGTACCTGGGCTGTCGCAATGGCACAGTGTCACGCGGGTCTTGTGTCTCTATGTCCAGCTGCTCTCCTTGTTCCGCAGCGGTCTCAGACCTTAAAAGTTAAGCTTTTCGAGTCTCAGTCTCTAGCCGATCTGTGGGGCATTGAGCATGTGTCTGCTCCTTGCGGGACTTTGTTTAGTGACCAGTGAAGTGAAGTTGTTTTACTCTCTGGTTGAGACCCATAAGGCGGCTAAGGTGGTGATAGCCTTGTTCGGCCCAAGGTAGCTGTAACTCTGGGTCAGGTGTCATTGGTCCCTTTCTCTCCTTGTCCAGTGGCATTTTCCTCAGGTGCTGTGGGGTTTTCTGCACCCCTGGGCAGAGCAGTGTTCCTCGCACTGGCTAGTCAGTGTTCAGGTCGCCCATCTGGGAGGATAGGCTGAGCATCTGTGAAGTGTTGCCATTTTCACAGTGAGGGTAGAAGTAAGAGACTAATGCACCACCCTGAAGAGTCCGGAGTTACAGGCTTAATGGTTCAGCTAGCGATATAACATACAGCTTGTTGTTTCAGGCATCGTTTGCTAGTGAAGTGTCTCCTATGATTAATGCACTAACTGTGGATGTTAGGGTGCTAATATTTTGCGGTTCTGAGAATCTCTTTTGTATGGCGTAGCTGAGATCTAATAAATGACTTAAGATGGTTCTTATGGTCAAAGTATTCCTCAGAATCTCCTGATGGCTAGCAACAGGCTGAATCTCTTATAATGTAAACGGGAAGGAGGACAGTTTCCTATTTGGATTATGCTTGTTACCATTGTGCCTGAACCACAGTTATGCCCTTGTAATCACTAAGATTACTTGTGTAGGAGGGTCACAGAACTCGGTGCGCCCATGGAAAATAAGCAGAATCACAAATGAAAGTGCCTCTGGTTCCCCCTAGCTCTATGGAGAGGTGAGACGACTCTTAAATAAAAGAGGGGGATGTAAATAACTCAGGTAAGTAATAACTGAGTGAATAGCTGAGTGCTATTATCATTAGGCGAAAACTTAAATAAGTGATTCAAACAATGCAGTGGCCAGAAATTGGAAAAAACTCAATAGCACTCTTGATTCACTATTGGATTTGCTTTGATCCTCACCATAGCTGGTCACTGCTGCTGCATGTTCAAGACCATTCTATGGGTGTGTCCTTCCATAAAGTTTAGACAAAGTGCTATTAACGGTTCCCTATATCTCTAAAATTCTTCTCTCCTTAAACAGTTTACATGTGATTAAATTTAGATTTAATTAAGTAACTGCAGATTTAGTTGAAGCACGAGGGGATACAACTAAAATAGTGAAGGTGACTTAGCTGAGAAGACTTAAAGTGAGGGACTAAGTAGTACGGGTTCAGGAACAGTATGTATATAAATATATTCCAAAATATATTTATATATACATATAGAACACTTTGCACTGCATGCCTACAAGCTGTAGTTAAAAGCTTCAAGTGAATGATGATAACTGCTAGCTGTTGACGCTATTGGTTAACTTAGCCTAAGCTAAAACTGTTCCTTGTTAGCTTGACCGGCTCAGGTGGTGTGCTTACAATCTGGTGTCATGACGTGTGCGTTCTCTGGAGTTTTTGTGTCCTTTGACAAGTCTTTGTCATGGGAAACAATGCACATTAATGTCAATTTGAACAGAGTGTAGCAAATGTCTGTAGGCTTTGGAAGGCTAGTCTACTAGCAATTGAGTCTTCTGTTTAAGATTTCAATTCAAGTGGCCAAATCATAAGTTCACTGTCACACACTTGCTTCTTTCCAGCATGTGTTTCCACCTACTTAAAATGTGAGTCCTGTGCTGACTTGCGCTGAGGCCCTGCCGGGGCCTTCAGGTGCTAACTTGATCCTTTGAGTTTGGTAGATCAGTGTCATTGAGATCTTATGAACCCCTTTCTGAGGTGGCCTTGTGGTCGCGAAAGGCTCTCGGTGTCAGGTCACACAGTTGTTGCACAGGCATTGAGTGGGGCAGGCCAGAATGCCTAAACCGGTGACTTACAAACAGAAGGCTGTTTGGAGGAAAAGCTTGCAAAGCTGGTGTCCTCCTCCTTCGCAGGTTCTTTATGAGCTCCAAAGTAAGCTTGTTGAGGTCTGTGATGGGGAAGTTTCAGCCGGCCCTGTTTGGTGGCTAGGGCAGCAAAAGGTTCTAAAGTTCAGACTGTAGGCCTGCAGTTTCCTTCGTGCTGGCTTGTCTTAGCAGCTGGTAGTCCTACTGGATGTGTCCTGGTTGTCAAACCAGGAAGCGTTGCACCTCTAGGCGAGAAGTGACCCAGAGCAGACCGCCTATCTTGGTAGTTCAGGACTGCAATGTCTCAAATGTCTCACCAGTAGGCATTGACAACATTGTCTCCTGCAGGTTTTGTTGTGAATGCAGGGATGTCTCATTTGGTTGAGATCTTTGAGTGTCACTTCATGTGCTGTTTCCGGGCTCATCTGAATGAATCCTTTTACTTCAGCAGTGACAGAAGGAAAACTTGTGGGGTGTCAGGTAGAAAGGTTTGACTCCCCCCTTTTGTGTCTTGTACGGGGGTGAGTTGGATTGCACTGCTGGATCTGTGACAGGCAGCAGGGTGTTTTTACTTGAGTCCATGCACAGTCTGTAAGACTGTTTCAGTTCTTTCTGGACCATGTTGAGCTCCTTCCGACGGTTGCAGAATTGCTGAGACCAGGTTTGGACTTCAGCTCTGGCTGCATGTAGAGGGTTTCTATGGCCGTAGCTCTAATGTCTCTCACATTAAAATGTAGATATATATATATATATATATGTGCTGTTTTGACAGCGATTTGTGTGGAACTGTTCTCTTTCCAAGTCTTTTCCGGTGACCTTTTTAAGCTGTTTCCTGTGTCCGGTAGCTGTTAGAGCCTCCTGAAGACTGGCGATTTCTTCCTGTTTCCATCTTGTCTGGTTCTTTGAATCTGTTCTGTTCCTTCTCGTGCTGGGCAGGTGCCAGTTCCTGGTTGTCCCGGCTGGGCGTGAAGTGTCCATTTGTGTCACCGTTCTGCTGTTCCTTTCTTGACTGTTGCAGGACTTTGGCTGCTGTAGGCTGAAGGATGTCCATTGCAGAGCTCTGCCAGGTCTACAAGGTGGTACTGGCAGATGGCAGTGCTAGCTATCTGACACATTGGGTCACTGGTGGAGACACAGGAGAGAGAGGCAGAGGGCAAATGCAAGTACAGACAGAGGTGGTAAACTATCCATTTGAATAAGGGTTCTGTAAGCCAGATAATGTGTGAATAGCCAGTGAGGGACAGCTAGTCTTGAGATTTGTGCAGGTGACCACCAAGTGGTTTGAGTAATTTTGCATGGGTCAGCTAATGACTGTGCTGTACGTGTGGTACGTTATTACTCAGCGCACTGACGGTTCTTAGTGTTGGTCATTATGAGAGTATCAAAAATAAAATGAAATAAAGGCAGTAAGAGACAGAAAGAGAAAGAAAGGCTTTCCTTATTTAGTTTGAGCTAGGAAATATGATTAAAGCAGTTGTCACTTGTGGGTGAGGCTGCATTGGGCTCATAAACCTAGGGTTAGATTATTAGCTAAACTAACACACACTAAATACTCCGAGGTCAGAAAGACAAAAGAAACAAGGGGAAGCGTTTCCCGTTCTGTCTGGCACCTCCATTGTGTTCGGCAATCAATGCATTTCAGCATACAGGGCTTGGCCTTGAAGATTGCGAAGGGGCAGAGAGGTAACACAGATTTAGGGCTGCTCATATCCTGCATACTCTTTAGGGGAACAACAGCAGCTACACTGCTGTAATCCCACACAAGGAGGGATATTAGTGATGGTAAACATAACTAAAGTAAGGTAAAAGTCGAGGTTAGAAATGTCCTTATAGCTCCAGAAGACTGAAGGAAAGTTTAAATAGGCAGCCTGATTTAATTACATTTCTAATGTAATTCGGTTCAGGGTAGCTGAATAGGAAAATTCAGTCGGAAACAAAGGTAAATCAATGACTAAAAATAGAGGAATAGAGTCAAAATAAAGTAAAAGTAGGGTGTCCTTATAGCTATAGGAACCTAAAGGAGAGTGTTTATAAGCCCGCTAATTCAATTAAATTTTAAAATTTAATTAACTTTGTCCTGGCTAAATGAAACACATCTAGATGAAATAAGGAATGACCAAAAATCAAATTTTAGACAACACTACTCCCAAAAGGAAAAGGGTATATGGTTTTCTGCGGAGGGTGAAACCAAGTGTGAGGGAGTGTTCGTTTGACTGGTTGTATCGTGCCCGGGTCAGTGTGTGGCAGGTTGGAGATGGGCTTCATGTGTTGGCAGTCCAGACACCTTTTACCTTCTCACGTCATGTCATGCTGCATGCTGGCCATGGATGCCGCCTGTTTAGGTGGCTTGGGTGTCATGGTGTGTTGTGGGCATGCTATGCTTTCACCCCCCTTGTCAGTGGGGGCAACACAAGCTGTGGCGCTGTGGTGCCTTCAGGGACATATTGAAGCATGATGAGTCCCACATTAGCATGTATGTGAAGTCCTTTGGCATTGTAAGGCATGGAGCATAAGTGAGCTGGGAAGTTAGGATCGGGTGGCTGGAGGGGTTTGAGAGGTGGTTTGTTTTGAAACCTTAGTCTGGTGTTAGAGGCTTACAGTCCATTTATGCCACTCAGTCCTTAGGTGTCTGACGTGAGAGCATGACAGCAACAGTCTTTGGCTGGTCAGTGGTGACCTTGAGTCCTGGTGGAAGTTGGGACTGTGTTCTAGTTTTAGATGGGATTTCACTTGTGTAGGGCCCGTGATGTTGTGGGCCCAGTCGAAGGTGATCTCTGTAGACTGACAAGTGTCTGTGACTCTGGTCTGAATCATGTGTCAGGAGATCGTTTCCCCTGTAGTCCAGCTGCTTTAGGCTGTGGTTACATCAGGGGAATCTGAAAATGGGAAAAATCAATAGCACTAGTGATCACAGTGGCGTTCCCACACTCTGGTTGGTCGTGGCTGCTGCGTGTTCAGCTCCTTCCTCGGCCAATCCATGTGTGGGGCACCGTGTGAAGTGTTGTCAGAGTGCTATTGAATATTTTCCTCAACTATGAGTTCTTGTGTTGAGCTCCACAATCCCTTCTATCTGCGTGCACATGGCTGTATTTTGTTCCTAACTACCACCTGTTGAAGTTGTGAGGTAGTTTGGCTGGAACTAGAGTGCTGCTTTAACATTGTCAGACTGTTGGTTGGCATCATCGCTGAGGGTGGTCGTAAGCAGGTACAGCCAGTCTTGTGTGGTTGCTTCAGCTGCAGATGTGTTGCAGGTAATCACTACATTGTGGCCCCCCGTGGGGTTTGCAGTGAGTGTGGAGATGTTTCTAGCCAGCTTATCAAAGTCTTTGAGTCATGCCATGGCTGGTGGCCAGGGTCCTTTGAATGGGCTCCCACCCCCCTTGTTGCTGATGGGGGCTATTGGGGTGCTGGCTGGTGCAGTCCTTAGCAGAGGGCTCTCACCTCTGTTTCCTTTGAAGAGCCTTTTCAGTCTATGCTCTCATTTAAGCTTGTTGCAGCTTATCATACTGTCCATCTCAGGTTTCTTTTCAGTCGTTCTCTGCTCACTGTCTACGTGGATGTCCGTGAACTTGCAGTCCTTCGCATCCTCCTGTAGCTCTTTGGTCTTGTGCTGGTCCTTGGTCTCCTGTGTTGTGGGCTGGTGTAGCTGGCTTTGAGCTTGTCTGGCTCCGCTGAGCCACCTTGGCCTGGAGCTTTAGCTCTGCTGCTGCTTGCTCCAGATTAGTGATGTCTTTTCCACTCAACCTTGCTTGGATGATGACGTTGTAGACCAGTTCCCTGGTGATCATGGCCAGCTCCTTGTAGCTGTGGCTCTGGATCAGGTTGGGGCTATCGGCCGATTCTGTTGATCATCTCGCTGTGCTGGCTGAGGTACTGTGGATCGCATTGGTCATGGTGCTCGGCCAGGCATCCAGGTGGTCCCAGTGGTCTGCAGGGCTGGATGCTTGGGCATACTGTCTCACTGGTGGCGAGAGAAAAACACAGCACAACACAAAAGGACACCAATGCAAGTATAGATGTTTTTAACAAGCTACGCTACCATAAGGTTTAATTGGCTGTGCAATTTGCTTAACTGATGCAGTCAGTAAGGGAGGATGCGTGGGGTGGACATGCGTCATCTTGTCTACAGTGTGCAGGTGGCAGTGTACTGCAGGAAGGTGAACTGGATAATGATTGTGGCGGGTGTGGTAGCCGAGGGGGTCACTTCTATGGCTACACCGTTTGTCAGTCTATTATTCAGTTTCTCTGATGATTCTCACTGGTTTGGTTTCTATGCATAGTGAAAACAAATAGAAGAAAATGACAGAGCAAAACAAAAGAAGTAAAAATAAAATAAAAATAAAATAAAACAAAATAAAAACTTTGACCAGGAGAGGCCGCAAAGGTTGAACCAAGGTTAACATAGAGGGAAAATTTGGGAAAAGCAGGGGCTAGACTTTCTACCAGGGTTTTGTCAGGGCCTTCAGAGAGGGGGCGCTGTTGAGGTATAGTGCCTAAGGATGTGGAAAGGGAGATAGCAGGGCCTATCAGACGTATCTGAAGCATAGAGATTCTCTAGTACTCTTTGGGAGCTTAGATTGAGTAAATAGGGCTTAGGTGCTATGTGCTGGCAAGGTGGTGAGTTGAGGTCAACCTGATTTAATCCTGTGACCGAGCCATCCCCAGACCCCTCCCGACACACAACTGCAGGGACCTCAGATCACTCCCGCTCACAGCACTCGGCAGCGATCGCTCAAACAGCCTTGACCTTTTGCACAATGAGCCGCACTCAAGTGAGGGAAGGTCAACGACCAACTGACACAGCCAACATTGGGTTTTGCCTGGGGGATCTGGAGTTGCATAGGCCGGCAGAGTGGGGGCGCGCTCCCCACTAAGATGGCACATGATGCATGGAACCCCCACAGGGTAATTAACCAAAGTTGCCCTAGTGCGTCAGTTGATATGGTTGATACAACACTTGAGGTACCTCATTGCTGATGTCGGCTGCGGGTCGCTTTCCGGAGTACAGGGGCAGGAGGTATCTAGGGCACCCCCCAGAGGGCGCCGGGTGCGTCCGGCAGACGACTACGTTCCCAGGGCCTCACCAGCCGACACTTCACCACCCAGGCACAAAGGAGGGCTTCCTAATAGGACACACTGAGAGAAGGAACAAGGGTTAAATTATAAGATAAGTAGCTTGATGCTAATTGTTGAGGGGGAATAAGAGATTTAATTCAAAGGCCACTAGTGAACTAGCTCCTTTGAAGAGCAACATTATTTGAGCTACTGTAATCCTACACCCTAGGAATGGGAAATGAGAGGGAAGTAAAATTAAAGTTGACTTTAAAATTAACTTCATGAGGGGTAAATCGAAATCAATAGAAATAAAAGTAGATGAGAAATGTCCTAATTGCTTAGGGAACATCAATGGGAATAGAGCATGAACAAATGGGTTTGGATTAGACTTAGATTTTTTTTTTTTTCTAAATGAAATCCATTGTGCCAAATGATTATTCAGGCTAAACCAATTAAAATAGAAAAACAAAATCCCAAAAGCAAAATAAATGCCTAAATTAAACTAAATAAATGAATGAGGGGGTAACAATAAAGAAAACAAAACAAAAAAAATAAATAAAAATAGAATAACACGGATAGACCAGTAGTGGAACAACAGTGTTGAGACAGACAGAGAGTGAAACTGAGAACGGAGGTGTGGCTAGAGAAGACTGGTTACATCTTACACTCACACTGTGTCTAAATTAGCCAGATGCTAATAGCTATCAGTTGAGGTAAAAGGCGTTAGCTTATCGGCGTGTGGATGTGCTAATGAGTTAGCCTATGCTACACGCATGGATCTGTTTACATGCAGGTCTGTGACGTGGGCGCTGACGTGAGTTTGACTGGGGAAAGAAAAAAACAACAACAATGGTTTTCCATGTTGCTAAGGAGACAGATGTAATCTCACCCCCCAGTGTGCACAAAGCTTGTGGGTGAAGGGTGCGAGCACATTTCTAGAATCTTGTCAGCAGTCAGTCCTGATGCGACACACACAACTTAATTCCAAAACTTCAACAGCAGGCTCGCGTCACAGACCGTGGTGGAAGGCTGATTCTGTCGAACCAGTGTTCCACCAGTCAAGCAATGTTCATATTCATCACGTCAGTGACCTTGACTACAATGAGACACGTCTGTAAACGGAATATCTTACTGGAAAAATGAGCACGTTCATTTTTCAAACACAGTTTTGCGCTGGGATTTCTTTGTCAGCGAAATACATTTTTAAAACGCTGTTCTGATTACAACGGTCTTATGCAATGTATAGAACGTGAAGATTGGAGTTTCCTCACCCAATCTCAGGCATGTACTTCCATGCCTCACAACACACTGTGATTAAGGCTTAAGTTTATCGTGAGAGCGCTCTCGCTTTAACAAAGACTTAAATAATCACTGTTGACAAGAATTGATATCCAAAGTGACGTCAATGCCCAAATCGAATATGGTAATTCAACTGGATTCACCAGAACCTGATGTTTACAGCATTTGACGTCAATTTGATACCAATTCTAATCACATCGCGGGTGGCAAAACTATTGATCTCAGCGGATCTCACAAGCAGCACGCGAGCTTTGCCTTGCGCGGCGTGCGGTCGGATTAATTTTCTGCGCGGACACAGAGTTACATACTATAATACATAAAACAAACACACGACGGGGTTTCAGCGTCATACCTTTAACTTGATCAAGATTTGATTCACATTTCCATTCTAACGGTCTTCATCTGTCGTCTGATAAAAAATTTTAAAATTTAACATTAGGTACACCAGAACGGCATCCTTCCGTCTCTCGGCTTCCTTTAAACACAAGTCATCTATTGTCATCTATTATTAAAATTAATAAAGCAAAACAACATCCTTCTTGTCCAAGGAGAAAACGAGAAAGTTATACATTAGGTAGCAAAGCTAATGTTTTAACTCGGGAAAATGGGTATAGCCAGCGAAAACATTGGAAGTGCCATAGGCCTATCAATATTGGGCTATACATTTTTTTTTTATTCGGCCGATATAAGGTCGTTCAGTCTAACGTTACCTTCTTCGCATTATGGCGGTATCAAATTAAAATTACTTAGCTGTCATTAACAGTCTGTCTCAGCACCGTAATTCTCATGACGCTCGCTGCAAGGAATTTTTTCATCTTGCGGGGTCATGTAAATTGCAGTTACTTAACTTCATCAACAGGTTTCTGAATAGACAAACTCAGGTACTGTCTCAGCGCCGTAATGCTAGTGAGACTCACTATAAGGAATTTTTTTTCATCTCATAGGGTCACATAAATTACAGTTAATTTTAGCCGTCATTAACAGTGACTGATTTTCTGGATAGAAAGACTCAGTCTGTCTCGGCGCAGACTAACTGCGGTCTGTATTGATTCTTAAAACAAAACGAAAGAGCGGGTCTCATTTCGCTCGGCGTGCGTTACACACAGATGTAGACACAGAATTACCTTATACTGGGTTTGCTCACAAACACGTTTAAAATTGCCCGCATTCTCCACCAATAATGTAACAAAAGTTATTAATTTAAGCACAATAAACTATGTATAATTAATGGTTATTAATTACACATACTTTATACACTTCTCTGAAACAGCCGAGTCAAAAATAAACCGAACTAATGCCCTCGTCCAACGAGTATTAGCCGCTTTTATTCTAACTCTAAGAAAAATCAACTTCCTAGCCTTGAAAATTAATCTTTCCCACTGTAATTGGCTAAGTTACAGGACTGGATCAGTTTTGTAACGAAATCAAAGCAGTTTAAGTGACGTGATGTTTGTGAGCAAGGAACACAGTAAGAAATTCATTTGTGAATACAAAATGCGGGTTTATTGAATACGTAAAAGGGGAAAATAAACACTAGCTAGCAAATAAACGAACACTAAACAGACAACACATAAAACAAAGCAAGAGAGAGGGAGAGAGAGAGAGTGAGGAGGAGAGAGAGAGTAGACTGGCAATCTTTTACATCAGCACAACCAAATCATCAGAAAAACCTGAATCTCCTTGACCTACAAGGGGCACAGCTTCCTTATTGCATCTAATAGTTAAATGGTGTAACAAAAGTTATTTAATTTAAGCACAATAAACTATGTATAATTAATGGTTATTAATTACACATACTTTATACACTTCTCTGAAACAGCCGAGTCAAAAATAAACCGAACTAATGCCCTCGTCCAACGAGTATTAGCCGCTTTTATTCTAACTCTAAGAAAAATCAACTTCCTAGCCTTGAAAATTAATCTTTCCCACCGTAATTGGCTAAGTCACAGGACTGGATCAGTTTTGTAACGAAATCAAAGCAGTTTAAGTGACGTGATGTTTGTGAGCAAGGAACACAGTAAGAAATTCATTTGTGAATACAAAATGCGGGTTTATTGAATACGTAAAAGGGGAAAATAAACACTAGCTAGCAAATAAACGAACACTAAACAGACAACACATAAAACAAAGCAAGAGAGAGGGAGAGAGAGAGAGTGAGGAGGACAGAGAGAGAAGACTGGCCATCTTTTACATCAGCACAACCAAATCATCAGGAAAACCTGAATCTCCTTGACCTACAAGGGGCACAGCTTCCTTATTGCATCTAATAGTTAAATGGTTACTTGCATAATGGTTTCCTTTTGTGTGGTGCTTACGCAAGGGTCCAGATGCCAGCTCAAAGGTAGTCCTGATGATGTAATGGAGATGGAGCCTTCGTTGTTCCATTGATCGGCTGATCGGATGGTTACCAAGGGGCTGAGGTGTAGATGCCAGGATAGAAAGAGAGAGTCCGGCCTCATGTTGGGGGGAAACCGCATGTGGCTGGGCCACGGGTTTGCCCCACGGCCTTTCCGTGGAGGACCTCCACGATAACTCTGAAGATCTTTCAGAAGAAGAGGAGAAGAGAAGAGAGGGCCGGAACGGGGTGTGAGCCCCTTTAAAGTCTGGACAGAGTCACACCTTCCCAAGTAGTTCCGACCAATGAGAAGGCTGGCTTTCTCAGTGGGAGGTTTGAAACTGGGTCTTCGTTTTATGGCCCTTTGTTTCAGAGAAATGTCAGTTTGCATATTTAAATCAATAGGGGTTCAGGCCAGAAATACTAAAGATTATTAGAACGTTAATATGTTGCACCGGTATCAGTCTCTAATACACAGCATCTTTCAGGAAATCTACATACGAGTCAAAAGAGACCAAACATGGCATATACTGTATGTGGTTACATTAGCATCCTATCAAGACACAAGCATAAAATGGTTATAAAGTAAGAAATTTAAAGTAAGGAAGACAAAGGACATGGACAGTCGTAATATACACACACTGATATATGGGCTATGTGTCTTCGTTCACAGAAATGTTTGTCTGTGAATGAAATAGGGAAGAGTCCATTTCTATGAGCATTGTGTCTTTCCTATGGGGGGAAGTGAGTGAAGAAAAACAGTCTGCCTGCATAGTTGCAGATTCTCCTGCATAGTTTTACATCGTAAACTGACATTATCAGTGGTTGCTAGAAGCGTCCTGGTTGAGACTTTGTCACCCACTGTTGGGTTGGGTGAGGGGAAGTCTGCTTCTTTGTTAATTGAATAAACCACTGATTTGGTTAAATCTAATGAACCATTGTCTGATTGGTCCTTACCCTACATATTCCCCCCCGTCGAACGTTGTTGTCCATCCAATAGACAACAGCGATCGACGTTAAAGGGGTAGAGCGATCAGACATGCACCTGCCATTCATGGCTGGAAGAGAACGTCAGGCATCGTAGTGATGTAAGTTGAAGCAAGGTGCGGGTCCTTGAGTGTGTACAGCAGTTGTTGGGGCCATGTCACCTGTCATCCTGATGTTGGTCTAGGTCAGGTGGTTGGTTCAGGTGCTGTTATCTAGTAAGCTGTCTGTAGTGCCTGCGGTTTGGAATAGCTGGTTGGACTCTCACTTGTGAGAGGGCAGGCGGTTCCTGGGGTCGCAGGGAATTTTTAGGGAGGTTTGTAGTGTGAAGAGAGTTCAGGCTGCGCTAGTGAAGGTGGTAGGAGGGCAGCAGGTGTTTGTTAGCCCTCTGTTCTGCTCGAACTTCACCAAAAATCTGATGTTAACAGTGTCACTTCTGTCTTGAAGCGTCACTGAATTGAGCTTGCCTGATTTGTGTTGGTAGGAGTTTTGTTGCTGGGCATGTGAGCTGTTGCTCGGGCCAACATTGTCTGGCTGCTCCTGGGGTGTTGACTGCTTTGCAGGATGCTCCTCCCATGGAGGAGTCTGATGCTGTGTTGCATTGTGCAAGGAGTCAGCAGTTTGTCCCTTTTAATATTTCTCACTTGAGTTTGTTCAAGGAGGTCCTTTGCTAGTGTTAGCAGCTCCTGTAACTAGGTGTGTCCAGCTGTCCACATGCAGCCTCCATTTGGCACCTGTGTGAAGGTTATGGGGGAGGATGTTGTGGTGGACTGCTGTGGTGCTTGTGTCTCTATGTCCAGCTGCTCTCCTTGTTCCGCAGCGGTCTCAGACCTTAAAAGTTAAGCTTTTCGAGTCTCAGTCTCCAGCCGATCTGTGGGGCATTGAGCATGTGTCTGCTCCTTGCGGGACTTTGTTTGGTGACCAGTGAAGTGAAGTTGTTTTACTCTCTGGTTGAGACCCATAAGGTGGCTAAGGTGGTGATAGCCTTGTTCGGCCCAAGGTAGCTGTAACTCTGGGTCAGGTGTCATTGGTCCCCTTCTCTCCTTGTCCAGTGGCATTTTCCTCAGGTGCTGTGGGGTTTTCTGCACCCCTGGGCAGAACAGTGTTCCTCGCACTGGCTAGTCAGTGTTCAGGTCGCCCATCTGGGAGGATAGGCTGAGCATCTGTGAAGCGTTGCCATTTTCACAGTGAGGGTAGAAGTAAGAGACTAATGCACCACCCTGAAGAGTCCGGAGTTAGAGGCTTAATGGTTCAGCTAGCGATATAACATACAGCTTGTTGTTTCAGGCATGGTTTGCTAGTGAAGTGTCTTCTATGATTAATGCATTAACTGTGGATGTTAGGGTGCTAATATTTTGCGGTTCTGAGAATCTCTTTTGTATGGCGTAGCTGAGATCTAATAAATGACTTAAGATGGTTCTTATGGTCAAAGTATTTCTCAGAATCTCCTGATGGCTAGCAACAGGCTGAATCTCTTATAATGTAAACGGGAAGGAGGACAGTTTCCTATTTGGATTATGCTTGTTACCATTGTGCCTGAACCACAGTTATGCCCTTGTAATCACTAAGATTACTTGTGTAGGAGGGTCACAGAACTCGGTGCGCCCATGGAGAATAAGCAGAATCGCAAATGAAAGTGCGTCTGGTTCCCCCTAGCTCTATGGAGAGGTGAGACGACTCTTGAGTAAAAGAGGGGGATGTAAATAACTCAGGTAAGTAATAAATGAGTGAATAGCTGAGTGCTATCATCATTAGGAGAAAACGTAAATAAGTGATTCAAACAATGCAGTGGCCAGAAATTGGGAAAACTCAATAGCACTCTTGATTAACTATTGGGTTTGCTTTGATCCTCACCATGCTGCTGCATGTTCAAGACCATTCTATGGGTGTGTCCTTCCATAAAGTTTAGACAAAGTGCTATTAACGGTTCCCTATATCTATAAAATTCTTCTCTCCTTAAGCAGTTTACATGTGATTAAATTTAGATTTAATTAAGTAACTGCAGATTTAGTTGAAGCACGAGGGGATACAACTAAAATAGTGAAGGTGACTTAGCTGAGAAGACTTAAAGTGAGGGACTAAGTAGTAAGGGTTCAGGAACAGTATATATATAAATATATTCCAAAATATATTTATATATACATATAGAACACTTTGCACTGCATGCCTACAAGCTGTAGTTAAAAGCTTCAAGTGAATGATGATAACTGCTAGCTGTTGACGCTATTGGTTAACTTAGCCTAAGCTAAAACTGGTCCTTGTTAGCTTGACCGGCTCAGGTGGTGTGCTTACAATCTGGTGTCATGACATGTGCGTTCTCTGGAGTTTTTGTGTCCTTTGACAAGTCTTCGTCATGGGAAACAATGCACATTAATGTCAATTTGAACAGAGTGTAGCAAATGTCTGTAGGCTTTGGAAGGCTAGTCTGTTAGCAATTGAGTCTTCTGTTTAAGATTTCAATTCAAGTGGCCAAATCATAAATTCACTGTCACACACTTGCTTCTTTCCAGCATGTGTTTCCACCTACTTAAAATGTGAGTCCTGTGCTGACTTGCGCTGAGGCCCTACCGAGGCCTTCAGGTGCTAACTTGATCCTTTGAGTTTGGTAGATCAGTGTCATTGAGATCTTATGAACCCCTTTCTGAGGTGGCCTTGTGGTCGCGAAAGGCTCTCGGTGTCAGATCACACAGTTGTTGCACAGGCATTGAGTGGGGCAGGCCAGAATGCCTAAACCGGTGACTTACAGACGGAAGGCTGTTTGGAGGAAAAACTTGCAAAGCCGGTGTCCTCCTCCTCCTTCGCAGGTTCTTTATGAGCTCCGAAGTAAGCTTGTTGAGGTCTGTGATGGGGAAGTTTCATGCCGGCCCTGTTTGGTGGCTAGGGCAGCGAAAAGTTCTAAAGTTCAGACTGTAGGTCTGCAGTTTCCTTCGTGCTGGCTTATCTTAGCAGCTGGTAGTCCTACTGGATGTGTCCTGGCTGTCAAACCAGGAAGTGTTGCACCTCTAGGCGAGAAGTGACCCAGAGCAGACAGTCTATCTTGGTAGTTCAGGACTGCAATGTCTCAAATGTCTCACCAGTAGGAATGGACAACATTGTCTCCTGCAGGTTTTGTTGTGAATGCAGGGATGTCTCATTTGGTTGAGATCTTTGAGTGTCACTTCATTTGCTGTTTCCGGGCTCATCTGAATGAATCCTTTTCCTTCTGTCACTGCTGAAGTTTTCAGGAAGTTGACTTGTGGGGTGTCAGGTAGAAAGGTTTGACTCCCCCCTCTTGTGTCTTGTACGGGGGTGAGTTGGATTGCACTGCTGGATCTGTGACAGGCAGCAGGGTGTCTTTTACTTGAGTCTATGCACAGTCTGTAAGACTGTTTCAGTTCTTTCTGAACCATGTTGAGCTCCTTCCGAAGGTTGCAGAATTGCTGAGACCAGGTTTGGACTTCAGCTCTGGCTGCATGCAGAGGGTTTCTATGGCCGTAGCTCTAATGTCTCTCACATTAAAATGTAGATATATATATATATGTGTGCTGTTTTGACGGCGATTTGTGTGGAACTGTTCTCTTTCCAAGTCTTTCGGGTGACCTTTTCAAGCTGTTTCCTGTGTCCGGTAGCTGTTAGAGCCTCCTAAAGACTGGCGATTTCTTCCTGTTTCTCCATCTTGTCTGGTTCTTTGAATCTGTTCTGTTCCTTCTCGTGCTGGGCAGGTGTCAGTTCCTGGTTGTCCCGGCTGGGCGTGAAGTGTCCATTTGTGTCACTGTTCTGCTGTTCCTTTCTTGACTGTTGCAGGACTTTGGCTGCTGTAGGCTGAAGGATGTCCACTGCAGTGCTCTGCCAGGTCTACAAGGTGGTACTGGCGGATGGCAGTGCTAGCTGTCTGACACACTGGGTCACTTGTGGAGACACAGGAGAGAGAGGCAGAGGGCAAATGCAAGTACAGACAGAGGTGGTAAGCTATCCATTTGAATAAGGGTTCTGTAAGCCAGATGAATAGCCGGTGAGGGACAGCTAGTCTTGAGATTTGTGCAGGTGACTACCAAGTGGTTTGAGTAATTTTGCATGGGTCAGCTAATGACTGTGCTGTACGTGTGGTACGTTATTACTCAGCGCACGGATGGTTCTTAGTGTTGGTCATTATGAGAGTATCAAAAATAAAATGAAATAAAGGCAGGAAGAGAAAGAAAGAGAAAGAAAGGCTTTCCTTATTTAGTTTGAGCTAGGAAATATGATTAAAGCAGTTGTCACTTGTGGGTGAGGCTGCATTAGGCTCATAAACCTAGGGTTAGATTATTAGCTAAACTAACACACACTAAATACTCCGAGGTCAGAAAGACAAAAGAAACAAGGGGAAGCGTTTCCCGTTCTGTCTGGCACCTCCATTGTGTTCGGCAATCAATGCATTTTCAGCATACAAGGCCTGGCCTTGAAGATTGCGAAGGGGCAGAGAGGTAACACAGATTTAGGGCTGCTAATATCCTGCATACTCTTTAGGGGAACAACAGCGGCTACACTGCTGTAATCCCACGCAAGGAGGGAAATTAGTGATGGTAAACATAACTAAAGTAAGGTAAAAGTCGAGGTTAGAAATGTCCTTATAGCTCCAGAAGACTGAAGGAAAGTTTAAATAGGCAGCCTGATTTAATTACATTTCTAATGTAATTCGGTTCAGGGTAGCTGAATAGGAAAATTCAGTCGGAAACAAAGGTAAATCAATGACTAAAAATAGAGGAATAGAGTCAAAATAAAGTAAAAGTAGGGTGTCCTTATAGCTATAGGAACCTAAAGGAGAGTGTTTATAAGCCCGCTAATTCAATTAAATTTTAAAATTTAATTAACTTTGTCCTGGCTAAATGAAACACATCTAGATGAAATAAGGAATGACCAAAAATCAAATTTTAGACAACACTACTCCCAAAAGGAAAAGGGTATATGGTTTTCTGCGGAGGGTGAAACCAAGTGTGAGGGAGTGTTCGTTTGACTGGTTGTATCGTGCCCGGGTCAGTGTGTGGCAGGTTGGAGATGGGCTTCATGTGTTGGCAGTCCAGACACCTTTTACCTTCTCACGTCATGTCATGCTGCATGCTGGCCATGGATGCCGCCTGTTTAGGTGGCTTGGGTGTCATGGTGTGTTGTGGGCATGCTATGCTTTCACCCCCCTTGTCAGTGGGGGCAACACAAGCTGTGGCGCTGTGGTGCCTTCAGGGACATATTGAAGCATGATGAGTCCCACATTAGCATGTATGTGAAGTCCTTTGGCATTGTAAGGCATGGAGCATAAGTGAGCTGGGAAGTTAGGATCGGGTGGCTGGAGGGGTTTGAGAGGTGGTTTGTTTTGAAACCTTAGTCTGGTGTTAGAGGCTTACAGTCCATTTATGCCACTCAGTCCTTAGGTGTCTGACGTGAGAGCATGACAGCAACAGTCTTTGGCTGGTCAGTGGTGACCTTGAGTCCTGGTGGAAGTTGGGACTGTGTTCTAGTTTTAGATGGGATTTCACTTGTGTAGGGCCCGTGATGTTGTGGGCCCAGTCGAAGGTGATCTCTGTAGACTGACAAGTGTCTGTGACTCTGGTCTGAATCATGTGTCAGGAGATCGTTTCCCCTGTAGTCCAGCTGCTTTAGGCTGTGGTTACATCAGGGGAATCTGAAAATGGGAAAAATCAATAGCACTAGTGATCACAGTGGCGTTCCCACACTCTGGTTGGTCGTGGCTGCTGCGTGTTCAGCTCCTTCCTCGGCCAATCCATGTGTGGGGCACCGTGTGAAGTGTTGTCAGAGTGCTATTGAATATTTTCCTCAACTATGAGTTCTTGTGTTGAGCTCCACAATCCCTTCTATCTGCGTGCACATGGCTGTATTTTGTTCCTAACTACCACCTGTTGAAGTTGTGAGGTAGTTTGGCTGGAACTAGAGTGCTGCTTTAACATTGTCAGACTGTTGGTTGGCATCATCGCTGAGGGTGGTCGTAAGCAGGTACAGCCAGTCTTGTGTGGTTGCTTCAGCTGCAGATGTGTTGCAGGTAATCACTACATTGTGGCCCCCCGTGGGGTTTGCAGTGAGTGTGGAGATGTTTCTAGCCAGCTTATCAAAGTCTTTGAGTCATGCCATGGCTGGTGGCCAGGGTCCTTTGAATGGGCTCCCACCCCCCTTGTTGCTGATGGGGGCTATTGGGGTGCTGGCTGGTGCAGTCCTTAGCAGAGGGCTCTCACCTCTGTTTCCTTTGAAGAGCCTTTTCAGTCTATGCTCTCATTTAAGCTTGTTGCAGCTTATCATACTGTCCATCTCAGGTTTCTTTTCAGTCGTTCTCTGCTCACTGTCTACGTGGATGTCCGTGAACTTGCAGTCCTTCGCATCCTCCTGTAGCTCTTTGGTCTTGTGCTGGTCCTTGGTCTCCTGTGTTGTGGGCTGGTGTAGCTGGCTTTGAGCTTGTCTGGCTCCGCTGAGCCACCTTGGCCTGGAGCTTTAGCTCTGCTGCTGCTTGCTCCAGATTAGTGATGTCTTTTCCACTCAACCTTGCTTGGATGATGACGTTGTAGACCAGTTCCCTGGTGATCATGGCCAGCTCCTTGTAGCTGTGGCTCTGGATCAGGTTGGGGCTATCGGCCGATTCTGTTGATCATCTCGCTGTGCTGGCTGAGGTACTGTGGATCGCATTGGTCATGGTGCTCGGCCAGGCATCCAGGTGGTCCCAGTGGTCTGCAGGGCTGGATGCTTGGGCATACTGTCTCACTGGTGGCGAGAGAAAAACACAGCACAACACAAAAGGACACCAATGCAAGTATAGATGTTTTTAACAAGCTACGCTACCATAAGGTTTAATTGGCTGTGCAATTTGCTTAACTGATGCAGTCAGTAAGGGAGGATGCGTGGGGTGGACATGCGTCATCTTGTCTACAGTGTGCAGGTGGCAGTGTACTGCAGGAAGGTGAACTGGATAATGATTGTGGCGGGTGTGGTAGCCGAGGGGGTCACTTCTATGGCTACACCGTTTGTCAGTCTATTATTCAGTTTCTCTGATGATTCTCACTGGTTTGGTTTCTATGCATAGTGAAAACAAATAGAAGAAAATGACAGAGCAAAACAAAAGAAGTAAAAATAAAATAAAAATAAAATAAAACAAAATAAAAACTTTGACCAGGAGAGGCCGCAAAGGTTGAACCAAGGTTAACATAGAGGGAAAATTTGGGAAAAGCAGGGGCTAGACTTTCTACCAGGGTTTTGTCAGGGCCTTCAGAGAGGGGGCGCTGTTGAGGTATAGTGCCTAAGGATGTGGAAAGGGAGATAGCAGGGCCTATCAGACGTATCTGAAGCATAGAGGTTCTCTAGTACTCTTTGGGAGCTTAGATTGAGTAAATAGGGCTTAGGTGCTATGTGCTGGCAAGGTGGTGAGTTGAGGTCAACCTGATTTAATCCTGTGACCGAGCCATCCCCAGACTCCTCCCGACACACAACTGCAGGGACCTCAGATCACTCCCGCTCACAGCACTCGGCAGCGATCGCTCAAACAGCCTTGACCTTTTGCACAATGAGCCGCACTCAAGTGAGGGAAGGTCAACGACCAACTGACACAGCCAACATTGGGTTTTGCCTGGGGGATCTGGAGTTGCATAGGCCGGCAGAGTGGGGGCGCGCTCCCCACTAAGATGGCACATGATGCATGGAACCCCCACAGGGTAATTAACCAAAGTTGCCCTAGTGCGTCAGTTGATATGGTTGATACAACACTTGAGGTACCTCATTGCTGATGTCGGCTGCGGGTCGCTTTCCGGAGTACAGGGGCAGGAGGTATCTAGGGCACCCCCCAGAGGGCGCCGGGTGCGTCCGGCAGACGACTACGTTCCCAGGGCCTCACCAGCCGACACTTCACCACCCAGGCACAAAGGAGGGCTTCCTAATAGGACACACTGAGAGAAGGAACAAGGGTTAAATTATAAGATAAGTAGCTTGATGCTAATTGTTGAGGGGGAATAAGAGATTTAATTCAAAGGCCACTAGTGAACTAGCTCCTTTGAAGAGCAACATTATTTGAGCTACTGTAATCCTACACCCTAGGAATGGGAAATGAGAGGGAAGTAAAATTAAAGTTGACTTTAAAATTAACTTCATGAGGGGTAAATCGAAATCAATAGAAATAAAAGTAGATGAGAAATGTCCTAATTGCTTAGGGAACATCAATGGGAATAGAGCATGAACAAATGGGTTTGGATTAGACTTAGATTTTTTTTTTTTTCTAAATGAAATCCATTGTGCCAAATGATTATTCAGGCTAAACCAATTAAAATAGAAAAACAAAATCCCAAAAGCAAAATAAATGCCTAAATTAAACTAAATAAATGAATGAGGGGGTAACAATAAAGAAAACAAAACAAAAAAAATAAATAAAAATAGAATAACACGGATAGACCAGTAGTGGAACAACAGTGTTGAGACAGACAGAGAGTGAAACTGAGAACGGAGGTGTGGCTAGAGAAGACTGGTTACATCTTACACTCACACTGTGTCTAAATTAGCCAGATGCTAATAGCTATCAGTTGAGGTAAAAGGCGTTAGCTTATCGGCGTGTGGATGTGCTAATGAGTTAGCCTATGCTACACGCATGGATCTGTTTACATGCAGGTCTGTGACGTGGGCGCTGACGTGAGTTTGACTGGGGAAAGAAAAAAACAACAACAATGGTTTTCCATGTTGCTAAGGAGACAGATGTAATCTCACCCCCCAGTGTGCACAAAGCTTGTGGGTGAAGGGTGCGAGCACATTTCTAGAATCTTGTCAGCAGTCAGTCCTGATGCGACACACACAACTTAATTCCAAAACTTCAACAGCAGGCTCGCGTCACAGACCGTGGTGGAAGGCTGATTCTGTCGAACCAGTGTTCCACCAGTCAAGCAATGTTCATATTCATCACGTCAGTGACCTTGACTACAATGAGACACGTCTGTAAACGGAATATCTTACTGGAAAAATGAGCACGTTCATTTTTCAAACACAGTTTTGCGCTGGGATTTCTTTGTCAGCGAAATACATTTTTAAAACGCTGTTCTGATTACAACGGTCTTATGCAATGTATAGAACGTGAAGATTGGAGTTTCCTCACCCAATCTCAGGCATGTACTTTCATGCCTCACAACACACTGTGATTAAGGCTTAAGTTTATCGTGAGAGCGCTCTCGCTTTAACAAAGACTTAAATAATCACTGTTGACAAGAATTGATATCCAAAGTGACGTCAATGCCCAAATCGAATATGGTAATTCAACTGGATTCACCAGAACCTGATGTTTACAGCATTTGACGTCAATTTGATACCAATTCTAATCACATCGCGGGTGGCAAAACTATTGATCTCAGCGGATCTCACAAGCAGCACGCGAGCTTTGCCTTGCGCGGCGTGCGGTCGGATTAATTTTCTGCGCGGACACAGAGTTACATACTATAATACATAAAACAAACACACGATGGGGTTTCACCGTCATACCTTTAACTTGATCAAGATTTGATTCACATTTCCATTCTAACGGTCTTCATCTGTCGTCTGATAAAAAATTTTAAAATTTAACATTAGGTACACCAGAACGGCATCCTTCCGTCTCTCGGCTTCCTTTAAACACAAGTCATCTATTGTCATCTATTATTAAAATTAATAAAGCAAAACAACATCCTTCTTGTCCAAGGAGAAAACGAGAAAGTTATACATTAGGTAGCAAAGCTAATGTTTTAACTCGGGAAAATGGGTATAGCCAGCGAAAACATTGGAAGTGCCATAGGCCTATCAATATTGGGCTATACATTTTTTTTTTATTCGGCCGATATAAGGTCGTTCAGTCTAACGTTACCTTCTTCGCATTATGGCGGTATCAAATTAAAATTACTTAGCTGTCATTAACAGTCTGTCTCAGCACCGTAATTCTCATGACGCTCGCTGCAAGGAATTTTTTCATCTTGCGGGGTCATGTAAATTGCAGTTACTTAACTTCATCAACAGGTTTCTGAATAGACAAACTCAGGTACTGTCTCAGCGCCGTAATGCTAGTGAGACTCACTATAAGGAATTTTTTTTCATCTCATAGGGTCACATAAATTACAGTTAATTTTAGCCGTCATTAACAGTGACTGATTTTCTGGATAGAAAGACTCAGTCTGTCTCGGCGCAGACTAACTGCGGTCTGTATTGATTCTTAAAACAAAACGAAAGAGCGGGTCTCATTTCGCTCGGCGTGCGTTACACACAGATGTAGACACAGAATTACCTTATACTGGGTTTGCTCACAAACACGTTTAAAATTGCCCGCATTCTCCACCAATAATGTAACAAAAGTTATTAATTTAAGCACAATAAACTATGTATAATTAATGGTTATTAATTACACATACTTTATACACTTCTCTGAAACAGCCGAGTCAAAAATAAACCGAACTAATGCCCTCGTCCAACGAGTATTAGCCGCTTTTATTCTAACTCTAAGAAAAATCAACTTCCTAGCCTTGAAAATTAATCTTTCCCACTGTAATTGGCTAAGTTACAGGACTGGATCAGTTTTGTAACGAAATCAAAGCAGTTTAAGTGACGTGATGTTTGTGAGCAAGGAACACAGTAAGAAATTCATTTGTGAATACAAAATGCGGGTTTATTGAATACGTAAAAGGGGAAAATAAACACTAGCTAGCAAATAAACGAACACTAAACAGACAACACATAAAACAAAGCAAGAGAGAGGGAGAGAGAGAGAGTGAGGAGGAGAGAGAGAGTAGACTGGCAATCTTTTACATCAGCACAACCAAATCATCAGAAAAACCTGAATCTCCTTGACCTACAAGGGGCACAGCTTCCTTATTGCATCTAATAGTTAAATGGTGTAACAAAAGTTATTTAATTTAAGCACAATAAACTATGTATAATTAATGGTTATTAATTACACATACTTTATACACTTCTCTGAAACAGCCGAGTCAAAAATAAACCGAACTAATGCCCTCGTCCAACGAGTATTAGCCGCTTTTATTCTAACTCTAAGAAAAATCAACTTCCTAGCCTTGAAAATTAATCTTTCCCACCGTAATTGGCTAAGTCACAGGACTGGATCAGTTTTGTAACGAAATCAAAGCAGTTTAAGTGACGTGATGTTTGTGAGCAAGGAACACAGTAAGAAATTCATTTGTGAATACAAAATGCGGGTTTATTGAATACGTAAAAGGGGAAAATAAACACTAGCTAGCAAATAAACGAACACTAAACAGACAACACATAAAACAAAGCAAGAGAGAGGGAGAGAGAGAGAGTGAGGAGGACAGAGAGAGAAGACTGGCCATCTTTTACATCAGCACAACCAAATCATCAGGAAAACCTGAATCTCCTTGACCTACAAGGGGCACAGCTTCCTTATTGCATCTAATAGTTAAATGGTTACTTGCATAATGGTTTCCTTTTGTGTGGTGCTTACACAAGGGTCCAGATGCCAGCTCAAAGGTAGTCCTGATGATGTAATGGAGATGGAGCCTTCGTTGTTCCATTGATCGGCTGATCGGATGGTTACCAAGGGGCTGAGGTGTAGATGCCAGGATAGAAAGAGAGAGTCCGGCCTCATGTTGGGGGGAAACCGCATGTGGCTGGGCCACGGGTTTGCCCCACGGCCTTTCCGTGGAGGACCTCCACGATAACTCTGAAGATCTTTCAGAAGAAGAGGAGAAGAGAAGAGAGGGCCGGAACGGGGTGTGAGCCCCTTTAAAGTCTGGACAGAGTCACACCTTCCCAAGTAGTTCCGACCAATGAGAAGGCTGGCTTTCTCAGTGGGAGGTTTGAAACTGGGTCTTCGTTTTATGGCCCTTTGTTTCAGAGAAATGTCAGTTTGCATATTTAAATCAATAGGGGTTCAGGCCAGAAATACTAAAGATTATTAGAACGTTAATATGTTGCACCGGTATCAGTCTCTAATACACAGCATCTTTCAGGAAATCTACATACGAGTCAAAAGAGACCAAACATGGCATATACTGTATGTGGTTACATTAGCATCCTATCAAGACACAAGCATAAAATGGTTATAAAGTAAGAAATTTAAAGTAAGGAAGACAAAGGACATGGACAGTCGTAATATACACACACTGATATATGGGCTATGTGTCTTCGTTCACAGAAATGTTTGTCTGTGAATGAAATAGGGAAGAGTCCATTTCTATGAGCATTGTGTCTTTCCTATGGGGGGAAGTGAGTGAAGAAAAACAGTCTGCCTGCATAGTTGCAGATTCTCCTGCATAGTTTTACATCGTAAACTGACATTATCAGTGGTTGCTAGAAGCGTCCTGGTTGAGACTTTGTCACCCACTGTTGGGTTGGGTGAGGGGAAGTCTGCTTCTTTGTTAATTGAATAAACCACTGATTTGGTTAAATCTAATGAACCATTGTCTGATTGGTCCTTACCCTACATATTCCCCCCCGTCGAACGTTGTTGTCCATCCAATAGACAACAGCGATCGACGTTAAAGGGGTAGAGCGATCAGACATGCACCTGCCATTCATGGCTGGAAGAGAACGTCAGGCATCGTAGTGATGTAAGTTGAAGCAAGGTGCGGGTCCTTGAGTGTGTACAGCAGTTGTTGGGGCCATGTCACCTGTCATCCTGATGTTGGTCTAGGTCAGGTGGTTGGTTCAGGTGCTGTTATCTAGTAAGCTGTCTGTAGTGCCTGCGGTTTGGAATAGCTGGTTGGACTCTCACTTGTGAGAGGGCAGGCGGTTCCTGGGGTCGCAGGGAATTTTTAGGGAGGTTTGTAGTGTGAAGAGAGTTCAGGCTGCGCTAGTGAAGGTGGTAGGAGGGCAGCAGGTGTTTGTTCTGCTCGAACTTCACCAAAAATCTGATGTTAACAGTGTCACTTCTGTCTTGAAGCGTCACTGAATTGAGCTTGCCTGATTTGTGTTGGTAGGAGTTTTGTTGCTGGGCATGTGAGCTGTTGCTCGGGCCAACATTGTCTGGCTGCTCCTGGGGTGTTGACTGCTTTGCAGGATGCTCCTCCCATGGAGGAGTCTGATGCTGTGTTGCATTGTGCAAGGAGTCAGCAGTTTGTCCCTTTTAATATTTCTCACTTGAGTTTGTTCAAGGAGGTCCTTTGCTAGTGTTAGCAGCTCCTGTAACTAGGTGTGTCCAGCTGTCCACATGCAGCCTCCATTTGGCACCTGTGTGAAGGTTATGGGGGAGGATGTTGTGGTGGACTGCTGTGGTGCTTGTGTCTCTATGTCCAGCTGCTCTCCTTGTTCCGCAGCGGTCTCAGACCTTAAAAGTTAAGCTTTTCGAGTCTCAGTCTCCAGCCGATCTGTGGGGCATTGAGCATGTGTCTGCTCCTTGCGGGACTTTGTTTGGTGACCAGTGAAGTGAAGTTGTTTTACTCTCTGGTTGAGACCCATAAGGTGGCTAAGGTGGTGATAGCCTTGTTCGGCCCAAGGTAGCTGTAACTCTGGGTCAGGTGTCATTGGTCCCCTTCTCTCCTTGTCCAGTGGCATTTTCCTCAGGTGCTGTGGGGTTTTCTGCACCCCTGGGCAGAACAGTGTTCCTCGCACTGGCTTGTCAGTGTTCAGGTCGCCCATCTGGGAGGATAGGCTGAGCATCTGTGAAGCGTTGCCATTTTCACAGTGAGGGTAGAAGTAAGAGACTAATGCACCACCCTGAAGAGTCCGGAGTTAGAGGCTTAATGGTTCAGCTAGCGATATAACATACAGCTTGTTGTTTCGGGCATGGTTTGCTAGTGAAGTGTCTTCTATGATTAATGCATTAACTGTGGATGTTAGGGTGCTAATATTTTGCGGTTCTGAGAATCTCTTTTGTATGGCGTAGCTGAGATCTAATAAATGACTTAAGATGGTTCTTATGGTCAAAGTATTTCTCAGAATCTCCTGATGGCTAGCAACAGGCTGAATCTCTTATAATGTAAACGGGAAGGAGGACAGTTTCCTATTTGGATTATGCTTGTTACCATTGTGCCTGAACCACAGTTATGCCCTTGTAATCACTAAGATTACTTGTGTAGGAGGGTCACAGAACTCGGTGCGCCCATGGAGAATAAGCAGAATCGCAAATGAAAGTGCGTCTGGTTCCCCCTAGCTCTATGGAGAGGTGAGACGACTCTTGAGTAAAAGAGGGGGATGTAAATAACTCAGGTAAGTAATAAATGAGTGAATAGCTGAGTGCTATCATCATTAGGAGAAAACGTAAATAAGTGATTCAAACAATGCAGTGGCCAGAAATTGGGAAAACTCAATAGCACTCTTGATTAACTATTGGGTTTGCTTTGATCCTCACCATGCTGCTGCATGTTCAAGACCATTCTATGGGTGTGTCCTTCCATAAAGTTTAGACAAAGTGCTATTAACGGTTCCCTATATCTATAAAATTCTTCTCTCCTTAAGCAGTTTACATGTGATTAAATTTAGATTTAATTAAGTAACTGCAGATTTAGTTGAAGCACGAGGGGATACAACTAAAATAGTGAAGGTGACTTAGCTGAGAAGACTTAAAGTGAGGGACTAAGTAGTAAGGGTTCAGGAACAGTATATATATAAATATATTCCAAAATATATTTATATATACATATAGAACACTTTGCACTGCATGCCTACAAGCTGTAGTTAAAAGCTTCAAGTGAATGATGATAACTGCTAGCTGTTGACGCTATTGGTTAACTTAGCCTAAGCTAAAACTGGTCCTTGTTAGCTTGACCGGCTCAGGTGGTGTGCTTACAATCTGGTGTCATGACATGTGCGTTCTCTGGAGTTTTTGTGTCCTTTGACAAGTCTTCGTCATGGGAAACAATGCACATTAATGTCAATTTGAACAGAGTGTAGCAAATGTCTGTAGGCTTTGGAAGGCTAGTCTGTTAGCAATTGAGTCTTCTGTTTAAGATTTCAATTCAAGTGGCCAAATCATAAATTCACTGTCACACACTTGCTTCTTTCCAGCATGTGTTTCCACCTACTTAAAATGTGAGTCCTGTGCTGACTTGCGCTGAGGCCCTACCGAGGCCTTCAGGTGCTAACTTGATCCTTTGAGTTTGGTAGATCAGTGTCATTGAGATCTTATGAACCCCTTTCTGAGGTGGCCTTGTGGTCGCGAAAGGCTCTCGGTGTCAGATCACACAGTTGTTGCACAGGCATTGAGTGGGGCAGGCCAGAATGCCTAAACCGGTGACTTACAGACGGAAGGCTGTTTGGAGGAAAAACTTGCAAAGCCGGTGTCCTCCTCCTCCTTCGCAGGTTCTTTATGAGCTCCGAAGTAAGCTTGTTGAGGTCTGTGATGGGGAAGTTTCATGCCGGCCCTGTTTGGTGGCTAGGGCAGCGAAAAGTTCTAAAGTTCAGACTGTAGGTCTGCAGTTTCCTTCGTGCTGGCTTATCTTAGCAGCTGGTAGTCCTACTGGATGTGTCCTGGCTGTCAAACCAGGAAGTGTTGCACCTCTAGGCGAGAAGTGACCCAGAGCAGACAGTCTATCTTGGTAGTTCAGGACTGCAATGTCTCAAATGTCTCACCAGTAGGAATGGACAACATTGTCTCCTGCAGGTTTTGTTGTGAATGCAGGGATGTCTCATTTGGTTGAGATCTTTGAGTGTCACTTCATTTGCTGTTTCCGGGCTCATCTGAATGAATCCTTTTCCTTCTGTCACTGCTGAAGTTTTCAGGAAGTTGACTTGTGGGGTGTCAGGTAGAAAGGTTTGACTCCCCCCTCTTGTGTCTTGTACGGGGGTGAGTTGGATTGCACTGCTGGATCTGTGACAGGCAGCAGGGTGTCTTTTACTTGAGTCTATGCACAGTCTGTAAGACTGTTTCAGTTCTTTCTGAACCATGTTGAGCTCCTTCCGAAGGTTGCAGAATTGCTGAGACCAGGTTTGGACTTCAGCTCTGGCTGCATGCAGAGGGTTTCTATGGCCGTAGCTCTAATGTCTCTCACATTAAAATGTAGATATATATATATATGTGTGCTGTTTTGACGGCGATTTGTGTGGAACTGTTCTCTTTCCAAGTCTTTCGGGTGACCTTTTCAAGCTGTTTCCTGTGTCCGGTAGCTGTTAGAGCCTCCTAAAGACTGGCGATTTCTTCCTGTTTCTCCATCTTGTCTGGTTCTTTGAATCTGTTCTGTTCCTTCTCGTGCTGGGCAGGTGTCAGTTCCTGGTTGTCCCGGCTGGGCGTGAAGTGTCCATTTGTGTCACTGTTCTGCTGTTCCTTTCTTGACTGTTGCAGGACTTTGGCTGCTGTAGGCTGAAGGATGTCCACTGCAGTGCTCTGCCAGGTCTACAAGGTGGTACTGGCGGATGGCAGTGCTAGCTGTCTGACACACTGGGTCACTTGTGGAGACACAGGAGAGAGAGGCAGAGGGCAAATGCAAGTACAGACAGAGGTGGTAAGCTATCCATTTGAATAAGGGTTCTGTAAGCCAGATGAATAGCCGGTGAGGGACAGCTAGTCTTGAGATTTGTGCAGGTGACTACCAAGTGGTTTGAGTAATTTTGCATGGGTCAGCTAATGACTGTGCTGTACGTGTGGTACGTTATTACTCAGCGCACGGATGGTTCTTAGTGTTGGTCATTATGAGAGTATCAAAAATAAAATGAAATAAAGGCAGGAAGAGAAAGAAAGAGAAAGAAAGGCTTTCCTTATTTAGTTTGAGCTAGGAAATATGATTAAAGCAGTTGTCACTTGTGGGTGAGGCTGCATTAGGCTCATAAACCTAGGGTTAGATTATTAGCTAAACTAACACACACTAAATACTCCGAGGTCAGAAAGACAAAAGAAACAAGGGGAAGCATTTCCCGTTCTGTGTGGCACCTCCATTGTGTTCGGCAATCAATGCATTTTCAGCATACAAGGCCTGGCCTTGAAGATTGCGAAGGGGCAGAGAGGTAACACAGATTTAGGGCTGCTAATATCCTGCATACTCTTTAGGGGAACAACAGCGGCTACACTGCTGTAATCCCACGCAAGGAGGGAAATTAGTGATGGTAAAAATAACTAAAGTAAGGTGAAAGTCGAGGTTAGAAATGTCCTTATAGCTTCAGAAGACTGAAGGAAAGTTAAATAGGCAGCCTGATTTAATTACATTTCTAATGTAATTCAATTCAGGGTAGCTGAATAGGAAAATTCAGTCGGAAACAAAGTTACAATCAATGACTAAAAATAGAGGAATAAAGTCCAAATAAAAGTAAAAGTAGGGTGTCCTTATAGCTATAGGAACCTAAAGGAGAGTGTTTATAAGCCCGCTAATTCAATTAAATTTTAAAATTTAATTAACTTTGTCCTGGCTAAATGAAACACATCTAGATGAAATAAGGAATGACCAAAAATCAAATTTTAGACAACACTCCTCCCAAAAGGAAAAGGGTATATGGTTTTCTGCGGAGGGTGAAACCAAGTGTGAGGGAGTGTTCGTTTGACTGGTTGTATCGTGCCCGGGTCAATGTGTGGCAGGTTGGAGATGGGCTCCATGTGTTGGTAGTCCAAACACCTTCTACCTTCTCACATCATGTCATGCTGCATGCTGGCCATGGATGCCGCCTGTTTAGGTGGCTTGGGTGTCATGGTGTGTTGTGGGCATGCTATGATTTCACCCCCCTTGTCAGTGGGGGCAACACAAGCTGTGGCGCTGTGGTGCCTTCAGGGACATATTGAAGCATGATGAGTCCCACATTAGCATGTATGTGAAATCCTTTGGCATTGTAAGGCATGGAGCATAAGTGAGCTTGAAAGTTAGGATCGGGTGGCTGGAGGGGTTTGAGAGGTGGTTTGTTTTGAAACCTTAGTCTGGTGTTAGAGGCTTACAGTCCATTTATGCCAACTCAGGCCTTAGGTGTCTGACGTGAGAGCATGACAGCAACAGTCTTTGGCTGATCAGTGGTGACCTTGAGTCCTGATGGAAGTTGAGACTGTGTTCTAGTTTTAGATGGGATTTCACTTGTGTAGGGCCCGTGATGTTGTGGGCCCAGTCGAAGGTGATCTCTATAGGCTGACAAGTGTCTGTGACTCTGGTCTGAATCATGTGTCAGGAGATCGTTTCCCCTGTAGTCCAGCTGCTTTAGGCTGTGGTTACATCAGGGGAATCTGAAAGTGGGAAAAATCAATAGCACTAGTGATCACAATGGCGTTCCCACACTCTGGTTGGTCGTGGCTGCTGCGTGTTCAGCTCCTTCCTCGGCCAAGCCATGTGTGGGGCACCGCGTGAAGTGTAGTCAGAGTGCTATTGAATATTTTCCTCAACTATAAGTTCTTGTGTTGAGCTCCACAATCCCTTCTATCTGCGTGCACATGGCTGTATTTTGTTCCTAACTATCTCCTGTTGAAGTTGTGAGGTAGTTTGGATGGAACTAGAGTGCTGCTTTAACATTGTCAGACTGTTGGTTGGCATCATCGCTGAGGGTGGTCGTAAGCAGGTACAGTCAGTCTTGTGTGGTTGCTTCAGCTGCAGATGTGTTGCAGGTAATCACTACATTGTGGCCCCCCCCCGTGGGGTTTGCAGTGAGTGTGGAGATGTTTCTAGCCAGCTTATCAAAGTCTTTGAGTCATGCCATGGCTGGTGGCCAGGGTCCTTTGAATGGGCTCCCACCCCACTTGTTGCTGATGGGGGCTATTGGGGTGCTGGCTGGTGCAGTCCTTAGCAGAGGGCTCTCACCTCTGTTTCCTTTGAAGAGCCTTTTCAGTCTATGCTCTCATTTAAGCTTGTTGCAGCTTATCATACGGTCCATCTCAGGTTTCCTTTCAGTCGTTCTCTGCTCACTGTCTACGTGGATGTCCGTAAACTTGCAGTCCTTCGCATCCTCCTGTAGCTCTTTGGTCTTGTGCTGGTCCTTGGTCTCCTGTGTTGTGGGCTGGTGTAGCTGGCTTTGAGCTTGTCTGGCTCCGTCGAGCCACCTTGGCCTGGAGCTTTAGCTCTGCTGCTGCTTGCTCCAGATTAGCGATGTCTTTTCCACTCAACCTTGCTTGGATGATGACGTTGTAGACCAGTTCCCTGGTGATCATGGCCAGCTCCTTGTAGCTGTAGCTCTGG
This sequence comes from Cirrhinus molitorella, assembly GCA_033026305.1. Taxonomy (NCBI): domain Eukaryota; kingdom Metazoa; phylum Chordata; class Actinopteri; order Cypriniformes; family Cyprinidae; genus Cirrhinus; species Cirrhinus molitorella. Next base: position 24,485,375 of record CM065123.1, on the reverse strand, counting down.
ATCAGGTTGGGGCTATCGGCCGATTCTGTTGATCATCCCGCTGTGCTGGCTGAGGTACTGTGGATCGCATTGGTCATGGTGCTCGGCCAGGCATCCAGGTGGTCCCAGTGGTCTGCAGGGCTGGATGCTTGGGCATACTGTCTCACTGGTGGCGAGAGAAAAAACAGCACAACACAAAAGGACACCAATGCAAGTATAGACGTATTTAACAAGCTACGATACCATACAGTTTGATTGGCTGTGCAATTTGATTAACTGATGCAGTCAGTAAGGGAGGATGCGTGGGGTGGACATGCGTCATCTTGTCTGCAGTGTGCAGGTGGTAGTGTACTGCCGGAAGGTAAACTGAATAATGATTGTGGCGGGTGTGGTAGCCGAGGGGGTCACTTCCTGACTCTATGGCTGCACCGTTTGTAAGTCTATTATTCAGTTTCTCTGATGATTCTCACTGGTTTGGTATCTATGCATAGTGAAAAACAAACAGAAGGAAATGACAGAGCAAAACAAACAAAAGAAGTAAAAATAAAATAAAATAAAATAAAATAAATAAAAATAAAAATTCAACCAGGAGAGACCGCAAAGGTCGGACCAAGGTTAATATAGAGGGAAAGTTTGGGAAAAGCAGGGGCTAGACTTTCTACCATGGTTTTGTCAGGGCCTTCAGAGAGGGGGCGCTGTTGAGGTATAGTGCCTAGGGATGTGGAAAGGGAGATAGCAGGGCCTATCAGACGTATCTGAAGCATAGAGGTTCTCTAGTACTCTTTGGGAGCTTAGATGGAGTAAATAGGGCTTAGGTGCTATGTGCTGGCAAGGTGGTGAGTTGAGGCCAACCTGGTGAAATCCTGTGACCGAGCCATCCCCAGACCACCCCCCCGACACACAACTGCAGGGACCTCAGATCACTCCCGCTCACAGCACTCGGCAGCGATCGCTCAAACAGCCTTGACCTTTTGCACAATGAGCCGCACTCAAGTGAGGGAAGGTCAACGACCAGCTGACACAGCCAAAGTTGGGTTTCGCCTGGGGGATCTGGAGTTGCATAGGCCGGCAAAGTGGGGGCGCGCTCCCCACTAAGATGGGCACATGATGCATGGAACCACCCCAGGGTAATTAACCAAAGTTGCCCTAGTGTGTCAGTTGATATGGTTGATACAACACTTGAGGTACCACATTGCTGATGTCGGCTGCGGGTCGCTTTCCGGAGTACAGGGGAAGGAGGTATCTAGGGCACCCCCCAGAGGGTGTCGGGTGCGTCCGGCAGATGACTACGGTCCCCGGGCCCCACCAGCCGACGCTTCACCACCCAGGCACAAAGGAGGGCTTCCTAATAGGACACACTGAGAGAAGGAGCAAGGGTTAAATGATAAGATAAGTAGCTTGATGCTAATTGTTGAGGGGGTAAGAGATTTCATTCAAAGGCCACTAGTGAACTAGCTACTTTGAAGAGCAACATTATTTAAACTACTGTAATCCTACACCCTAGGAATGGGAAATGAGAGGGAAGTAAAATTAAAGTTGACCTTAAAATTAACTTCATGAGGGGTAAATCGCAAAATCAATAGAAATAAAAGTAGATGAGAGATGTCCTAATTGCTTAGGGAGCATCAATGGAAATAGAAAATAAACAAATGGGTTTGGATTAGATTTAGATTTTTTTCTAAATGGAATCCATTGTGCCAAATGATTATTCAGGCTAAACCAATTAAAATAGAAAAACAAAATCCCAAAAGCAAAATAAATGCCTAAATTTAACTTAAATAAATGAATGAGGGGGTAACAATAAAAAAAACAAAACAAAAAATAAATAAAAATAGAATAACACAGATAGGCCAGTAGTGGAACAACAGTGTTGAGAACAGACAGAGAGTGAAACTGAGAACGGAGGTGTGGCTAGAGAAGACTGGTTACATCTTACACTCACACTCTCTAAATTAGCCGGATGCTAATAGCTATCAGTTGAGGAAAAAGGCTTAGCTTATCGGCGTGTGGATGTGCTAATGAGTTAGCCTATGCTACACGCATGGGTCTGTTTACATGCAGGTCTGTGACGTGGGCGCTGACGTGAGTTTGACTGGGGAAAGAAAAAAAAACAACAACAATGGTTTTCCATGTTGCTAAGGAGACAGATGTAATCTCACCCCCCAGTGTGCACAAAGCTTGTGGGTGAAGGGTGCGAGCACATTTCTAGAATCTTGTCAGCAGTCAGTCCTGACGCGACACACACAGCTTAATTCCAAAACTTCAACAGCAGGCTCGCGTCACAGACCGTGGTGGAAGGCTGATTCTGTCGAACCAGTGTTCCACCAGTCAAGCAATGTTCATATTCATCACGTCAATGACTTTGACTACAATGAGACACATCTGTAAACGGAATATCTTACTGGAAAAATGAGCACGTTCATTTTTCAAACACAGTTTTGCGCTGGGATTTCTTTGTCAGCGAAATACATTTTTAAAACGCTGTTCTGATTACAACGGTCTTATGCAATGTATAGAACGTGAAGATTGGAGTTTCCTCGCCCAATCTCAGGCATGTACTTCCATGCCTCACAACACACTGTGATTAAGGCTTAAGTTTATCGTGAGAGCGCTCTCGCTTTAACAAAGACTTAAATAATCACTGTTGACAAGAATTGATATCCAAAGTGACGTCAATGCCCAAATCGAATATGGTAATTCAACTGGATTCACCAGAACCTGATGTTTACAGCATTTGACGTCAATTTGATACCAATTCTAATCACATCGCGGGTGGCAAAACTATTGATCTCAGCAGATCTCACAAGCAGCACGCGAGCTTTGCCTTGCGCGGCGTGCGGTCGGATTAATTTTCTGCGCGGACACAGAGTTACATACTATCATACATACAACAAACACACGACGGGGTTTTCACCGTCACACCTTTAACTTGATCAAGATTTGATATCACATTTCCATTTACATCGTCATCTGTCGTCTGATTCATTTTACATTAAAGTACACAAAACCAGAAACAACATCCTCAGCCTCGTCTAACTCAGAACAGTTTGTCATCTATTGTGTGCTATATTAAAGTTAATAAAGCAAGAACAACATCCTTCCTGCTCACGGAGGAAACGAGAAAGTTATACATTAGGTAGCAAAGCTAATGTTTTAACTTGGGAAATGGGTATAGCCAGCGAAAACATTGGGCGTGCAATGCATCAACATATTGGGCTATACATTTTTTTTTTTTTTTATTCGGCCGATATAAGGTCGTTCAGTCTAACGTTACCTTCTTCGCATTATGGCGGTATCAAATTAAAATTACTTAGCTGTCATTAACAGTGGGTCTGTCTCAGCACCGTAATTCTCATGACGCTCGCTGCAAGGAATTTTTTCATCTTGCGGGGTCATGTAGATTGCAGTTACTTAACTTCATCAACAGGTTTCTGAATAAAAAACTCAGGTACTGTCTCAGCGCCGTAATGCTGGTGAAACTCACTATAAGGAATTTTTTCATCTCATAGGGTCACATAAATTACAGTTGATTTTAGCCGTCATTAACAGTGACTGATTTCTGGATAGAAAGACTCAGTCTGTCTCAGCACAGATTAACTGCACGAATATAAAACAAAACAAAAGGCGCGCATTACACACAGATGTACACACAAAATGAACATATACTGGGTTTGCTCACAAACACGTTAAAACTGCCCGCATTCTCCACCAATAATGTAACAAAAGTTATTTAATTTAAGCACAATAAACTATGTATAATTAATGGTTATTAATTACACATACTTTATACACTTCTCTGAAACAGCCGAGTCAAAAATAAACCGAACTAATGCCCTCGTCCAACGAGTATTAGCCGCTTTTATTCTAACTCTAAGAAAAATCAACTTCCTAGCCTTGAAAATTAATCTTTCCCACCGTAATTGGCTAAGTCACAGGACTGGATCAGTTTTGTAACGAAATCAAAGCAGTTTAAGTGACGTGATGTTTGTGAGCAAGGAACACAGTAAGAAATTCATTTGTGAATACAAAATGCGGGTTTATTGAATACGTAAAAGGGGAAAATAAACACTAGCTAGCAAATAAACGAACACTAAACAGACAACACATAAAACAAAGCAAGAGAGAGGGAGAGAGAGAGAGTGAGGAGGAGAGAGAGAGAAGACTGGCCATCTTTTACATCAGCACAACCAAATCATCAGGAAAACCTGAATCTCCTTGACCTACAAGGGGCACAGCTTCCTTATTGCATCTAATAGTTAAATGGTTACTTGCATAATGGTTTCCTTTTGTGTGGTGCTTACGCAAGGGTCCAGATGCCAGCTCAAAGGTAGTCCTGATGATGTAATGGAGATGGAGCCTTCGTTGTTCCATTGATCGGCTGATCGGATGGTTACCAAGGGGCTGAGGTGTAGATGCCAGGATAGAAAGAGAGAGTCCGGCCTCATGTTGGGGGGAAACCGCATGTGGCTGGGCCACGGGTTTGCCTTTCCGTGGAGGACCTCCACGATAACTCTGAAGATCTTTCAGAAGAAGAGGAGAAGAGAAGAGAGGGCCGGAACGGGGTGTGAGCCCCTTTAAAGTCTGGACAGAGTCACACCTTCCCAAGTAGTTCCGACCAATGAGAAGGCTGGCTTTCTCAGTGGGAGGTTTGAAACTGGGTCTTCGTTTTATGGCCCTTTGTTTCAGAGAAATGTCAGTTTGCATATTTAAATCAATAGGGGTTCAGGCCAGAAATACTAAAGATTATTAGAACGTTAATATGTTGCACCGGTATCAGTCTCTAATACACAGCATCTTTCAGGAAATCTACATACAAGTCAAAAGAGACCAAACATGGCATATACTGTATGTGGTTACATTAGCATCCTATCAAGACACAAGCATAAAATGGTTATAAAGTAAGAAATTTAAAGTAAGGAAGACAAAGGACATGGACAGTCGTAATATACACACACTGATATATGGGCTATGTGTCTTCGTTCACAGAAATGTTTGTCTGTGAATGAAATAGGGAAGAGTCCATTTCTATGAGCATTGTGTCTTTCCTATGGGGGGAAGTGAGTGAAGAAAAACAGTCTGCCTGCATAGTTGCAGATTCTCCTGCATAGTTTTACATCGTAAACTGACATTATCAGTGGTTGCTAGAAGTGTCCTGGTTGAGACTTTGTCACCCACTGTTGGGTTGGGTGAGGGGAAGTCTGCTTCTTTGTTAATTGAATAAACCACTGATTTGGTTAAATCTAATGAACCATTGTCTGATTGGTCCTTACCCTACAATGGTTACTTGCATAGTGGTTTCCTTTTGTGTGGTGCTTACGCAAGGGTCCAGATGCCAGCTCAAAGGTAGTCCTGATGATGTAATGGAGATGGAGCCTTCGTTGTTCCATTGATCGGCTGATCGGATGGTTACCAAAGGGGCTGAGGTGTAGATGCCAGGATAGAAAGAGAGAGTTCGGCCTCATGCTGGGGGAAACCGCATGTGGCTGGGCTGTGGGGTTTGCCTTTCCGTGGAGGACCTCCACGATAACTATCTGAAGATCTTTCGGAAGAAGAGGAGAAGAGAAGAGAGAGCCGGAACGGGGTGTGAGCCCTTTAAAGTCTGGACAGAGTCACACCTTCCCAAGTAGTTCCGACCAATGAGAAGGCTGGCTTTCTCAGTGGGAGGTTTGAAACTGGGTCTTCGTTTTATGGCCCTTTGTTTCAGAGAAATGTCAGTTTGCATATTTAAATCAATAGGGGTTCAGGCCAGAAATACTAAAGATTATTAGAACATTAATATGTTGCACCGGTATCAGTCTCTCATACACAGCATCTTTCAGGAAATCTACATACGAGTCAAAAGAGACCAAACATGGCATATACTGTATGTGGTTACATTAGCATCCTATCAAGACACAAGCATAAAACAGTTATAAAGTAAGAAATACAAAGGACATGGACAGTCGTAATATACACACACTGATATATGAGCTATGTGTCTTTGTTCACAGAAAAGTTTGTCTGTGAATGAAATAGGGAAGAGTCCATTTCTATGAGCATTGCGTCTTTCCTATGGGGGGGAAGTGAGTGACGAAAGACAGTCTGCCTGCATAGTTGCAGATTCTCCTGCATAGTTTTACATCGTAAACTGACATTATCAGTGGTTGCTAGAAGCGTCCTGGTTGAGACTTTGTCACCCACTGTTGGGTTGGGTGAGGGGAAGTCTGCTTCTTTGTTAATTGAATAACCCACTGATTTGGTTAAATCTAATGAACCATTGTCTGATTGGTCCTTACCCTACACAGTTCTCTGAGAAACGCTAAAGTTATTGTTATAAATAGTAGAGACACCTCCCCCTTTACCTTTTAGACGCGGCTCATGTTTATAACAGTAATCTTGGGGGGTGGTCTCATTTAAAATAATATAATCATCTGGTTTTAGCCAGGTTTCTGTCAAACAGAGCACATCTAGGTTGTGATCAATAATCAAGTCATGTACAAAAAGTGCTTTCGAAGAGAGGGACCTGATATTTAATAAGGCAAGCTTTATCATTTGTTCCTCTGTATTATGTGATTGTTTTATTTGTTGAACATCAATTAAATTGTTACTATTAGATTGGTTTGGACGTTTTTTGGATTTTCTAGTTCGGGGAACAGACACAGTCTCTATAGTATGGTATCAAGGTAAGAGGTTTTCTATGTGCTGAAAATTAGCTGATTTTGGTGACGTGAGGCAGCTAGCAGACGTTCGGTTTAACCAGTCTGTCTGCTTCCTGACCTGGGCCCCAGTTAGTCAAGTGCAAACTCTAAGACTATATGCCATATTTCTAGAGAGAAGAGTGGCACCTCCCCCGGAGGGATGGAGACCGTCTCTTTTTAACAGGTCAGGTCTGCCCCAAAAACTTGTCCAATTGTCTATGAAACCTATGTTATTCTGCGGGCACCACTTAGACATCCAGCCATTGAGTGACAACAATCTGCTATGTATCTCATCACCACGGTAAGCAGGAAGGGGACCAGAGCATATTACGGTGTCTGACATCGAACTTGCAATTGCACACACCTCTTTAACATTATTTTTGGTGATCTCCGACTGGCGAAGTCGAACATCATTAGTGCCGACGTGAATAACAATCTTACTGAATTTACGTTTAGCATTAGCCAGCACTTTTAAATTTGGCAAGATGTCAGGCGCTCTGGCTCCCGGTAAACATTGGACTATGGTGGCTGGTGTCTCTATTTTCACATTCCGTACAATAGAATCGACAATAACTAGAGCATTTTCATCAGGTTTCTCAGTGGGTGCATCACTAAGCGGGGAGAACCTGTTTGATGTTTGGATCGGAACGGAAGAGCGGTGTTTTGACCCGCGACTATGCCGCCTCATCGTCACCCAGTTGCCCTGCTGCACGGGCGAAGTTACCGGAACTGAACAATGTACAGGAAGATCTAAGCTAGTCGCATCCAAAACTGTATCTAAGGCCCTCACATTCTTACTATCCTCAGTTAAAGTTTGGATGCGTGTCTCTAGTTCTGAAATCTTCTCTGTCAGCCTAACTATTTCCCTGCATTTTTCACATGTGAATCCCTCACTGCTGACAGAGATAGATAAACTGTACATGTGACATGCAGTGCACACAACAATAGTAGGAGAAGATTCCATTGTTACTCACCTGAATGTAAAACAATTCAAACTTAACTTACCACTGTTGATTGCTGAACTTGTTTAAGGAAAGCAGTGGAAAAATCCGAGAAACGGTTTAGGAAATGTTAACGCGCGGTTATATGATAAACGCGAACGATAAGCAAAAGCGAAAGCAAAAGTCAAAAGGACAGATTAACGCAAAACAGAGAGTGAGCCAAGCTAAGCGGCTAGTGGAATGCTAACGCACTGCTGTATGTATAACGTAACAGTGAAACGATCAGATCAGTCCAATTAGTCTGATGCCTCAAGTTTGAGATTTTGGTGAAATCAAGAATATATTTTATCACTTAAACTACAGTTAGTAGTAGTAGTAAGATAGATTGCTAAAAAGAGTAAACGAAGACGCTCTGCAAAACGCTCTGCATGCTGCTCACGCTGCTCAAACAGGAAGACACTACTAATTAATTACACTACTAAGTACTAATTAATTACAATTACACTACTAAGTAATTATCATTACTTACCCTCATGTTGTTCCAAACCCGTAAGACCTTTGTTCATCTTTGGAAAACAAACAGATATATTTTTATTACATTTGTGAGCTTTCTGACCCTCTATAGGCAGCAACACAACATTTAAGGCACAGAACAGTAGAAAAGTCACATGAACACAACACTCACAATAAAAACAGAAGTAAAGTGCAGATGCTGCCAAAAATACTTAGTACTGTACTTAAATTGTAAAACTTGTTTGATATTTAGGATACTTGATCAGGCTACCTCTGACATGATACCTTCCATAGCCAATGAGAATGAGCAAGCGTCACTTACCGGATGTTGCGTGCTTTATAGCTGAAACTTCATATACTTCATACACTGTTTTTCACTGTGAAACAAAACGCACGGTGGGAGAGCCAGCAGACAACACTGATTGCCTTCCTTTTGTTTTTGATTTCATAATATGTTGATCAGATCAAAATATTTTGTTCATAGAGCTGTAACTAAATAAGAGCTGTAATTAAAAAGAACTGTGTACCGCCGGCAGGCGCCCCTAGCAAAGAAAAAAAAAATCATATTTTTCACTGTGTTGATCAATACAAAATATGTGTCATTTGAAAGCTTGGAGTCTGACCTTTACAATGCATGTAGCCACTTTGATTAACTTCTAAGTAGTGCTGAGTTATTTGCAGATTTAAAAAAAAAATCATAATTTATAAAAAGTATTTTTGTGCCATATGTCAGAAACATCATACAGCTCAGATAGTCATATGTCATATGCCATTTGAAAGGTCTCATCAAGTAGAATAAAACAAGTATAATAGTTTGGGGATTTGACAAAATTTAAGTGAGACAAAAAACGGGTTTAAGGAGGGAAATGTGAAAGATGGGGTGAATTCTGTACTTAAGTGGAAGTTGAAGTAGCGGGGACTCAGCTTCTTGTAGGGCAGGTTGGTAGCCGAGCATGCACTGGAATGGCATGAGGCCGGTGGTGTTCTGACAGAGGGAGTTTTGTGCATACTTGGCCCAGGGGAGGAATTGACTACAGCTGTGTTGATTATCTTGACAGTGTGCCCAGTGGTAACGTCCGAGTTCCTGGATCTTGTGCTCAGTCTGGCCGTTGGTAACTGGGTGGAAATCAGAGGACAAGCTCACTCTGACCCCTAATAGCTGGAAGGAGGCTCTGCAGACGTGGGAAATAAATTGTGGGCCCCAGTCAGACACGTGTCCTTGGGGATTCCATAGTTCATGAAGATATTTGTTAACAGACTCTAGGAAGTATGAGTAAGGGGCACAAGGCCATACGGCATAACAAGGTATTCATTGTGGCCGGGTGGTGTGATGAATGCTGTCTTCCACTCATCAGGCAAGGTTGTATGCACTCTGCAGGTCCAGTTTGGAGAAGATGCACGTGCGGCTGGGACCAGGGTAAGTGGATACAGAAGCTTCACAGTCTGGGAGTTTAAACCTTGGTAGTCTATACATGGCCTCAAACCTCTGTCCTTGAGGTGGCTGGCAAGGTGGAAGATCGGATGAATCTCTGGTTGAGAGCCTCCTGGATGCATACCTCCATAGCCTTGTGCACTGGGATGAACAGGGAGTATACTCTACCCTTCGGGAGTTTAGCTCCAGGCAGCAAGTCGATGGCACAGTCCCATGGCCAATGAGGCGGAAGATGTGTGGCTACCTGCTTGCTGAAAACATCCTGGAATGCCCCGTAATCGGATGGGATGGTGGGTGAATCTTAAGGTTCTGGACTTTCATTGTGTGTGAAAGCAAGGTAATTTCACATTCAAGTTGAAGGGTATTTACTTAGGGCGTGGGGGTCTGATGGGGCAGGCCTTGATGTAATAATCTGCTGCAGCGTAGTACAGACAGAATCCAGCCACAAGATGGTAAGCATGTTCAGTGGGAGTGAGCCTTGTTGAATCCATTTGCATGGTTCTGGTACGAAGGGACCAGTGGTGAGTATGGCAGACTGGTTGGCGGCTTCGGTGGTGTGACAAGCTGACAGGATTTGAGTAGCTTGTTGCATGAAACTCTCCAATCCCACAGTATCATCATATATAGCCATCTGAGCATAGATACAAGGATCCAATCCTTGTCGATAAGCATTGAGAAGGGCTGCCTCATTCCACTCGCTTGTTGCCACTAGCTTCCGAAACTGCAAGGTATAATCGCTGGTGGGTGAGGAGCCCTGACACAGCCACAGTAGTTGGTCTGACATAGAGAGCTGTCCCGTAGTGTAACCAAACACTTCCTTGAAATGGTTAGTACAAGCTTCATAGGAGTTAATTATGGTACTGTTGGTGCTCTACCAGAGAGGAGAGAAATTAGAAATGCTACTTTGGTCCGCTCGGTTGTGAGTTTCTGTGGCTGCATTTCAATGAAGAACGCTACTTAAAGGAGGACTCAGCTGCATCACCCACATAGGAAGCAGGCATGGCCATGGGACATACAGAGGCAGATTTTGTCACGCTGAAAGGAGAGACAGACGAATTCAATCGTGGTAAGCAGTTTATTGACTGAGGCAAACAAACAGAGAGTCCAAACAAAAATCCCAAATGGGCTGAGTAGCGCAGGGAGGCAATGGACAGCCGACGACAGAGAGTCCTCATGGAACAAACGGCAGACACGAGACGCTGGAACCACCAGACCGGAGAACAGGACACCAGGAGCAAACCAGCCGGACAAACAGACAAACAGACGAACTGGCAAAGACAAGACAGGTTAGCGTTCCATAAATAGAGCCGAGCTGACAAGCCGCAACTGACTCTAATCAGCTCGTAATAGCCACTCGGAACACCCATTCAAACAACCACACCCACGCACACACAAACACACAACAGGCGAGGATGAGACAATTAACCCATGAACCGTGACAGTTTTGACTGATGTGAGAGGCACGGAGGGTGTTGACTAACTCCTCGAGAACCTCTGCAGGAGTGGAAAGCTGGGGATCCATAGAGGTGAATATTGTTGGTCCGCACTTCTGTCGCAGATCAAGCAAAAGACAATGGGTTTGTGAAATAACAGGAAGGTTTATTAGCAGATTCAGAGAAGCTAATTGTATGGAGCAATGGCAGGTGAGTATCAAACACAACGGACAGTTCAAGAGATTTTAGCTGTATACTGATATTTTGTATCCTTTGCAAGAACGAAGGATTAAATGTCGGAGGATTTGTCTGAGGTAAGTACACACAGGTAGGTGTGGCAGTTCTGAAGAAGCACACGACAACACAGCTGAAGTGCAAAGCCCCAGAGGGTGGATTTTATTAAATAAACAAAGGTATGAAGTGATGCAGTGATCCCCACGTGGCAGTCTTGGCGGGAGTGCTTGGTAATAGATCCCGCAGTGAGAAGAGTGCTCGGTTGGTAATGGGGTGCTCGTGCTTCCTTAAGTGCTGCGAGAGGGAGAAAGAGAAACACACGTTAGCTGAGGTAGCCACAACGTCAGTGAGGTCTTGCCCCTTTGTGTCTCTTTCCTGGCCGCTTATATCTCCCTGTCCAGACGAGCTTCAGGTGCACTCGGCTCCGTGGTGATGAGGTGAGGGCGGAGCCGGTGGTTAGTTTCCAGGACGACGCTGATTGATCCTCGGGACGCTCGTCACACTCCACCCCCCCCCCCCCCCCAACTTTAGCATGTCCTGAATCTCACTCTCTATAGCCGTCCGGTGAGCCTCAGGGACCCAGTAGGGGCACTGCCTAACAACGACTCCTGGAGGTGTTCGGATTTCATGCTCTATTACGTTGGTCTGCCCGGGCCGGGTGGAGAACACATCCGAGAACTGACCGACCAGGTGTTGAAGCTGCGTCTTCTGCCCAGCCGCGAGTTCAGGGTTGGTATCGACCACCACGGGGTCGCTGATGGCTAGAGTGGCAAGCTGGTCCCGGGTCCCCACCCACTTCTTGAGGAGGTTTACGTGATAGAGTTGGGTTTCTCGACGTCTTCCCGTCTGTCTCAGACGGTAGTTTACCGGCCCAACCTTTTCCAAGATGGTGTACGGGCCTTGCCACGTGGCGAGAAACTTACAGGCTGCTGTGGGGACCAGGACCATCACTCGGTCCCTGGGCTGAAACTCTCGCGACTGGGCGGCCCTGTTGTATTGGCGTTGCTGGGCTTGTTGGGCCTTGGTGAGATGCTCCCGCACTAATGGCATGACCCGGTCGAGCCTGTCCCTCATCTGCTTCACATGCTCGACTACGGTCCTATGGGGAGCCGGTTGCTGCTCCCATCCCTCCTTAGCCACGTCCAGGAGCCCCCGTGGCTGGCGGCCGAACAGGAGCTCAAAGGGGGTGAAGCCAGTGGAGGCCTGGGGAACCTCCCGGATGCCGAAGAGGACGTACGGCAGCATCAAGTCCCAGTCCCGACGATCTTCTGCTGCTACCCTCCTCAGCATCTGCTTCAGGGTCTGGTTGAAGCGTTCCACCAAGCCGTCCGTCTGCGGGTGGTAAACCGTGGTACGTAGCTGCTTCACCCCCAGCAACCGGCACAGGTCTGCCATTAGCTGGGACATAAACGGGGTGCCTTGGTCGGTCAGGATCTCTTTGGGGATGCCGACTCGGCTGGCGAGCAGGAAGAGTTCCTGGGCGATGGCCTTGGCGGTCGCCTTCCTGAGGGGGGCGGCCTCAGGATACCGGGTGGCGTAGTCCACGATCACCAGGATGTGTTTATGTCCATGGGCAGACTTTGGCAGTGGCCCTACCAGATCCATCCCGATGCACTCGAAGGGCACGTCGATGATGGGCAGAGGAATCAGCGGACTGGGGGGAGGCGTACGCGGAGAGTTGAACATCCGCGTCGAGCCCTGGCCAGTGGAAGCGGTCCCGGATCCGCTGGATGGTGTTTTGCATGAAACACCAGCCATTGGGTGGGCGTGTGCTAGCTCCAGGACCGCCTCAGTCTTCGATCTTGGGACGACCAGAAGCTCCTTTTCCTCCCCCCTCCACTGGGCGACACAATACAACAGGCCTTTTTTTACGACGAAGTACGGGAGAGAATGGGGCCCTGGCCAGGCATCTTGGTCATCAATCTTCCGCACTTGGGACCAACAGTGCTTCAGCCGGTCGTCCTCACATTGTGCCCGGCCAAAAAAGCCCCCTCCTGTCACCTGCTGAAACACATCAAAGAAGAGGTTAGATTGTGAAGGAGGGGACTCACCATCTCTTCCGCTGTCGGAGGCTGCGAGCGCCGCTCGCTCAGGGGTGGTCCGCTGTGGCCTCCGTCTTCGGCGGCCCCCACGTGCGTTGGCAGGCTGGGTCGTGGCAGTTAGCAGGCGGTCAAACCCAGGCCAATCTCTCCCAACGAGGACCGGAACAGGTAAATCCTTGACTAGACCGACCTCCAGGGTCCAGGCACCAGGGCTGGCAGAGATCACAACTCGTTGCGCAGGCACATCGTGGGTATCGCCGTGGACACAGGTGATGGGCAGGTAAGTCTTCGCCTCATCGTGGGAGGACAGGATGTTGGGCCTAACCAGGCTGACCGCACTGCCAGAGTCCAAGAAGACGATGTAGGGCTTGCCGTTGACTTTGACTTTGGCCTGGGGAGCTCCTCTTGGTGGGGCCTGATGCATCCCACAGCCTGCCAACCACGTCTTCGGTGCGGCTTCCGGCATTTCGGTGGGTATAGGCTCGTCACGGGGAATGGGGGACGCCGGCCTGTGTACGCGTCGCACGGTGCCCTCCGGCGCGCATCGTTCCTGGACCACCCTCCGGGGAAACGGCGGCACTCTCTCCCCAGACTCCCGCTGGTGGGCAGTCCAATAAGTATGATTTGAATGCCAGAGCACTTTCACTAATGGCAAAAAAAAATTCTAGTCTATTCAAAAGAATGTTGTGATCGATACTGTCGAATGCAGCGCTATAATCCAGTTGCACTAATAGAGAGATAAACCATGACCAGATGATAGGAACAGGTCATTAGTAACTCTGAAGAGAGCAGTCTCAGTACAATAATATGATCTAAATCCTGACTGGAAATCCTCACAGATACCAGGAACATAGTTGTGAGGATAGTACCTTTACTAGTATCTTTGACAGAAAAGGGAGATTAAAAAAATCCTGGATACTGAGAGAACAGCAACTATGCAGACACTGTGACCTCGATCAAACAGAGGATGAAAAACACTTTCTTCTTGTCTTTCCCAAGTACACCACAAAAATGAAATAAGTTTTTCTACAGTTTGCAGCATTGAAATTTTGCCAGATTCATCAGCTGATGTGCCCAGCATGGCCACCAGAGGACACTGTGTCTGATTAGCACATGGCTTGTGTTGTGTTTGTTTGGTGCCATGTGCTTTCCCCTGTCTATTGTCTGACTCCACCCATCTTGTTATTTCATTATTGTTTCAGTGATTCCACCTGTGTCTCCCTTATTTCCTGCCTTACTTATTCTCCCTGTGTTTGTAGTCTTGTGCTGGTTCGTGTTTGTTGTTATTGGAGGTTTTTTGTTTCTGTGCTTCTCCCTTTGGTAATGTACTGTGTCCTGGCCTGCCTGCATGTTTTTTCCCCCGTTGGGGTAGTTTTGATTTATTTTTGTTTTCATTAAAACCCATTTTGTCCTGCATTTGAGTCTTCGTTTCATCTCTCCATACAGCCCGTGACAAATTTTCATTCTTTACTCTAAATGACATGGCAGTCAAAATATGTATCCACCATGCACACCATACAAAATGGTTAATCCATTGTATTAATTTGCTTGATTTCTTCATTGTATATATTTTTACATTGTGTATACATTGTTTATTATTATTTATTTAGTTATTTATTTATTGTTTTCCTTTATTACATTGGTGGTATTATATTCTGTATTTTACATATACTTAAATTTGTCATGTAAACAAAAATGCAAAACAACAGTTTATTGTGATTAATCCAAGTGCAGACAAAAAGGAAGAACACTTGAAACATAGGTAAATTGGCCGTCTCTCCTGGTAGCACAGGGACGCTAATGGGCAGCCGAATAATCTCTGAAACGATCCAGACGATCGGCGAGTGGCAGAAACAAAATCCAACAATTGGTGAGAGGCAGGAACAGAAACCAGGTGAAATATAAATCCAGGAAGAGAGAACGACAGGGAACAACACCACAACATGAATCAGATAATCGGCATGGCACGTATAGCATCAGCTGTGAGACAAGAACTCCAAATATGCAGCTGTGGTTGGTCCAAGGTAACATTAATCAGAGGCCTAAAAATACATCAAGGGTGGATGAAGTGCTTGAAGGAGGAGATATCGGGACCTCGCACTGATACTTTCCTTTTGAGGAAAAGATCAAATCATTCGAGTGAAGCTCAGTGGCAGGAAACAATCCACAGTCCACCGAGCATCAGTACCCCAGTGGCTGAGGAGGGTAATTTGAGCACAATGTCTGAGAACCTGGAACCCAACCAGATGCAGCTTGCTACGGAGAATATCCAAGGCTGCAAAGCTCAAGTGAAGTGGCCAAAGTCCAGCAGCAAGAAAGAGTGGACAACAGTCAACGCAGACCTGAGTAAGAGCCTGAAAGAACTCAGAGAAACAGCAGAGAAAAAGCTGGACAAAATTTGATCTACTCATATGGGGTGGAAAGATTCGGAGTAAAAGCGAGAGGAAAGAAGGAAACAACAACCCCTCCTAAGTCCAGACGACAGCAAGAAATCATGCGCCTGGTTAAAGAGAGAAGGGATTCAAGAAAACAGTGGAAGAAATCCTCACTAGAAGAGAGAGCTGGCATAAACCTTCTGCAAGCAGATCTAAAGGAATGCTTGGCAAGACTGCGGAGAGCAAAATACATTAGAATCCGATGCAAAAAGGAGAGAGCAAGAACATCTTTCTACAAAGATATCTTCAGATTTGTGAAAGCTCTCTTTACAAAGGAAAAAAGTGGGTCACAAAGTGTCAAAGAAAGAGCATGAGGACCATCTGAAAGCAACATACACAGACAGTCAGAGGTATGAGCAGAGAGGGATACCACCAGACATGCCACCCATTTCTCAGCCAGAACATCATTTGGATTACAGTCCTCCAAAGTGGAGCAAGGTTGAGAAAACTGTGAGAAAGGCAAGGGCACCTTCAGCTCCCGGACCAAACAGAGTTCCATACCGGCTGTACAAGAAGGCTCCTGTGGAGACAAATGAAAGTGGTGTGGAAAAAGTAAACCATCCCAAAACATGGCGAAGAGCAGGGGGAGTACTAATTCCAAAGGAAAAGGATGCCTCAAACATCAACCAATTTCGACAAATCAGTCTCTTGAATGTTGAAGGAAAGATCTTAGCATCAAAGCTGGTATACCAGGTTTCTTGGAATGCTTAGAACATACTAGCATGATATGGTGTCAAATCCAGACTGCAAAAAGCGAAGGAAAAGATCTGCAAATCTTATTCCTGGACATGACCAATGCTTTTGGATCCGTCCCCCATTCTCCCCTATTCTCCCAAACTACAAAAATGGAAACAACCCTGCTAGACACTGCCCAGGACTAGAAAATGCAGGTTGATCTGAGCTTTCCACCTGAGATAATTACAACTAGCCTCAGGACAGACTTAATACTGTGGTCAACCTCACAAAAGTCCTTGTTCATTGTGAAACTAATTGTGCCATAGAAGGAAGTGCCAATTATTATAAGGGATTGTAATATCAAGTCCTATATGCTCAACTAACACAATACACTACATCTACCAAAACACTGCAAACATGTCTGAAAATCAAATTATTATTCCAAAACACTAACACATGTTCTCTTCTAACAGGAACATTTAGTCAATCATAGCAATTTAATTTGATCTAATCTAATCTTTAATTTAATCTGCCAGGTCTTCTGCTTTTGGCCACATATTCTCATCCCCATCACATGATATCTTCTCTGGCAAGGCTTCTTGTGAAGAATCTTTTAAGAATGTCTTATCCATCCCTGGTATTGTTTAGCAGTGATGTCTTGGCAAGCATCCATTATGTCCTGGAGGGACATTTGGCCCTGTGGGTGATGGTCAAAAACCTTCCATCTCCAGGCTCAGAAAAACTCCTCAATGGGGTTAAGGAAAAGAGACATCATTCTCAAATAGATAGTCAAACTAGGCTCTGACTCTAATAGGAATGTGGAATGCCGCATTGTTCCATGTGATCACATATATTGGCAAGTGGTCTCCCACCTGTCCCCTTTGTCTGGCACCAGTCAGCCCGAAGATGTCCTCTTTTACTGTATATCATATGGTCATGTGATTGAAATAACCGCAACACCTGAGTGTGTTTCTTAGATGGGAATCAGTTGTAATTTATATATTTGCATAACTTCAATCAGATATGTTTCTCATTAGCAATGGAATAAAATACAGGGAACATATTTGTGTTTCAGTTCACAATATGAACAGCTTCACTATGGCTTTAGCCTATAAGTTAGTTTTAGAACATGATATTATCTGTTCTAACATACAGTGTGAAAGCCTTTGAAAATTTTGTCAGTAAAATTACATTGTTTTGGTCTTGGTTGAGCTTGTCTGCAAAGAAGTTAAAGCATTTCAAGTTTGACTAACTGTATGCAACAAGAAATGTGTTAATTGTATAGCCTACACAGACGAATTTTGTGCTGTTAAGAGTTCAGGAAATTTGTTAAAAGTATTGAAAAATTTGTCATAGCGATCGTAAAAAAAAAGTATTTTATTTTAATTCATTGATTGGAGAGCAGAAAGAGTCCGTCTGCCTGGGCAGTTTTTTTTCTTCTTCTCATATGCATATGCTTTTTAATCCTTTAATTTATATAAAATTACAAAATTTATATAAAATTACTAAAACCCACTTATGTGGCATGCACAAATTAAATATTTTATTCATAACAGTCTTTTACTTAATGCGGTTGCCACTGGTGCCACTACTATTGCAATTGTCCAGCTTTTTGTAAGAGTTGTATGGTACATGACAAAGAGTGGAGGCCTGGAGTATGGTGTACACAAACTTAACATGTTGAGCTGTTCAATAAAGAGTATGTTTGTACTGCATATAAATAATTTAAACATTTACACAACTTTTTTCATGTTTCCATGTTTCTTATTTTGAAGTATTGTCATGGTTCCTGTTTGTGTCTTGCTTCCCTTTTTCTCATGTTCTCCTGCTTGTCCATGTGTTTAGTTCTGATTGGTTCTCTGTTCTGGTTTTGTCCTTGTGTTGTTCCTTGGTTCTCATTGGTTTACTCATGTCATGTGACCTCCTTTGTTTGCTATAAGTTTCCCTCATGTTCCTATTGTCACTGCACATGGGTTCATCAAATCAAATTGCCTCAGTGGACTGAACCGTTACTGTTACTGTGCAAAGCATGGTGAGAACTACAGTTTTGTCAACAGTAAAAATTATGTTTGAGTGTTGTTGATTACAGTCGTCTTGACTGGGAAAACAACAGTATACATTTTTAAGAACATTCCATATATTTGCATACAATCACAAATATTTCACCACAAGGAACAATCATGATATGATTTCAGTAATTTACTAATTTCTTTATAGTATGTACAAGTGAAACTCAGTCATAAGATTTCCAGAAAGGCTAATTGATATAGATGTAGTGAAGAGAATGCAAACCGTGAAAAAGTATATCTCTGCAAAATTACACGCACACCCACAATGAGAGCCAAACAAAAGGCAGCTAAACTATAAAAAGTCGGTTCAAAATGATTTAATCTTTTACTGAGAAAGAAGACCCCAATTAAAATTATACATTTTCCTTCACAAGACAAAAAGGCAGAATACACATGTAAGCTTTAAAATCAAGTTTCAGGCTGAGGAGCTGCTTCCTCTGGTTTTGTTGGGTTAGTGGTCATCTTTAAAGCTGTATCCTCTTTGTGTTCTTGTGCCATATTTTGCGATCTATAGGGTGAAACCAAAGAAAAAAAATGGTTGAACTTGTAGTATATTTCATAATATTTTAATCTCTTAGACAACATAAGTTTATATATACAGTGCACAGCATAAATGAGAACACCCCCTCTAAAACTTAACAAATTTAGCAATTACTCTTTACTTCGAAGACATGTTAGGGTTCTTTGGAGATATAATGTTCCAACAAGCCTGCTTGATCATTTACAAAAGAAAATTATTCAGGAAAATAAGATTTTCTTATCAAAGTGATAAAATGCTGTGTTGCAAAAATGAGTACACCCTCCTAAAGTAACAAAAAAAATAAATAAATAAATAAAAATAGTGTAGGTTTAAGGCATTTTTTTTTTAAATCAACAGTTAAGTATATTGATCAAAAACTTCTAAAGACAAGTAATTTCCTGACAATTAAAAGTGTTGTATAGCCTGCTGAATCATACTCAGAATTAATGCTGGCAATAATGGAACCACTTGGGAAAAAACTGCCATGATATTTATTTCTTAGCATAAAAGAGGACAGTGGTACAAGATGAATACCAAATCATTGTTTTAAATGTGGAAATACAGCAGAAGTAACACCAACATTTAAAAACAATGGACTTGTGACAAGGCTCCTGAAAAAAAGCAGCAGGAAAAAGAGCAGGAGAACTACAATGCAAGTGTCTTAGAGCCAGCAATAGCTATGAAAAAAGTGACAGTTTACCTCACAGAGTATGACACAGCCTGCAGATGTGACATGCATGGTTGTCATCATTAGAATTATCTACTATAGTCAAAGCACAATAAACTAGTTTAACCTCTTCCAAGGCCCGTATTTACAAAATATAGACTTCTGGGCATCCATACTCTTGCCTCAAGAGACCACGTCAATCATTTTGGGTCCAAAAGCATCCAAAATGTTCTGGTGTTGCTAGAAGAGGAGTACAGTATGAAGTGCCTGGTTCCCACAGTGACGTTCAGCAGTAGTAAAGTTCTTATATTGGGATATATGAGTGCTGAAGGTGTGAGGGAGTTGTGCTTTATCAATGCTGTCTTGAATCCACAGACCACTGTGAAACTGAAGATTTCTACCCTCTCCCCATTCCCTGCATTGTTGGGCATGTTTTTAGCATGACAATAAAGATATTCATTCTTCCAAGGTGAAAATCCTTCAGTGGACATGTATTTCATCTTGACACTCTTGAGCAGCTGAGGGGCATTCAAAGAGTTCACCCTCCAGGTGTTAAATAGGACACATGTGGCATTTTATCTTGAACTTGTACACTCAGCGCCAAGCAATGTCAGAGCAGTATACCTAAAGTTCTGGAGAACATACCAAGTACTAGAATATTACACATTTGCTAAATTAAATCTAAGGTGTACTAATTTCGGCAATCCTTCATTTAAACAAAATTGGCTAATTTACTTATTTTACAGAAAATATTGGCATATATTTTTAGTTTTAGAAAAAAACGTTAATACCATGAAAAGGTATTACAATTTAAAATAAAGTTTTCTATATGAATATATTTTGTAATTTAATTTATTCCTGTAATGCAAAGTTTAATTTTTAGCATTTCTACACATTCAGTGTCTTCAATGTCACATGATCCTTTAGATATCATTCTAATATGCTGATTTGCTGCTCAAGAAATATTTCATATTATTTCGCAGTTTATACTACTATTATATACTACCATTCAGGTGTTTGGAGCACATGCCGAAGTGATGGTGTCCTCTATCTCCTGGTGTAGGTCACCTAGGGTGCTTTAGCCTTAATGCACATCTCTTTTGACATATCGTAGTTTGTCCAGTCTATTGTTATGATTATCACTGTGTCAGTCTTTTTGCGATTTTGAAAGGGAATCCCCATTTGTCACTCCCAAAACATTGCAGTGTGTTTGCCACTTGGTCCTCTTAGCAGCACCCCTAAGACCCACCCGAGGGTCAGGACCCAAGGTTTGAAAACCACTGACCTAGAACCTCTGTGTCCCATCGAGGGACCAGACATGGAGTCTCAGCATTTGGTTCCCCCCATCTCTAAGAAAGCAAGACGTACTACTAGCAACTTGAGGCCACTGATGTGCCACTGCAGTTCAACCCGTCACTGCCTGGCCATCATACGTGGCCCCCTCAGCCGGTGGCAGAGGCATCCATGTGTACCACTCTTGGGGCACTCCTGCCCAAAGGAATGCAGGGTCTGACCACAGGCTGGTTTGGTGTAATTTGCACCCGCCACCTTGCCACGCCCATCTTGGGATCCAGCTGTGAAGCTAGTGCTGAAGCGGTCACGTATGAAGAGCCCCAGTGGTGTGACTGCTGCTGCAGCTGCCATCAATGTTAGTTTTTATTGACTAATTTTTTTATCATAGTTTTCATCATTTGTTTCAACGACAAAAAGGAGATAATGAAATAAAACTTGTTTTAAGTGACAAAAACTATGACTGCAATCTACCGACATTTTCATCAACAAATAAAAACGTCTTGGTTACGTATGGTAACCCTCGTTCCCTGATGGAGGGAACGGAGACGTTGTGTCGAAGTGACGACTAGGGGTCGCTCTTGAGAGCCCGAACACCTCTGACAGCTTTGAGAAAAGGCCAATGAAATTGGTGCGCAGTATTTGCGTAGCCCGCTCCGCCCCGGAGATCCGGGCATAAGAGGGGGGGCTAGGCAACACTCATTGTTCTGATCTGAGGAGCCGAAGCACCCGGCTACACTCAGAGGCGGTCCGAGGTTGTGGCAAGGGGGACACAACGTCTCCGTTCCCTCCATCAGGGAACGAGGGTTACCATACGTAACCAAGACGTTCCCCGTCTGTCGTTCACGTTCGACGTTGTGTCGAAGTGACGACTAGGGGTCCCAGTTGAAAACGCCACAACCAGCGGACCGCGTCACGAGTGCATGGAGTGCAAATATTAACAGG
The DNA here is from genome assembly GCA_033026305.1 of Cirrhinus molitorella. Lineage (NCBI taxonomy): Eukaryota > Metazoa > Chordata > Actinopteri > Cypriniformes > Cyprinidae > Cirrhinus > Cirrhinus molitorella. Next base: position 24,463,523 of record CM065123.1, on the reverse strand, counting down.
TCTTGCGTGTTAGATAAATGTCACTCACCTCTACGTGACCTTCCAATGCCCAAGAGCTTCAGCCAGCCTTTCCTCACCTTTGGTTGAACATCTTGGAGAACATTGGGCCAGTGTCCGTCCTCCCCGGGGGGAGATGGGCACTACGGAGACCACACCCTGCCCGGAGGGAGGTATTTGTGTGGAGAATACACTTGAGGGCTCGCACTAGGGGAGCACAACAAGGGGACGATCCTGAGGCAGGCTCCGCATGAGGAGAGACTGCTGAGCTCAGGGTCGGAGACAAGTTTTGTCTTAAGGGAAACACCGCATCTCTGGGAGTATAGGTGGAGATACACACATGGGGCCGCATTAGGAGCCACTACATGTGGGGCACCAACCTAATATGAGAGTTCACAAGAGGCAACCTAACCTCATATTAGATTCTGATAGCTAGTTCCTCCGCTGAACATAGCTACGTTGCGGGTGCAACATGATGGAAATTGTCGTTCAGGGTTCACGCCAGGAAACTTACTGAACTGGGGAAGCGTCATCACCCATGGGGAACGACGCTTCAGCAAGCTTCTACACCGTGTCAGCTTCAGGAGTTACTGGGCTTGCGTTCAGGACTCCCGAAGAGACTGGTTCTACACGCAGATTGTAGAACCTGGCAAACGTGTTAGGTGTAGCCCAACCTGCAGCTCTGCAAATGTCTGTTAAAGAGATCCCGTTCGCCAGCGCAACCGACGCTGCGACGCCCCTGGTGGAGTGGGCGTGCACCCCCAGCGGGCAGGGCACCCCTGTGGCCTGGTAGGCCAAACGAATCGCATCCACAATCCAATGGGAAATTCTTTGTTTGGAGACAGCTTTCCCCTTCTGCTGTCCTCCAAAACAGACAAAGAGTTGACTCGACCGTCTGAAACTTTCAGTACGTTCCAAGTAAATGCTCAGGGCACGGACTGGGCATAACAAGGAGAGGTTGGGGTCGCCTTCCTGAGAAGGGGTAGCTTGCAGAGTGACCACCTGGTCCCTGAAGGGAGTGGTGGGCACTTTGGGCACATAACCGGGCCGGGGTCTCAGGATAATGTGAGAGTTAGCCGGCCCGAATTCGAGGCACAAGTCACTGACGGAGAGGGCTTGGAGGTCTCCCACTCTTTTGATCGATGTGAGCGCAGTCAGGAGAGCCGTCTTTTGGGAGAGAGCACTGAGTTCGACTGACTGGAGCGGCTCAAAGGGATCTGACTGTAGGCCCCGGAGGACCACAGACAGATCCCAAGAGGGGACAAGGCGCGGTTTGACGGGGTTCAGCCTGCGTGCACCTTTAAGGAATCGTATAACCAAATTGTGCTTCCCAACCGATCTACCTTCCACCAGGTCGTGGTTAGCGGCAAAAGCGGCTACCTGGACCTTAAGTGTTGAAGCAGAAAGGTGTCTATCCAGTCCTCCTTGGAGGAAGGAAAGCACTGTTTGGATGCCACATCTCCGTGGGTTCTCCCCCCGGGAGGAACACCAGTTTGTGAATTTGCGCCATCTGAGGTCGTACAGCCGCCTCGTGGAGGGAGCTCTCGACTGCAACAGAGTGTTTACCACTGCCAGTGGGAGATCTCTGAAATCCTCCTGGTCGCGTCCAGGGACCATGCGTGGAGGTTCCAGAGATCTGGCGCGGGTGCCATATCATGCCCTTCCCCTGTGAAAGGAGGTCCTTCCTCAGGGGAATGCGCCAGGGAGGAACGGGGGAGAGGAGCACCAGCTCTGAGAACCAAACCCTGTTGGGCCAGTAGGGGGCCACCAACAGGATCTGTTCTCTGTCCTCCCTGACTTTGCACAGGGTCTGTGCAATTAGGCTCACTGGTGGAAACGCATACTTGAGGAGGCCCTGAGGCCAGCTGTGTGCCAGTGCATCTGTGCCGAGGGGCGCCTCGGACAGACCGTACCACAACTGGCAGTGAGTGTTCTCTATCGAGGCAAACAGGTCGACCTGGGCCTGACCGAAAAGACTCCAGATCAGCTGAACCGTCTGAGGGTGAAGTCTCCACTCGCCCCGAAGCGAAGTCTGTCGGGAGAGCGCGTCCGCTACCCAGTTGAGTTCGCCCGGTATGTGGGTGGCTCGTAGAGACTTGACATTGTTTCGACACCAAAGGAGGAGATGGCGGGCTAGCTGTGACATGCGAAAGGAGCGTACACCGCCCTGGTGATTGATGTAGGCTACAGTCGCAGTGCTGTCTGTGCAGACCAGCACGTGTTTGCCCTGAACCAAAGGTCGGAACCTCTTCAGGGCCAAAAACACTGTCAGCAGCTCGAGGCAATTGATATGCCAATGCAGCTGAGGGCCCGACCAGAGCCCTGCAGCTGCTTGCCCATTGCATACGGCGCCCCAGCCTGTGTTGGATGCATCTGTCATAACCAAAATGCGCCTGGACACTTGTTCTAAGGGCACCCCGGCCCGTAGGAACAAAATGTCTTTCCAAGGACCGAGGGTTTTTAGACATACGGGTGTGACGTGCACCCGGTATGAACCCTGGCGCCATGCCCATCTCGGGACTCGGGAACGCAGCCAGTGTTGTAACGGTCTCATGTGCATCAGGCCCAGCGGCGTGACGGCGGTTGAGGATGCCATGTGACCCAGGAGCCTCTGAAATTGTTTGAGGGGGACCGTCGGGCTGCGTGAGAGCTTCTGGATGCAGCTCAGCACTGACTGTGCACGCTCCGGGGAGAGCCGTGCATTCATGGCAACCGAGTCTAGTTGTATACCGAGAAAAGAGATGCTCCGTACCGGGGCGAGCTTGCTCTTTTCCCAGTTGACCCGAAACCCCAGATGGGCCAGATGGTTGAGAACCACATCCCTGTGTTTGCATACCAACTCCTGAGAGTGTGCTATGACCAGCCAGTCGTCGAGGTAATTGAGAATGCGGATGCCCCTCTCCCGGAGAGGGGCAAGGGCTGCTTCTGCGACTTTCGTAAAGACGCGGGGAGACAGGGAGAGCCCAAATGGAAGGACTTTGTACTGAAATGCTCGACCTTCGAAGGCAAACCGCAGGAAGGGCCTGTGTCTTGGAAGAATCGAGACATGAAAGTACGCGTCTTTCAGGTCTATCGCCACAAACCAATCCTGGAATCTGATACATGTGAGAATGCGTTTGAGTGTTAGCATTCTGAAGGGGAGCTTGTGAAGGGCCCGATTCAGAATCCTCAGATCCAGGATTGGTCTTAAACCGCCACCTTTCTTGGGTACAATGAAGTAGGGGCTGTAGAACCCTTTCTTCATGTCGGCCGAGGGGACCGGCTCTATCGCGTCCTTTGCCAGAAGGGTCGCGATCTCCGCCCAAAGAACCGCAGCATTCTCATCCCGAACCGCGGTAGAGAAGATGCCGCTGAACTAGGGCGGGTTGCGTGCGAATTGGATAGCATAGCCGAGTCGGATGGTTCTGAGAAGCCAAGCTGTAAAACCAAGCTGTAAAACTCTCTGCTAACGGTCTCGGGGGGACCACCGACGTACCTCGGGTGGGTACAGTGTGACTGAGTTGCGGTGAAAGCCCTTTGTTCGGGGGCGTGCTGTCCCGGAGGACACAAGGCCATAACCGACATACAAGGATCCGTGAGAAGATTGCCTGAGCTCAGGGGATCGACTGACGGATGCGTTTGTTTCTCTATCAAAGTATGCAGAAGTGCAGGTTTGCGGTTGAGCATGCTTTGATGTGTTTTGGTGGCTGGGTACCCCGGACGGACCCAGCCATGGGAGGATCGACCATCGGAATCGACAGACAAGGATCCATCAGAAGATCGCCTGAGCTCAGGGGATCGACTGATTGATGCGCTTGATTGGTCAAAGCATGCAGAAGCATAGGTTTTGCGGTTGAGCATGCTTTGATGTGTTTTGGTGGCTGGGTACCCCGGAGGGACCCAACCATGGTGGGTGTACCGATCATCGTAACCGACAAGGATCCAACGGAGGACCGCCTGAGTTCAGGGGGTCGACTGAAGGATGCACTTGGTTTGTCAAAGTATGCAGAAGCGCAGGAGATGCGGTCGAGCATGCTTTGACGTGCTTCAGTGGCTGGGTACCCCGGAGGGACGCAGTCGCACTGGTTTTTACGCCCAGAGAAGAAAGAAATTGCTCTTAAATTGATCATGTGGTGGCTGTCCGCCGTGAGGCAGACAGCCAGGATGGAGCCGAAGCCCACACTCGTCCCCTCGCCGAGTGTGGATCTAGACAGGTCAGCAGATCTCTCTCCCCTGGGCGGCTCACTTCAGGAGCGCTTCGAAGCCTGATGAGGGTTCCTAGCGGCCTGAAAATGAGCTAACGGCGCCACCTTCTTGCGAGAACTCGACGGCAAGGCTGGTTTGGGTGCAGGACTGGCCTGAGGCGGGCCCTGAACCAGTCTGGAGAAATGGGGGCGTCAAGAAAGCGAACTTTCTCAGTGTCCTTCATTTCCGCCAGATTTAGCCAAAGGTGGCGCTCCTGGACCACCGTAGTGGACATCGCTCTACCCAGAGCCTGCGTTGCGACATTTGATGCTCGGAAGCATACACAGAACTGAACGCAGTTCCTGCGACACTCTGAGGCGAGATCTCCCTTGTGCAGATCTTATAACACTTTGCCTGGCAGCCAGCAGGATGGCAAAAGTGTGCATGGTGGACACAGCCTGTCCAGAAGACGTGAACCCCTTCACGCTCTGGATGAGAGCCTACGTGGTCCCACCAGGGGGCAGGGCATCAGATATGCAGGCGCTGTACTGAAGCGCCCACCCGCCTGGAGAATCCACGAAGCCTCTCGCGCTGGACCGCCATCGAGGGAAATGAGGGAGGAGGACCTGATATATCGTGTTTCAGCCGAAAAAAGGCCTATCACGATATAGTCAATCTCGTACGTTACCGAAGCCATGAACACACAGGATGAGGCGGAGGGTTTTTTCTCACTCAAACCTGATGTGTTTCAGTTATCTTGTTCAAGCACGCCCACCACTTCAGCGTCTGCTCAAACTGAGACTCGCTCCCCAGCTTGCTCAGTCGAAGCATCAGCTTCCCATGGTTTAAGCCCTCCCTCCAATGCTGCAGCCAACCTCTCAACCAGCTTTTAATGTTTTGAACAGAGTAAAGTTGTAAAAAGAACTAATAATCTGTCCAAAAACCTAAACGGGGGTCGCGAGGAACGAGCGATCCGCGGGGGGAAACCCGGCGGAACTAACTCATTTCCTATTGCTCGCCATCGTCGCACATCGCAGCGGCCCTCGTACCCGGAAGTAGAAGGGCCGAACGGAAGCGGTCGTGGTGAGCCGCGGCTTCGCGGCTCGTGAGCAGCAACCCATAGTTATGTTCCCTTCCGCAAGCAGAACACAAACTATCAACGAAGCGATGTATCAGCGTGAGACTAGCTCAACCCTGAGCACAACGATCGTGCCGATTGTTATTGTTTACGAGGAAACCGCAACCAGGAAGACACGGACGGAAAGGCATATGTAAACACAATCCATCCGTGTCGGCTCTTTCAGAGAAATTACTCCTTTTCAGGAGGAAAAGCTCTTTAGAGATCGTCGTCGAAGCACCCAGGGGTATTCTCGCTTACCAAGAGAAGGGTTAAAGGGAGAGACCGCTGCTCGTGCCATAGATCCAACGACGAAGAGGTGAGTAATGCTGTTTTCCCCTAAGAGAATACTGCATTCGGCTCCGAAGAAACAGAACAATGAGTGTTGCCTAGCCCCCCCCTCTTATGCCCGGCTCTCCGGGGCGGAGCGGGCTACGCAAATACTGCGCACCAATTTCATTGGCCTTTTCTCAAAGCTGTCAGAGGTGTTCGGGCTCTCAAGAGCGACCCCTAGTCGTCACTTTGACACAACGTCGAACGTGAACGTCAGACGGGGAACTAGATAAATAGGTTAGGGAGGACAATTTGAGAAGAGATTCATTTAGAACCAATCTGCTGCATGGTTAGGAGGTTAGTTGCGTACATTTGTTCTGTAAAATAAAATCTGGTGGTACTTGCTAAAACTTTTCCAACTTCTTTTAAGCAGGCTCGGGTAACCCCACTGCTTAAGAAACCAACACTGAACACCTCACTTCTTGACAGCTACAGACCGGTCTCTCTGCTTCCATTCATAGCAAAAACCCTCGAACGAGTTGTTTTCAACCAGGTATCATTGTTCTTTTCACAGAACAACTTACTGGATCCTAACCAGTCAGGTTTCAAGAGGGGCCATTCAACTGAGACTGCGCTACTGTCAGTTACTGAAGCCTTGCGGACAGCAAAAGCTAATTCTAAATCATCAGTTCTAATTCTGCTTGATTTATCCGCTGCTTTTGACACCGTCAACCATCAGATCCTCCTGTCCACCCTCTCATCGCTGGGCATCACAGGAACTCCGCTTCGCTGGTTTGAATCCTATCTCACCGGTAGGTCATTCACGGTAACCTGGGGAGGAGAGGTATCCAAAACACATCAACTGATCACTGGGGTTCCTCAGGGATCAGTTCTTGGTCCTCTCCTCTTCTCCATATACACAACATCACTGGGTCCCATCATAGAGTCACATGGCTTCTCCTACCATTGCTATGCTGACGACACACAACTCCATCTTTCATTTCAACCAGATGATCCAACAGTACCTGCACGGATCTCAGGCTGCTTGGCGGACATCTCAACGTGGATGAAAGAACATCACCTCCAGCTTAACTTGGCAAAAACTGAGCTTCTTGTTTTTCCTTGCATTCCAAACTTACAGCATGGATTCACCATCCAGCTGGGCTCTTCCACAATCACTTCTTCAAACTCAATCAGGAATCTGGGTGTCATCTTTGATGACCAGCTGTCTTTCAAAGATCATATTGCAAAGACTACTCGAACTTGCAGGTTTGCTTTGCACAACATCAGAAAGATCAGGCCCTTTCTAACAGTGCAGGCTACACAACTTCTTGTCCAGGCCCTTGTCATCACCAGACTGGACTACTGCAATGCTCTTTTGACTGGTCTTCCATCATGCACAATCAAACCTCTACAAATGATTCAGAATGCAGCAGCACGGCTGGTCTTCAACGAGCCCAAAAGAGCCCATGTTACACCTCTCTTTATCTCCTTGCACTGGCTCCCAATTGCGGCTCGTATCAAGTTCAAGACTCTGATGCTTGCATATAGGACAACCACAGCTACTGCACCTGCTTATCTGCACTCGCTATTGCAAATCTACACCGTCTCCAGAACTCTGAGATCTGCTAGTGAGCGACGCCTTGTGGTACCATCACAGAGAGGTGCTAAATCACTATCCAGAACATTCTCTTTTACTGTTCCTGGCTGGTGGAACGATCTTCCTACCCCTATCCGGAATGCTGATTCCCTGACAAGCTTCAAGCGACAGCTTAAAACTCATCTCTTTCAACTCTATTTGCTGTTACCATAAAAAAAAAAAAAAAAAAAAAAAAAATTAATCTCTTTATTCCTTCCCTTTCTAGCTTGTACTTGTCTGAAGCACCACTTGAAATCTGGTATTATAGCACTGCCTGTGTCTGTTTGTCTCCTTAAGAAGAATCGCTCTATGTTCTCCCAACTGTATGTCGCTTTGGACAAAAGCGTCTGCCAAATGCCTAAATGTAAATGTAAATGTAAATGTAAAACATTTAAAAAATCAATATCTGGGAGTAAGTGAAGTGCAAACATATGGATAAATTTGACACAAAATGCAAAGTAGAAGGCAAATGAGAACTTAATTCAGTCACACACCGAAGCATGCACAAAATGATGTTGAATTATCAGTTTTGATGAATATTCATGTAAGCACACTTGGTTATTCATTCGGTTTTAAAGGAGCAACAGCCTAATTTAGTTGCTATTGTCTGTCCCATTGATGTTAATCAAACAACAAAGAAAGACAGATCACTCACTGTTCCTGACTGAATCACTTTAGTAGCCTTAATAAAGATTCATCTAAAATTTATTTATACAATTAAATATGTCTGCTTGAAAGAATGAAGAATGAGATAAACAAGCTGTTATAAAGAATGCACAATTAGTCTGTATAACCATTGATATTTAATTGAAAAAGAACATGTTCTTGTGTCTTTATGAGAAGTTTTAATTTTAGTATAAAGGCATGCTGCGGGTCACAGCAGTTAAATCTGTGTCTATCATGATAAAACCTTAATATCAAACCTATATAATAATCTTTTCTCCATGGCTTGCTGACAGCTCTCCTCCTCCCGTTCACTAATGGGCCATTCAAGCGCGAACGAGAACTGTTCGTGGGGGGAATCACATGTTGAAAAAAAAATATATATTCGACTCTCAGAATTGAAAATCGAATGCCAACCCACCGAACGAATATTCGAATATTCGACTATTCTAGTACAGCCCTAGAGCTAGTCATCAAGAGAATGAAAACACTGTGTTCTCTCATAGGAAGGCCCATGACTTTTGTGATGTGGGGAGACAGGGAACTGCTCGAAGGGCAGGACTTTGTACTGATATGCTCAACTTTCAAATGCAAAGGGCAGGAACGACCTGTGATGAGGAAGAATTGAGACATGAAAGTACACGTCCTTCAGATCAATTGCAAATCAATTTCGGCTCAGGGATGGATGCATTCGAAAATGCGTTTCTGCGTCAGCATTTTGAACAGTAGCTTTTGAAGAGCTGGGTTCAAAACTCGTAGGCTGTAACTCAATGCCTTTCTTGGGTACAATGAAGTAGGGGCCTTTATTTATATCGTCTGGAACGACTGGCTCTATCGCATCCTTCACCAGTAGGATTCACCAGAATCGCATATCTGAGTCTGAGGGTCCGAAGGAGCAAGCGAGACAAGCTGGGGAGCGCTAGCCAGGCTCTCAGAGACTGTCCAAGGGGGACCAAAGGAACCACAGACATACGCAGTAACCTGGCTCGGGGGGCTCCATGGCAGCCTGAAGTGGAGTCTGGGTGTGCAGTGCAATACTTATCTGATTCCACGGTAGGGCAGTGGGTGCATGAGAAGGCCTGGTTGCACTCTCAAAAAAAAAAAAAAAAACACTGCTGCCTGCTTTCAACAGAGAAAGATGTGGTACTGTTACGCACCGTCCACTGCTCTCTGTGCTCTCTTGTCAAGAATTTGGGTATGACCATGGACGGAAAACAAGGACAATGAAACAAAAGATTTTCCACCCAGACCTCTTCCACCAATTCATCATCCATAATTCAATAGTCTTGTAAAATATCTATTAAGCAGGTCTACCTGCTCCTAGCCATCTTCTCAGAGTCAGATTCAGGCATTGCCACCATCCCAGAAGCAGCCTTTGACATCCAGTCATTGGCAGGAGCTCTGAAGGATACGGCTGCTACACTCCGGGAAGGTGGCCGCCAAAACACAAACAAGGACAGTGTACCCTGTAGTGTGCATCCACTTGATGAGGGAACTATCACTGCAGCGCCACACCACCAGCACGCAAGAGGCTTCCTCCTACTTGGAGTCTCTATCTCAATCTTTCTAGCACCAGCAAAATGATTTTTTCCTCAAAATCCTTGGCTCATGCCAAGTCCAAAATACTAAAATGTACATTTATATTGGTCAAGATTTTTTTGTGTGTGATTCTGAATATTGCGAAAAATCTACTTTTTCACAAAAATTGGCTTAGATCATTTTCAGAACATTCTGGCAAAAAGTTATCAAAGGCTTTTTGATATACCAAACCATTTTCGTAAAGCATGTTAATGAATTTAACCAAGTTTGTGCAAAAATGGACAGGAGTCTAAATCTAAATCTAGCGTTATACCAAGTGTGATCATGAGTGGATTTGACACAGTGCCATCTACTGGTCAAAATAAATAAATACATTGACATTTCTGTTAATAACTTCTGACCAGATTAGTCTCGTTAGATTCAAAAGGGCATACTGAATTAAATGATAATTTTCTTATGTCTGCCTTTTTGGGTGTCAGCCATTTTGAGTTTTGTAGTAAAATTTTGTATCAGCATATTTCTTTGACAGAAGAGCCAACCTTGCTCCGAAGAGCTAGCAGAGTTCAGCTTTGTGTGTGTGTTTATTTATTTATTTTGTTACCAACATTCTTCAAATATCTTATTTTGTGCTTAACAAAAGAAAAAATCAACTTGAAGGTGAGTAAATGATGACAAAATTTTAATTTTTGGGTGAAAAGTTCATCATGGCTGAAGTAGCGGTTCATGACAAAGTAATCAGCTTGCACCCTCTGCTGGTGAAAATCATTACATGATTGCTCTGCTAGCCAGCAGGTTTTGATGGCCAGATTTTTTTACGTTGTAATTGCAGCCTGTTTTATACATGCTGTTAAAAGGGGACATTTTTAGCTAACACCAGTCTTGGAAACCAAAAACCATGACTGTCCCCAGGAAATGGGGATTTCTAGTCACCATAGTCTCTTTCACACAGAGATTCTGGAAAATACATGGGTAATTTTTTTCAGCATTGTAGGGTTAAGATTAGGAAATCAGGTAGCGATTTCAACGGGAGGTGGTAATAATTTGGCAGGGGTTGAAAATGGGCACAACACCGGGACTGATCCCGGCAATGTTACTAGGTCCCCAACCTGGAATCATTCCCGGAATCAATCCCAGGACGCTTGCATTCACACAGGATGCACTCTGGCAATTTTCTGGCACTTTTCCAGAATCAACGCGCATTGTGAAGGGGAGAGGTCTCAAGGAATAATGACACATTAAAAAAAACCCCAAAAAAACATGAGTACTCATTTGTTGCGTCTACAGTAGTTTGTTTGTTGTTGTTCGGTCTTTTCTGTATCTTTTTCTGGCTGGGCGAGTATTGCCACTTTGTCGACAATGTATACATATACTGAGCTCACCAATTGTTCTTTGGTTTTCATGAGCAAAAATACATTTCCTGAATTTAAGTAATTTAAATAATTTAACATGGTAAGGTTGATTTTAGGGATTACTGAAGTTAAGGGTTTAAAGGTTGGGGTTAGAGGTCATGAATCAGAGGTCATTAAAAAAGTTGACCTGGACTGAGGAGCAGGTTGGATACTTGGCAGGACATCCCAACTGGACGTTAAGCTGTCATGTGATGAAGAGAAACAATCACAAGCAATCACAAACAAACATGATCAAAGAATTGTATGATTAAGAAGAAAACAGACATACAGTACAAGAGAATCTATATTCTAATAATTAAGTTGATTCAGTTTCCGAATCAGTTGTGGGATTTTTTAACCACAAAGTTAGCAGAAAATGTTAAAGAGATTAAATTCTATCATTCTATCATCTAATTCTACCATTAATTACTCACTCATATATTATTCCAAATCCATAAGACATTCGTTCATCTTCGGAATACAAATTACGTTTTTATTAAATCTAAGGGCTTAGACAGCAGTGTAACTGAAAAATTTCCGGGCCCAGAAAGGACATCGGTAAAATAGTCAATGACATCAGTGATTAAACACAAATGTTTCTAAAAAAAAAATAAAAAAAATTTTTGTGAGCAAAGAAAACTAAAATAACGATTTTATTCAACAATTCTTCTCCCACGGATCACCATTTGCTGCCATTATCGAAAGTACCATGCATATTCTACATCAGAAGCACCACATCCGTGAATTAGGGTGAGTAATTGATAATAATTAAAATGACACAATTTTTATTTTTTAGTGAACTATGCTTTTAATAATGGACAGTAATGGACAGCATTTTTTTATTATTATTTTATTGTTGTTGTTTACAAATAAATACAAATAATCTTTCTAAAATTTACAAAGGTTTTAGGAAGAATTTGTATGAATGGAAATGGTTTGGGCATGTTGTTCTCTGTCAATTATTTTAACTTAACCAGCTTGATTTATCAGAAGCCTGTAAATTGTAATTTGCTTATATTATGTATTGCTTAATTCTTTTACATTTTTTATGTAATTTCTTGTATTTATATTTATTTATACCTGATTGTCATGATAAGACAATGTTCTTCAATATTGTATTCTTCAAGAATACTCTTGCCAGCTTGCATTGGAAAACATTGCTTTCTAATGACTTACACCCAAATCTAAACTGTAAATTGAATTTTAACTTAAATCTGGATTATTGAAAATGTAGATGACCTCAGCTATACAGAACTTTCTTGTGTCAACCAATTATCAGCCCACCATTTATTTTTATTTTTGAACTTGTTTAATGTTTAATTTAATTAAAAATGTCTACAATGAAATGCTGCTTTTTATGTGCCACATTCTGCTTCCCAACAGTGTTGTTCTGATTGTTTTCTGTTGTTGTTGTTGTTGATCATCATACATGTTTGGCGAGTGTGAAAACAGTATAAGAAAAAAAGTTAAAAGCAAGAAGTTATTTGAGCAATTGCACATATATTATACAGCTAACTTATTCTTGGCTAGTTTTGACCTGAACACATATGATTGTGTGTAACAATGCATGTACAAAAGCTATTGAAAACCAGCCTTTTTAAGACTCATGAGAGATGTGTGGATTGTTAAACATTCTTACCGAATAGTTTTCACAATAAAGCAGATGATAACAGCCAAACCTATACATCCACACAGAGATCCGATCACAATTGCTGTGATTTCACCTGAAACAAGAAAAAAAGCAACTGTTTAATAATTCATTTTGAATGTTCAGACAATAAAGTGGTTTATATTATAATTAGTATAACATAAAGTGTTTCTCACCTGCAGTATAAATTTTAACTGAGACTGTAGAGAGGATCAAGGTGAGACAAAGAGAAGTTAGAGACAACATAAGCACTATGCTAATTATTTTAGAAACATTCATAACTTTTCAGAGACACAAAACAATTAGCCTAAAATGACAATTCAAAAATCATTTAGTTATCCATACAGTGAAGAAACAATTATTTGATCCCCTGCTGATTTTGTACGTTTGCCCCTTGACAAAGACATGATCAATCTATAATTTTAATGGTAGGTTTATTTGAACAGTGAGAGACAGAATAACATTAAACAAAAATCCATGTGCATTTTAATGAGTGATATAAGTATTCCCCGCTTTGCAAACATGACTTAGCAAAACCCTTGTTGGCAATCACAGAGGTCAGACATTTCTTGTAGCTGGCCACAAAGTTTGTACACATCTCAGGAGGGATTTTATCCCACTCCTCTTTGCAGATTCTCTCCAAGTCATCAAGGTTTTGAGGCTGACATTTGGCAACTCAAACCCTCAGCTCCCTCCACAGATTTTCTATGGGATTAAGTTCTGGAGACTGGCTAGGCCACTCCAGGACCTTAATGTGCTTCTTATTGAGCCACTCCTTTGTTGCCTTGGCTATATGTTTTGAGCCAAGGTCATGGTCATGTTGGAATACCCATCCACAACCCATTTTCAATGCCCTGGCTGAGGGAAGGAGGTTTTCGCCCAAGATTTGATGGTACATGGCCTGTCCATCATCCCTTTGAAGCGGTGCAGTTGTCCTGTCCCCTTAGCAGAAAAACACTCACAAAGCATAAGTTTTCCACCTCCATGTTTGACGGTGGGGATGGTGTTCACCATTCTCATGATCATTGCAACTCCACAAGGTGAGATCTTGCATGGAGCCCCAGACCGAGGAAGATTGACATTTATTTTGTGTTTCTTCTGGTTTTCTGTTTACTAATTGCACCAACTATTGTTACCAAGCTGCTTGGTCTTGTAATCCATTCCATCCTTGTGTGGATCTACAAGCTTGTCTCTGATATCCTTGGACAGTTCTTTGCTTTTGGTCATTTTGGAAAGTTTGGAATCTGATTGATTGGTTGCTTCCAGGTGTCTTTTATACAGGTAACAAGCTGAAATTAGGAGCACTCTCTTAAAGGGAGTAAAGTAAATGCGAATCAATTTATAACTTCTTGAAATGCGTTTTTCTGGATTAAAAATAAACCTACCATTACAATTATAGACTGATCATTTGTTTGTCAGTGGGCAAAATCAGCAGGGGATTTTTTTTTCCCTCACTGTATGTTATTATAAAATTACATATAATGTATAAAAATGCTGTTATTTTTTTGGTGGAACAAAAAAGGGCAATTAAAAAGAGGGTATATGCTGGCCATTAACATTTAAAACAGTTATTAAAGACAGTGTATTGAAAACACTGAAAACAATCCTAAATTACTTCCTCAAATACAGTTACATCATATAACTGCTTATTTAATATTAAATAACATTTCCCCATCAGTACACTTCGAGCTGCATCAAAACGCCCCCGGTGAGACACTCGAGTGGGCTGACTGTCACGACTGTGAGCTTCTCCTGCTCCGCTCCCACCTGACCGTGTTCGACGAGACCGGTCAGGCTCACGATGCCGCTGGCAGCGGTCCCGCTGTTGCTGAGGCACAGCGTAGGCTGCTGTCATGGGGATCACAGGTGGATCTAGTGGAGGGATCCGAGACGGGCTCTGTCTTATCTCTGTCCTCAACCGCTAGATCTACAGCCCCCTCTCAGGGTTCGGAAGCCCGCGCTGCGGTTTCTTCCCCCCCCGAGAGAGGGCTTGGTGCTCCATCTATCTTCCTCCGAGGAGGTTGATGTGATGAGCGTTGACACAGTCTCTGGCGTATGAGGAGCTTGTGGAGGTTGTGACTTGGGCAGTGGCCAAATTAAATATTGATTGGCCATCCGAGAAGCAGGACGTTCGTCCCAAAAGTAAGCTAGACAAACACTTCCTGGGTGCCCGGTCACAGGCCTCATGACAGGGCCTTCCATTTTTCCCCGATCTCCACACCGAGATCATGGGAGAAGCCATTCTCCTCTCGCATTTTTAGCCCTACTGTTACCATCTATTCCAACGTGGTGGGGCTTAGCGAGAGGGGACATGGGGTGATGCCAGCGGTGGAGCAGATGCTTGCGAGCTATCTCTCCCCGTCCTCTGCATCATCCCAGAAGGCCCCGAAGCTTCTCACCAAGGCACTCAAACAAACTTCGGTAGGGAGCTTTGGTAGGGAAAGCTTATACGGCAGCAGGTCAGGCTGGTGCTTGCTTGCACACCATGTTGGTGTTGCAGGCATATCAGGCTGACCTGCTGAAGGACCTGGATGAGGGGGAGGAAAGGGAATCCGACGTGGTTGTTGAGCTGCATCGGATTTGTAACTCCGTGCCACCAAGGAAACGGCCAGAGCCATTGGCTGTTCCATGGCAGCTTTGGTGGCTACGGAGTGGCATCTGTGGTTGAACCTGTCTGAGTTGGATGACAAAGACAGGTTCTTCCTGCTGGATGCCCCGCTCCCACCTTCTGGCCTGTTCAGCGACGCAGTTAATACTGTTGTCGATAGGTTTCAGGAGGCGAAGAAACAGGCGGCGGCATTCCAGCGCTTCCTCCCTCGACGCCAGGTCCCTGGGGCTGCTGAGCGGGAGCAGCCCCAGCCGTCAGGCTCCTCGTACCACCAAAGGCAAACACAGAGCATCGCCACCTGAGCCCCCCCTAAGAAAGATCATGGGTCGGGGTGGCGCTCTGGGTCTGGGCCCTCCAGCTAGAAGCCGGATCTGCTGACCTTCATTCTGTCTAAGAGGGCCCAGACCAAACGTCGCTGACACTGTGAGTGTTTCAGGCATAAGGGCAGCCCCCCCTGGGGAGGAAAGGTGTACATCTCAGTATACGTTGCCCGTTCCTCCTCAGCGCCTTCAAAAAGTAGTGCTGATGTCCCTGCCACCTCAGGTGCTTCAGGGCTCAGTAGGCTCCAGTGAGCGAGCATCTCAGCTGTCACCCGGAAACGGTACGGCACGGGAATGCTCGTACCCCCTAGGAGAAGCCAGCCCCAGGCCCTCCCAAGTCACACTCTGGCCATACCAGAGGCCAGCCTCGAGAGGCTGGTTCCCTTAGTAGACTTTTTGACAGCGTGGAAACTTCTGCCAGATGTCTCGCAATGGGTCCTGCTGACTGTAGAAAGAGGCTACAGAATCCAATTCGGTTTTCGTCCGCCTCACTTCTCGGGGGTCCTTCCCACTCTCGTGGCCCCCCCACAGGCTCTGGTAATGGAACAAGAAGTAGACACTCTCTTGAGGAAGGAGACCATCAAGGTGGTCCCTCCTCTCTAGAGGGTGTAAAGAAAGTTATTAATTTAAGCACAATAAAATATATATAATTAATGGTTATTAATTACACATATTTTATACCCTTATCTGATACAGCCGAATCAATAATAAACCGAACTAATGCACTCGTCCAGCAAGTGTTCAGCCACTTTTATTCTTTATTTTTATTCTAACTCTAAGAAAAATCAATTTCCTAGCCTTGAAAATTAATCCTTCCCACTGTAATTGGCTAAGTTACAGGACTGGATCAGTTTTGTAACGAGATCAAAGCAGTTTAAGTGACGTAATACTTGTGAGCAAGGAACACAGTAACGATTCAAACGTGAATACAAAATGCGGGTTTATTGATTACATTAAAGGGGAAAATAAACACTAACTAGCAAATAACGAACACTAAACAAACAACACATTAAACATAAAACGAACAGAGAGAGAGAGAGAGAGAGAGAAAGAGAGAGAGAGAGTAGGTTGGCAAACTTTTACATCAGCGGCACAGCCAAATCATCAGAGAAAACCAGAATCTCCTTGACCTACAAGGGGCACAGCTTTGCTATCACATCTAACAGTTAAATGGTTACTTGCATTGGTTTCCTTTGTGTGGTGCTTACGCAAGTGTCCAGATGCCAGCTCATAGGTAATACTGATGATTCCATGGAGTTGGAGCCTTCGTTGGTCCATTGATCGGCTGATCGGATGGTTACAAAGGGCTGAGTTGTAGATGCCAGAATAGAGAGAGAGAGTCCGGCCTCATGCTGGAGTCCCCGTGGCGGGGGTTCCTCCCCGGAAGGGGAAGCGTAGAGTTGTGACCCAAGAAGAAAGGAACTGAACTGACCGGGGGTGTGTCTGGCAACTTTTAAGTTCATTCAAAAGTCACCACCCATCACTGGGGAATTGACGAATGACAGTGCGAGGGTCTTTTGGAGGGAAAAGTTCCTTTGTGTCACCAGACCGCCTGATTTGCATCTTTATAGTTTGGTGAGATTGTGTAACTTTTGCCCAAAAGTGTGATGGAAAGCATACATTGCACATTAAAGTCATGTACTATACACCGTCAGTTCAGAAACGGAAAGAGAATTAGTGTGTGTGTGTGTGTGTGTGTGTGTGTGTGTGTTCATGTGTGAAAGTGGGGGCTGCACCCCCCTTTCCCTGGTAACACCCTTTGAATCAGATAAGGACAGGGGATGTTCAGCATCTTTTGGGGTCTAAAACTGCCTGGATAGCAGACTTGTTGGAGCCATAAGCAATAAACTAGTGGGGGGAGGTTGACCAAGTCTCTCAACTGATCATCTTATACCACAAATACCCTACAAGGGAGTCTGGGTTCTACAGCCGCTACTTCATTGTTCCAAAGAAGGATGGAGGGCTGCGTCCCATTATAGATCTGCGTCTTTTGAACCTCGCCATCAAACGGTTTCGTTTCAAGATGCTAACTATAACTCAGATCGTGACTCAAATCAGGTCCAAGGACTGGTTTGTCACTATAGATCTGAAGGATGCTTACTTCCACATCTCCATCCTTCCTCAGCACAGGAAGTTCTTGAGGTTTGCTTTCAGGGCGAAGCCTACCAGTATCGGGTTCTTCCGTTTGGCCTACCACTCTCACCCTGTACTTTTAAATGTGTGGATGCTGCTCCGGCTCCTTTGTGACTCCAGGGCATCCGCATACTCAATTATATTATCAACTGGCTGATCTTATTCAGCAGCAAGATGTCGTCCTCGCCCATATGAAAGAACTGGGGTTAAGACTAAACGTCAAGAGAAGTGTGCTTTCTCCATCTCAGAGGACCACATATTTGGGCGTGGTGTGGGATTTGACGTCAATGCAGGCACGTCTGTCTTCTGCTTGTATCGATTCGATCCTCACAGAAGTCAGGAGAGTGAGGGAAGGCCAGTTACTCACTATCAAACAGTTTCAGAGACTGTTGGGTCTGATGGCAGCGGCATCCAACATGATACCATTTGGCCTGCTGTACATGAGACCCCTGCAGTGGTGGCTCAGGACCAAGGGGTTCTCCCTGAGGGGAAACCCATTTTGCACTATCAAGGTCATGCAGTGTTGCTTACGTGCCCTGGATATCTGGAAGAAACCTTGGTTCCTATCTCAAGGCCCGGTGTTGGGAGCTCCTTGTCGTTGCATAACGCTAACGAAGGACGCTTCCCTCATGGGCTGGGGAGCGGTCATCAGTGGTCGCTCTGCCCAGGATCTGTGGGAGGGCCATCATCTCTCGTGGCACATCAATTGCCTGGAGGTGCTGGCCTTGTTTCAAGCTCTGAAACACCTCCTGCCAGACCTCTTTACAGGCTGGCGCACCAGATCCTCCTCTGGGCCCAGGGAAAGCTCCTCTCTCTCAGAGCAGTTTACATCCCTGGACACCTCAATCAGGGAACAGACATCCTGTCGAGGCAGGGGCTGAGGCCCGGGGAATGGAGACTCCACCCTCAATCGGTGGAGCTCCTATGGAGGGAGTTTGGCCAGGCGGAAGTGGACTTGTTTGCGTCTCAGGAGACGACACACTGTCCGCTCTGGTTCTCCCTCACGCATCCAGCTCCCCTGGGGTTGGATGCCATGGTGCAGACCTGGTGGCCCTCCTAGACGGCTCTCCCTTCGAGATTTCACTCAGGAGGGACCTTCTCTCTCAGGCAGGGGGCACCATTCTGCACCCTGGCCAGAGTTGTGGAAGCTGTGGGCATGGCCTCAGAGGGGGCATGCCTCATAGCTTCCGGTCTCTCAACTGAGGTTGTTGAGACCATACTGCAATCCAGAGCTCCGGCCACAGGGAAGAAATATGCCTTGAAGTGGAAACTCTTCACTTCTTGGTGTGAACAACGACTGCAGGACCCAGTCAACTGCCCAATTGGTACAGTTCTGGAGTTTTTGCAGGACCGGTTTCTGCGGGGTTATATCCTTCCACTTTGAAGGTGTATGTGGCGGCCTTGAGTGCTTACCACGCCTTTCTAGGTGGCCAATCTATTGGGAAAAAAACCCTTGTTACTCACTTCCTTCGTGGCACACTGAGGCTGAGGCCTGTGCAATGCACTAAAGTGCCTACCTGGGATCTGGCTGTGGTTCTGGAGGGCCTCTGCAGAGCACCCTTCGAGCCCATTGAGGAGGTTCCAGTCATGTTCGTAACACTTAAGACTGTGTTTCTCCTTGCCGTCTCCTCCCTAAAGCGGGCTGGAGACCTCCAGGCACTTTCTGTTTCATGCCTGGAGTTTGCCCTAGGCATGTTCAGGGCATTTCTTTACCCCAGAACGGGGTACGTCCTGAAGGTGCCAACCATTACCCCAGGTCCCGTTGCGCTTCAGGCCTTCTGTCTAGTGCTCTTGTCCTGATGTGCACACACACACAGGAAGGGGGCTCACTTGTATGGTGCAGTTGGTATTCTTGTTCCCAAAGCGTTTCAACGCCGTTTGAAGTGTACTGACGGGGAACGTCCCAGGTTACGGAAATAACCATGGTTCCCCTAAGGGAACGAGACGCTGCGTCTTCCTGTGCCCCCTGCACGCACTCACTTCGCTGCAAGCTAAAGTGAGCATGGGGCCGGTGCTTTCTTATGCTTCCTGATCACTACGTCATCCAGCTCATGACGTCGCGTTTCTCTATTGGACTGTTCTACACACACTTCAGTACGGTGTCTCGCCGGGGGTGTTCCCAAAGCGTTTCGATGCAGCGTCTCGTTCCCTTAGGGGAACCATGGTTACATCCGTAACCTGGGACGAACTGCTTATATACAGTACACAGCATAACTTAGTACACCCCCTCTGAATAAATATGCAAGATGTATTTTCTTTATAATCACTAATATATTCATGGAAAGATTATTTTCTGTAAAATAAGTCAATTAGCCAATTTGTTTAGATAAAGGATTGCAGAAATGAGTACACCCTAGATTTAACTCAGCAAATGTATAATATCCTAGTACTCAGTATGTCCTCCAAAATCTTAAGTATACAAGTTCATGACAAAATGCCTTGGAAGAGATTGTGCTTTGGCTACAGTAGGTAGTTTCAGTGGTGAAACCAATTATGCATGTCACTTCTTCAGGCTGCATCTTACTATGTGAGATAAACTGTCACTCTTTTCTAAACTTTTGTTGGCTCTAAGACACTTGCATGGTATTTCTCCTGCTGTTTTTCTAGCAAAAATGTACACATCACTAAATAAAAACTTTAAGTAAGTGCTAAGAAATAAGTCACCTGGCAGATCTCTCCCAAGTGGTTCCATTGTTGCCAGCATTAGTCTGAGTATGATTCATTAGGCTATATAACACTTTTAATTGTCAGAAAATTATTTGTCTTTAAACCAGTGGCATAGCCAGAATTTTAAATTTTAAAATGAGGGGGCCGCTCTATATTAGGCTCTTTGCACTTAAAATATTTTGTCAATTCGGGTCATACAGACAATAGATACATCGTTCGAATCTGATAAGGGTCTACATTTGTTTATGTACACTCACAATAAAAACAAAATATTGTGCGCTGTAAAATAATGAAACCAAACAGGATAGCCTATTCAATCCGTGTATCATTCGTTCAATCGTTTTTTCAAATTGAACCAAAAATGAACCAAAAATGAAAAAACAAAAAACGACTTGTTTTTCCATTATTTATTATTATTTATTTATTTATTTATTCCATTATTTATTCCCTGAACCAAAATGAAAAAAACGAATAACGACTCGTTTTCCGATTTTCTGATTGTGCGCTCAGATCAAAACAGAAAAAAACGAATAACGGGATTTGACTCATTTTAATTTTGATTTTTAATTTACCCAAATTGGCATGACCCGAAAGTTTATGGATGTAACTTCGTTGCACGTTTGAACACCACGTTGACAGCCATGGAAAGTTTTGTGCTGTTCAGAGGAAACAGGCGCATAACTCTTAGGGAAGATGACATGACTGTTGATAAAGGATCTTTAACGTACTGTAGATTGAAAGACTAATTTACACCCCCCACACCAGTAGCGTAGCCAGAAAAGAGACTCTGGGTGTACAAACTGACAATCCCTTATATTATTTTTTTTTTCTGCAGAAAGAACACTCGTGATAACATCCAAAAAAATGTGCTTTTAAAAAAATAGCGAAATAAACGAGATGCGCCTTCTGCGGTCTCATACAGTCTCCGTGGAGCGCTTCACAGCAACGAACATTAAAAAAATGCATAGTCGGAATGAAAAGGTACATTTCTCTATTAAAGACACGTTCATGTGCGGGGTAGGCATGCCTGGCACTTTTCGTTATTAAAATAAGTTGCGTATATGCATGCATAATAAGTCAAATGGTTTTGATTTATTTATTATGTGTGTGGGTGTTATGGGGTGCTTTGGTCTTTTTTGGGGTGCTGAAGCAGCTGCTAGCCCCTCTAGCGCTGTTTTTTTTACGATTATAAAAAATATTTCTGCATCTATTTTTAGGTGTGCCAGCTGCCGCTACGCCCCTGATATGTTCGTTGCTGTGACGCGCTCCACTTCACGGAGACTGTATGAGACGGCAGAAAGCGCATTTCGTTTATTTCGCTATTTTTCAAAAGCACATTTTTTTGGATGTTTTCATAAATCAGAAAAAAAGTTCTTTCTGCAGAAAAAAAAATACAAGGGATTGCGCGGGCGCCTCCATGTCATGCAGTAGGCAAGCGCGATAGGCTAATAATTAAGTTCATATGCGCACAAAGTACACATATTCATCTAAAAGAATCAGCTGCGCGAATGTGGAGCAATGGCGAATTCTCTTTTCTTTCTTTCTTTCTTTCTTTATTGTTTGATTGTTTACAAAATGCTAGTTTTTTATTTCGTAGCCTACATGAACAAGTAGGCTAGTTACAGATAATAAATCCTCAAAACGTAGGCTACACGCAACCACAGGATAACCGAATAATTGACTTTATTTTCGTTAAATACAGTTCCTTTACCATTTTAACGTGAAGTTTTAAACTGCTTAATTTGTGTGTAGACGTATGTGAAACAGTTTATTCTGGCCAGTATAAACGCAACATAATTTATTTAACTTTTCTATTTTATTTTTTGTGGGCTATTAATAATATCTCACAGATTGTATTTAAAACTTACGACTTTTTTGTGGATAAAGTGAAAATTAAATGAAAAGTCATGTATCTATTGCGGCATTACATGTTTTTTTATTGTAGGTGGCTGTACTGATGAGCGAGAAAGCTATATAACTCAAACTCAAGGCTGGTGAAAAAGATGCAGTTCAGCTAAAATTCTGTCAGTGAGGGAGCTGCTGCAGGGACGCGCGTCACTCAAGAAAATTACTCTACAACGGCATCTCTGATCATTTAAATTTTATGTAATTATCTGCAATGTTAGTAATACTACTCTGACTTTTTATGTTATTTACTTATTTATTTTTTGCGTTATAATCTGACAATAAATGTGGCACACCCAGTTTTTCTGATGCACACCCAGAGTTTCTTTTCTGGCTACGCTACTGGTGTGGGGGGTGTAAATTAGTCTTTCAATCTACAGTACGTTAAAGATCCTTTATCAACAGTCATGTCATCTTCCCTAAGAGTTATGCGCCTGTTTCCTCTGAACAGCACAAAACTTTCCATAGCTGTCAACGTGGTGTTCAAACGTGCAACGAAGTTACATCCATAAACTTTCGGGTCATGCCAATTTGGGTAAATTAAAAATCAAAATGAAAATTAGTATCATATTTCTCTTTGTTTTTAGATCATTGTCAAAAACACTTGAGAGGAGAGCACCATGACTGTTTCGTGTATTGTTTTTTAATCACCTGCTTTACACGTACACTCTAGATCACTTGGTACATACACAATACAACACTGCCCTCTAGCGGGACATTGGAGTAACTACATAAGTGCTATAATAGCACATTCAACTGCATATACTACATCCCCCTTTTTAAGACATGTTTACAAAAATGCAGGGTAACATGTAACAAGTAACATGCTTATTCTCCAACATGTAATAAACAAACAATATAATTCTACTGTTCTACAGCTCAAAACAACTGGACAAATAACAGCACATTGATCCATTATGTTATTTGCTTTTAACCCAAAACACACAGAACACAAACATAACTTATTTTATGACTCCTTGTTCTTTGCATTTTCTTCTTAGCCCATTTCAAAATCACTGAACCTAATGGGCTGTTTGACAAGCCTTCCACTCCTAGTACGACTTCCTTGCTCAGAGTTTTCAGCCGCCACAGTTTGATCTTGCCCCTTATCATTCTGGATTGTCTCTTCTGTAGCATCCCCTTCAACTTCCTCCACGACACCTGTGAGATCTTCATCCTTGGTTGTTCACATATGTCTTCTGTTCCTTCTGTATGTTTGGCCTGAACTTGCTACTATGTTGTAGGAACGAGGCTCTGGCCTCTTTTCCATCACCACTGCTGGCTTCCAACCCTGCGATGTTTCCATTCTGACAACCGATCCCGGTTGAATTACAGACAAAGGTTTGGCATGTAGGTTATAGTAATGTGCTTGCTTCTTCTGTTGCTGTACCAACCTTTTCTTTACATCTTCAGGATGCTTGGGCTTCAGAGCTCCACTGGCTATTGGGAGAGTGCTCCGTAACACCCGGCCCATGAGCAGCTCAGCTGGTGAGTGTCCCAGACCAGTCACTGGGGTGTTTCTCAGTGACAGAAGTGCAAGATGTGGATCCATCTTAGCTTGCTCAGCTTTCTTTAGCATCAGCTTGATTGTTTTTATGGCTCTCTCTGCCATCCCATTAGACTGCGGGTATCCCGGGCTTGAGTACTTCCAGGTTATGCCCCAGTCTTTTGCAAACTGACGCACCTCTGAACTAGCAAATGGCACATGATCACTTATGATCTCCTTGGGTATGCCACGCCTAGCAAATACAGCTTTCAGTTTTCCAATAACTGTGCTTGCAGCTTTGTCAGGAATCTGTTGAACTTCTGGGTATTTTGAAAAGTAATCAACAGTAAGTAGAAACGACCGTCCTTTGAGGTTGAATATATCCACCCCCAATTTGTACCATGGAAGTTCTGGCAATTCATGGGGTTTCAATGGCTCCTTCTGGTTCTTTGGCATTAGCTGCTGGCATACTGTACATCTTTCGACCATGTTCTGGATGTCTGTAGACATACCAGGCCAGTACAAGTACCTCCTTGCATGTTCCTTAGTGCGTTGTATTCCTTGATGAGCTGCATGCAGTCTTTCCAGTATTACTGGCCTCATGCCTCTTGGGATGATGAATTTGTCATCTGTCATCATTACTCCATCACAGATTCGTATCGTGTTTCTGATGGGCCAGTAGCTTTTTAAGTCCCTTTCAAGCTGTTTCATGTGGGCAGGCCATCCTTGCTGGTGCACTTCTTTTAGTTTTGAAGACGTCCTCTTTCGTCACTAACTTGAGCCTTGCGAGCATTTCGGCACCCATGGCCTCAGTGGCTTCCATTGCATACACTACTCTTTCAACACCCTCCAGGCTTTCTTCATGCTGTCCATCTTCTGACAGAAATGCCCTAGACAAATATCAGCAATCAGCATGTCTTCCACAGCCACTCTCAGTCTTTTCTCAGCAGCTGTCTTAATGGGGCAGTCAAAACGGCTTCGTTTCTAATGTACTGTGACAAGTACTTTGTCATGCCCAGCAGTCTCTGTAAACCTTTTTTGTCTTCTGGAGCAGGCATATTGACAATTGCTTCTACCTTCTCATTGTCCGGTTGAACACCATCTTCACTTATTACATGACCCATGTATCTCACTTTTGTGACCTTGTACTGTATTTTGTCTGCATTGAATTTAATGTTCAATTTTCTGGCTCTGTCCATCACCTTCTGCAGAATTTCTGTGCGCTGCTTCTCATCAACTGCTGCAATGATCATATCATCTGCAATCACATGCACGCCACTTATGTCACCAAAGGCTTCACTGTTCTTTTGCTGGAACACCTCACTGGTGGATTTGAGGCCAAACGGAAGGCGTTTAAACCTGAAGCGTCCCCAAGGCGTGTAAAAAGTACACAACAACGATGAGGCTTTGTCTAGCTTGATCTGCCAGTAACCATCCTTTTCATCCAAAATTGTGAATAGCTTGATGCCAGCTAGTTTGCTTTGTACATCCTCAGGTGTTGGTATGGAGTAGTGCTGGCGTCTAACTGCCCTGTTTAGTTCACGGGGATCAAGACACAGTCTAAGTGAACCATTTTTCTTTTCAGTTATTACCAGACTGTTGACCCATTTTGTTGGCTCAATAACAGGTGCAATGACGTCAGTCTGCACTAACTGATCCAGAGTTTCTTTTAGCCTGTCCATTATGGCCAAGGGTATTTTTCTGCATCCATGAACCACTGGAGGAACTTCAGGATCAAGGTATATGTGATGCTCACCTGGGAATTCTCCTAGCCCTTGGAACACCTCAGGGTATCGCTTCACCAGCTCATCTTTTGTATCAGGTGTGGTTGCTTTCACAGGCTCAATACGCTTGATCAGATTCAGTTGTTCACAGGTTGCTCTGCCAAGTACTGGTGGTGTCAACTGCTCTGTGACAAAAAACATTAGTCTTGATTCCACTTGTCCTTTGTGGCACTTTAGGTATGTGTAACCACCCGGTCTGATCCTTGCACCTCCGTATGCCACTAGTATAGTCTCTGTTGGCTTGAGTGTGACGTTACCAGGCAGCTTTCTAATCAGCTCAAGTGAGAGGACATTTGCATCAGCGATAGTGTCTAGTTTGAACTCGATAGGGATTCCTCTGACTGACATGGTAACACACCACGACTCTTCATTTTTACAGATTTCATTTATCTGTGTGCACTGAAGTGTCCCCATGAACAAACTATCCACAGCTTGGAGTGTCTGCACTGACTTCATCTTGCACATTTTTGCAAAATGGTTGACTTTGCCACACGCTCTGCATTTAGCCCCATATGCTGGACACGATCTTGGTACGTGTGTCTGTCCACATCTGGTACATGCTCTTGATGTGCCACTGACTTTCTCTTTTTTGTTTTGAAATGGTGGGGCTTTAAACAGCTTGTTTTTGTGTCTTACTCCTTTACTCATGTCAACCCCATGCACTTCACTTTCTTTTTTTTGGCGACGCCATTATGCCTATTCTCTCCTTGGCAATCTCAGATGCTCTGCATATGTCTATGGCCTTTTGTAGAGTTAGACTTGGTTCTCTTAGCAGCTTTTCTGTCACACTTTTGTCTGTCACACTAAAGACAATTTTGTCTCTGATCATGTCATCCTCTGATGCACCAAATTCGCAATTTTTGCTTTTTTGTCTGGGTTCTGTGACAAACTTATCAATTTGTGTTGGCTCCTGCATAATGCATGTCCAGAACTGATGTCTCTCAAACACCACATTCTTTTTAGGTGTACAGTAGTTCCTGAAAGCATTCAAAATCTTGTCTACAGTCACTTCTTCTGGTGCTTCTTTTGCTATGTCGAAAGTATTGTAAATCTCAAGTGCTTCCTCACCTAATGAGTGTAGTAGAACTGCCACTTGAACTGCCACACTCTTTTTAGAGAGTTCTGCTGCCGTCATGTACAACACAAATCTCTGTTCCCATTTGCGCCAGTTTTCACTCACGTTGCCAGTCAATGTCATCCCAGAGGGTGGCTTGAAATGTTTTTAGATCATTGTCAAAAACACTTGAGAGGAGAGCACCGTGACTGTTCCGTGTATTGTTTTTTAATCACCTGCTTTACACGTACACTCTAGATCAGAGGTCTTCAATCCTGCTCCTGGGGACCCACTCTCCTGGAAAGTTTATTTCCAACATGCTTCAGCACACCTGCCTCCAATTTTCAGGCAGTCTTGAGGAGCTTGATTGGCCACTTCAGGTGTGTTTGATTAGGGTTGTAGCTAAAATCTTCAGGATAGTGGGTCCCCAGGAACAGGGTTGAAGACCTCTGCTCTAGATCACTTGGTACATACACAATACAACACTGCCCTCTAGCGGGACATTGGAGTAACTACATAAGTGTTATAATAGCCCATTCAACTGCATATACTACAATTAGTCAAATCCCATTATTCCTTTTTTTCTATTTTAATCTGAGCGCACAACCAGAAAATCGGAAAACGAGTCATTATTCGTTTTTTTCAGGGAATAAATAATGGAAAAACAAGTCGTTTTTTTTTTTTTTTTTTTTCATTTTTGGTTTCAATTTGAAAAAACGATTGTATGGTCCATGTGTGTGAACTTGAGCGCGTCAAAAATGAACCGAAACTTTGTTGCCTCGCAGAGAAATATAGGCTAGGCTATCTTAGATTAGAACCAGTTCAAATAGATAAATATTGTCAGATTATGGAATCCGTATGAAACGTGTATATTGCGCATCCACCGCAGAAGACGATTAACGTTATCAATTTATAGTTTATTAATAAATTATTAAAATGGTTCGGTAGTCCCCTTGCCGTTTTCCCCGAAACATTCAAGCTTCATGTGTGTGCTTGAGGTACCCTAACGCTGATTGGGCCATGTAGACAATTAGAGAATTATTATGACGATTTATGGTTTATTTAGGCCTATATAATCGTGCGATTACACATAAAACTGCTGAACACCTTTGAAACCTGAATTACAGCATATTACACATGTACCATTTTTGGGAAAAGCAACGATTCTTTCCGGCAAACTCAGTGTGAGGGAATACGGCCATCACAGGTTGTGAAGGCAGTTCATCAATTGCAGATAAGTCATTTGGCATCGTGCCCATTTGTGATGTGGAGGTCTCACCACTACACACCTGTGATGAATCGTTCGTGTCGGTGTCCTGAAAACGGGACGCGTCAGTTGCCGCTCCACTCGCTGTCACCTTCTGAAAAGCTGAAGCAGACTCAGACGTAGACGGCAAATTTTCTTTTTCTCTCTCATCTTTACTTGACCTCTTAAAATAATGTAATATCGAGCTTTGCGCAACCGCCATTTTCGCAGCATTTTAATGAACTCTCACGCAGAGATGACGAGAGCGTATAGGCTATAAGCATATCACGTGACACAAGTTTTAATTAGTTTAAAAACAGCCGTGACATTTACCGTGCAGCATTTTCATTGGTCAATCCATCAGAGTAATAAATCAACAATTAGCCTACTTTTTTTTTTTTAAGCAATCAGAATTTTGGGGGGGCCGGACATGTAAATGAGGGGGCCTAGGCCCCCCCAGGCCCCCTCATAGCTACGCCACTGCTTTAAACGTTTTAGTTCAATATGCTTAACCTGTTGATCAAATTGCCTTAAACCTACACTAGATTTTTATTTTAGTTTTATTTAGTAACTTTCAGGAGGGTACGTGAACTCATTTTTGCAACAAAATTTCATTTTCCTTAATAATTTTGACATTCTTCCTTGGCAATTGATCATGCAGGCTTGTTGGAACATTATCTCCAAAGAACCCTGTCTTCTAAGTTAAGAGTAATTGTTGAATTTGTTAAGTTTTAGAAGGGGTGTACCTATTTATTCTGTGCACTGTAACTGAGTCTTACAACTTCTTTGTACTGCTCTTCCCACTCATGCACACTTACACAGGCTCACATGATTACAATAAACTGTTCACAGTAGACATTGAAAAACTAATTAGCTGTCATGTAAACATAGAGCACAGCTACATAACCCCCCAACCCTGTTCTCTATCCCCTTCCCTCTTACATTCTTTCTCACTCCTACCAGGAATGAAAGAGGACAGGACAGTTCTGTAGTTAAGTGGTTGGGTGGTGCGGTAGTTATCCTGGAGAGCAATGGGCTCTGCTCCATCTACTTTACTGGAGTACAACACTGTCTGTAATTTTGTCAGCTAATAAGAGAAGAGAAGAGAAGAGAAGAGAAGAGAAGAGAAGAGAAGAGAAGAGTGATTATGAGTCAAAGAAGAGAAGAAAGATTACGTCAGCTATGTTAATTACATAAAGTTCAGTCAGAAAACTCTATATTTTGCAAGTTCTTTATATGTAAACTTATTATTATTACTTGGCAATAAAGCTCTTTCTGATTCTGAAACTTATAGCCAGTGAGCTTGCATGCTCCTTCCCTGTACATCTATGCCAAGTCTGTAAATATACAAAGATAGTTCACTCACATTTATCTAAATGAAGGGGATAAAAACAATGTGCTGTCAACAGATGGCGCTATAACTATAACTGCATATTGTCATGTAGATGTGTTCAGGCCAGGACTCTTAGCAAACATGTGACATTTGGTGCAGATCGGACATTGTAGGTTAAGGTTAGTGTAAAAGAAGCAATTTCCTATTGTCAGCAGGTGGCGCTAACATAATATTGACATGTAGATGTCTTTAGATGAGGAGTTTTATCAAACATATGAAGTCTGGTGCAGATTGAAAATTGTATGTTTGAGTTGGTGTAAAGCGTGACATATTCTGCTGTCAACGGGTGGCGCTATATCTAAAGCTGCATATTGTCATGTAGATGTGTTCAGGCCAGGACTCTTACCAAACATGTGAAGTTTGGTGCAGATCGGACATTGTTAGTTTAAGTTAATGTAAAAGAAGAGATTTCCTGTTACCAGCAGGTGGCGCTATGATTGTAACAGAGTATTGGCATTTAGGTGTCTTCAGGTCAGGACTCTTATCAAACAAGTGTAGTTTGGGGCAGATCAGACATTGTACGTCTGAGTTATAACAACTTGTATTCCCATGGCGAAACATCAAAGTTTGTCACGCCACCATGGACACGCCCTTCAACGAAAACTCTAGATCTTCGCAATTTAACATCACACAGAGCTTTAGATTAGACTGACCAATTATAATATTGATATCATTAAATTTCTAGGAGGAGTTCGTTACAGCGTACAACAAGTCACTTCTTGTTGCCAGCAGGTGGCGCTATGACTATAACTGAATATGGGCATGTAGATGTCTTCAGGTCAGGAGTGTTATCATACATGTGAAGTTTAGGGCAGATCAGAAATTGCATGTTTAAGTTAGTGTAAAAAAGGCATTTCCTGTTGCCAGCAGGTGGCGCTATGATTGTAACAGAGTATTGGCATTTAGATGTGGTCAAGTCAGGACTCTTATTAAAGAAGTGAAGTTTGGGGCGGATTGGACACTGCATGTGTAAAAAAAGTAATTTCCTGTTTACAGCAGGTGGCGCTATAATTGTAACAGAGTATTGGTCTTTAGATGTGTTCAAGTCAGGACTCTTATCAAACAAGTGAAGTTTGAGGCAGATCAGACACTGCCTGCCTGAGTTACAGTAACTTCCTGTTTCACTGCATTAATAGCATCTTTTAGCACTTAGCTAAGTGTTGCTAGCATGTTTTAGCATGTGTATAACATGTTGCTAGCCTGTTTTACACTTGCTGATGCTTTTTAATATGCTGCGAGGAGACCATAACAGTGTTAAACATGTTACTTTCTGTTGCCAGCAGGTGACGCTATGACTATGACTAAATATTGGCATGGACATGTGTTCAGGACATGACTCTTAATAAACATGTGAAGTTTGGGGCAGATCGGACATTGTTTGCCTGAGTTACAGCAACTTCCTGTTTCATGGCGAAACATCAGACCGACATTTGTCAGACCGCCAGGGACATGCCCTTTGATGAAAACTCAAAATCTTCGCAATTTAGTGTCGTAAAGGCCTTATGAACACACTCACCAAATTTGAAGATGATCCGATAAAATCTGTAGGAGGAGTTTGTTAAAATACGAGGTCTGAAAACGGCAAAAACTGCACAAAAATCGAACAGGAAATTAAAAATAACGGACTTCCTGTTGGGTTTGGGATGTTGTGCCAAGAGACTTTTTTATAGGTATTGGCGTGGTACATGTATTTACCGAGTTTCGTACACGTACGTGAAACATAGCTCGAGGCGCACTCCGTTAAAGTTTTCTATGTGGCGCTACAGAGCCATTTTGCCACACCCACTTCTGAAACCCATATCAGATGAAAATTTTTGCCAGTTCTGATGTGTGTGCAAAGTTTCATAAGTTTTTGAGCATGTTTAGGCCCTCTAAAATGCGATTCACTTTGGAGAAGAAGAAGAAATATAGCTACAAGCAGCAATGGGCGGGCCCTCGCCTTCAGCGCAATCGCCACCCTGGTGCAATCAATAAAAAAAAAAGTGTACAGCGGGCACATGGATTTACACTATTGGTTACACTACGACATCAACAGAGTTAAACACACACAGACAGACAAAAAATTAACAATACAACTTTAGGGAAACTGTGCATATCTATCTTTATAGAAAATGATGGAAATGTCTCTTGATAACCGCTAATGATAAGTTAGGATGGGATAGCAAGGTCATTAATTGATACAAACGGCTAAATCACCCTATGGTGATTTAGTCCAGCAGTGTGATATTTCCAAATATCTGTCCACTGTAGTGACCTCCATGTGTGATTAGGTTAATTATATTAGTTAACAAGAAAAATAATTAGATAGCATTTATTAATGTTAATTATTATTAAGTTCAACGTGTATTATGTTATTAAAATGCACAGTTGTATTTTAATATTAGTTTATATGCACTGTGAGTTAACATGAACAGAAATATTTTTATGAACTAACTCTAAAAAAGATTAATAAATGCTGTCAAAATATATTATTCATTGTTAGTTCATGTTAGTTAATGCATTAATTAATGTTAACCAAAAAAGAGACCTCATTGTAATTTGTTAATAACATATTTTATGATCCATAACCATTAAAAAAATAAAAAATAGTGATCTATAAGCATTTGTGAAATGTGAATTATATAAACTATATTACCAGTAAAGGACATATTAACTTATTTTATTTATTTGTTTCTGTAATTATATAAAAGTAAACTACATATCAACTGATTCTGTGAATGTATTTTTTTTTTTCTGATGGTTAAAAGATATCTTAGCGTATGACTCCCTCCGGTGTCCATCCTAGGTATTACAGTCTTCATCTCTCTATTACAAAGAGTTTAAATATTCCTCTCTCTCCCTCTCTGACTCTCTTTTCACCCATCCCCCCTCCCCACACTCACTCTGACACTCTGACACTCACACACCCACCACCACCACCACACACACACACACACACACACACACACACACACACACACAAACAAACAGGAGCAGAGTAAGATGAGATGTCTATTTAGGGCCCGAGCACTGAGGAGCAAGCCGGAACGGCTTGCACCGAGGTGCTAAAGCCCTATTGTTTTCGGCATGTTTTTTCACTATTATTATTATTATTATTAGGGCCCGAGCAGCGAGGAGCAAGCCGGAACGGCTTGCACCGAGGTGCTAAAGCCCTATTGTTTCCGGCATGTTTTTTCACTATTATTATTAGGGCCCGAGCAGCGAGGAGCAAGCTGGAACGGTTTGCACCGAGGTGCTAAAGTCCTATTGTTTTCGGCATGTTTTTTCACTATTATTATTATTAGGCCCAAGCACCGAGGAGCAAGCCAGAGGCTTGCACCATAGGTGCAGAAGCCCTATTGTTCCCGTAAGGATTATTAGGGCCCGAGCACCGTAGGTGCGGAAGCCCTATTGTTTCCGTAAGGATTATTATTATTATTAGGGCCCGAGCATCGAGGAGCAGGCCGGAACGGCTTGCACCGAGGTGCTAAAGCCCTATTGTTTTCGGCATGTTTTTTTTTACTATTATTATTATTATTATTATTATTTATTTTTTTTTTCAGTTTTAATGTTCGTGCTCATTTTTAAGTCCTTTAAAATGGTTGAAAACTCATGAAATTTGGCACAGAGATCAGACCTGCGAAAATTTTAAATATTTAGTAGTGCTTGAGCTTGGCCGTGGTCGAAGGGCTCTAGAGCACCACCAAATGCGGGCATGGGCTAGGATGAAGTTTCTCCGATCTGCACGAAACTCGGTGTGGTCATTGGTGACGTCATGAAGGGCTAAGATCACTTGGTTTTATCTGACTCCGCCCAACAGGAAGTCAGCCATCTTGGATTGAATTAGCAGTTTTTTTAATTTTCACACGCCATTTTGAGGGACTTTCCATGTTTAAAATTACACAAAAGTCAACTGAAAATTTTGTCTTACGGTATATTTTGATTTAGTAGTGCAAATTTGTAGAGACGTGTTTCATCAGCTCCATAGCGCCACCTAGTATGAAAATGCATGTTTCATACCTTCGGAATACACGAAAACTCACGAAAATTGGCACACTGGTAGAATCTTAGCCACAATATTTAATTCTGTGGTCATTTGTTTTGGGTGTGGCCAGTGGACTCTGTAGCGCCCCCTACAATTTTCCCATTTTATTTATTGCTGTGGTTGCCACAGACTTTGTCTGATCCTCACGAAAGTTCATAGGGACATTGCCATCATCATGACAAACAAATTTCCAATTCAAATTTTTAGCTCCACCCAACAGGAAGTCGGCCATTTTGGATTGTTTGAAAATGGCATGCTGTCGTTTTCGAAATACTCCTCCTAGGGGATTCATGTAAATGGCACCAAAATTCGGTACAATCATGTCAAGACATAGGAGATGTTAAATTGCGGAGCTTTTATTGATAGCTCAAACAATGTTGCCACGGCGATGCGTCAAATAAGCATCAAAAATATGAAACAGGAAGTGGACTCTATCTTCTGTGTGCATCAAGTGATTTACTTCAAATTGGACACACATGTTTGGCTTTATGGGCTGATCTCATTGATGTGGTTAGTGTAGGTCAAAGTTGTAGCGCCACCAACTGGTAAAATAAAGTAAGGCGTTAAATGGAGGCTGGGGCCAGGATGAAGTTTCTCCTATCTGCACGAAACTCGGTATGATCATTGGTGACATCTTGACGGGCTAAGATCACTTGGTTTTATCGGACTCCACCCAACAGGAAGTCAGCCATCTTGGATTGAATTTGCAGTTTTTTAATTTTCACATGCCATTTTGAGGGACTTTCCATGTTTAAAATTACACAAAACTCAACTGAAAATTTTGTCATACGGTATATTTTGATTTAGCAGAGCAAATTTGTAGAGACGTGCTTCATCAGCTCCATAGCGCCACCTAGTATGAAAATGCATGTTTCATACCTTTGGAATACATGAAAACTCACGACAATTGGCACACTGGTAGAAGCTTAGCCACAATATTTAATTCTGTGGTCAGTTGTTTTGGGTGTGGCCAGTGGACTCTGTCAAATTGTATTTATTGCTGTGGTTGCCACAGATTTTGTCTGATCCTCACGAAAGTTCATAGGGACATTGCTATCATCATGACAAACAAATTTCCAATTCAACTTTTTAGCTCCACCCAACAGGAAGTCAGCCATTTTGGAGTGTTTGAAAATGGCATGCTGTCATTTTCGAAATACTCCTCCTAGGGGATTCATGTAAATGGCACCAAAATTCAGTACAATCATGTCAAGACATAGGAGATGTTAAATTGCAGAGCTTTTTTTGATAGCTCAAACAGTGTTGCCACGGCAATGCGTCAAACATAATAGTGAAAAAACATCCCGAAAACAATAGGGCTTTAGCACATCGGTGCAAGCCGTTCCAATTTAAATGCATAAATTGGTCAACGTTTGATGTGTTTCTAAAGCTACCGGTCGGCGGTGAGCCCGTGCGAGGGCCCGCTTATCGCTGCTTGCAGCTTTAATTATTATTATTATTAGGGCCCGAGCACCGAGGAGCAAGCCGGAGGCTTGCACCGTAGGTGCGGAAGCCCTATTGTTCCCGTAAGGATTCTTCTTCTTATTATTATTATTATTAGGGCCCGAGCACCGAGGAGCAAGCCGGAGGCTTGCACCGTAGGTGCGGAAGCCCTATTGTTCCGTAAGAATTATTCTTATTATTCTTATTATTATTAGGGCCCGAGCACCGAGGAGCAAGCCGGAGGCTTGCACCATAGGTGCGGAAGCCCTATTGTTCCCGTAAGGATTATTCTTCTTCTTCTTATTATTATTATTATTATGATTAGTATTTTTCTTTAGACCTTTTGGGGGTTTTTGGGGGCCTTAACATGCTCAAAAACTCTTGAAAATTGGCACACATGCTGGAACCTGCGGCCATCAGGACGTATCAGAGACTGGGGCCCGGGCGTGGCACAGGGGCTGTACAGCGTCCCCTGGAAAAATCCAAAAATCTTGCTGTCTAGCGCACACATACTTGCATGTATTCAAATGAAACTCAGGAGACATATAGAACTCATCGAGCTGAACAACTTTTGCGCTCTATGTTTCAGGCTATATTCAACAGGAAGTGCACTATTCAGGGCTGTTTAAAAAGCGCATGCTCTGGAATTTGATACACTCCTCGGAGGATTTTGAAACATTTGCCTTGAAACTCGGGGAACATGATCTAGAGACATTGGGGATGAAAAATTGCGAGGGGATTTTTGATATCTCGAACGGTTTGGCCGTGGCGAGGCGACAAAGTTATGGCGAGAAATGAGAAACAGGAAGTGTCTAATAACTTTTGAACAGATTGTCTGATTCTGACAAAACTTCATCAGTTTGTTCGTTCTATGATGCTGATCAAATAGATGTGACTATTAGGAGTCAACGTTATAGCGCCACCAACTGGCTGCAGGAAATGTGTCATTTTCTAAATGCTTTAAATTCAAGATCTTAATTTTACTCTATTTGCTTCAAACTTCATCAGTATATTGACAAAACACGGCCAATAAGAATCTATAAACGGTTTGTTGATACATTAAATGCTGTTTCCATGGCAACGTGTCAAAGTTTACAATTAGTTTCCTGTGTTTTTGAGGCACTTAACATGCTTAAAATTCCATGAAACGCAACACACATATCAGCATTAATGACAGTTAGACACTGGCAAAAGCTCATAAATGGGCGTGGAGGAGACCCTGTATAGCGCCACCTTTTGACAATATTTGGAGGCTCGTTTTTCGTACAGTCACCAAACTCGGTACATATATTGTTCACTTCAATCCGGACAAATTTCTAATTTATATCCATTAGTGGATTTTTGGAAAAATCAGGCTGTGGAATTTTAAATACTACTCTCAGGAAAACCAACAAATTCACACCAAACTTTTTCTGCATGATGCCAAGATACTGAAGATGCTAAATTGTGATTGGATTTGGGATATCTGGAACGGTGTTGACGTGGTGATTTATTAAAGTAACAGTAAAAAAAGAAAACCATAATTTTATTATATCTTTAAAATGCAGCATTCAAATGCTTTCAAACTTTTTTCATACAGAGAACTAGTCATTCTCAATACTTATGCAAGAATTCAATCAAATCCAAGGTTCTATGAATTAAAGAAAATTAAAAAACAAGTAGAAACTCTGCCCCTGTGTTTGTGTGTTTCATCTAGGTGTCTGTGTGACTGTTAGAGTGAATGTGAGTGTGGAAAGGGGGATGGGTGGCAAGAGAGAGCAAGAGAGAGTCTGAGTGGGAGACAATCTTAGCCTACATCTCCGTCCGGTGGTCATCCTGGGTATTATAGTCTTCATTTATGTGTAAAACCAGAAGGAGGACAGAGAGAAGGATGCAGAAAGAAAATAGAATTAAAATTATGCCTTACAAAAGAATAACCATATAGTTTAAAATGAAATATTTCACATATTAATGAATACATTTCCCCTGTTATCTTTTAACCCATCAGAAAGAAAAGTACTTTCACAGAATCAATTGATACGTACTGTACTGTCAGTATTCTTGTATATAATGATTGTAGAAATGCTTACAGAGCATTACAATATTTATTTAAAAAATCTTCTAAAGAAAAATTATTTAAAGTTTTATATATATTATACACTCTTTCACTGATAAGATGAGAAATGTTTTAAATCTGACCGTTTATTACTCAGTTTAATTAATTAGAATAAGAAACAAATATATAAAGTAAGTTAATATGATTTTATATAATTCACATTTCACAAATGCCTTTAGATCATTAATATATATATATATATATATATATATATATATTATAGTTTCTTATTACATTTTTTTAAAATGTTTCTTATAGAAACCTAGTCCTCTGGTGTGACATCTTTTCCTGTGGTGTGACACTACAAGCATCACACTGGTGGACACATCATAGGATGATTCAGCCTTTTATATTAATTAATGACCTTGCTGTTCCATGCTAACCTGTCATTAGCGGTTATCAAAAGATTTTTCCATATTTTTTAATAATGATAGATGCACACAGTTTCTTTAAAGTTGTATATGAAGAGTTCAGATGTAAACCCCCCTAAAAGCCATCTCAGTCAAACATTAGATAAATGAGTGAATTCTCTTGACACACATTATAAATCCATCAAATACTTTCCCTTCAAATTCATTAAAATCCCAGCCTCAGCCTGATCAGAAGTACCATGATGTACATAGAAACCTATACATCGGTGCCTGACAAAAATGCATTTTTTTTTTTAGAAATACGTCAGATGGATGTAGTGGCTTTTGCATCTGAAGTCTTCATATATTGTTACTTTTTTACTGTGTCTGTGTGTGTTTAATTCTCTTGGTGTCACAGTGTAACCCTTTCATTGCTGTAACCCTTAAATCCAGACAGCCAGAGCAATACTGTAAATCCATGTGCCCACTGGGCACTTTTTTTTTATTAATTGCGCCAGGGTGGCGCTTGCACTTATGGCGAGGGCCCGCCAATCGCTGCTTGCTGCTATATTTATTATTATTATTATTAGTATTCTCCTTTCGACCTTTCGGGGGTTTTTGGGGGCCTTAACATGCTCAAAAACTCTTGAAAATTGGCACACATGCTGGAACCTGCGGCCATCAGGACGTATCAGAGACTGGGACCCGGGCGTGGCACAGGGGCTGTACAGCGCCCCCTGGAAAAAATACAGAAATCTTGGTGTCTAGCGCACACATACTTGCGTGTATTCAAATGAAACTCAGTAGACATATAGAACTCCTCAAGCTGAACAATTTTCGCTCTCTATGTCTCAGGCTATACCCAACAGGAAGTGCGCTATTCAGGGCTGTTTAAAAAGCCCATGCTCTGGAATTTGATATACTCCTCAGAGGATTTTGAAACATTTGCCTCGAAACTCGGGGAATATGATCTAGAGACATTGGGGATGAAAAATTGCAAGGGGATTTTTGATATCTCGAACGGTTTGGCCGTGGCGAGGCGACAAAGTTACGGTGAGAAATGAGAAACAGGAAGTGTCTAATAACTTTTGCACAGACTGTCTGATTCTGACGAAACTTCATGAGTTTGTTCGTTCTATGATGCTGATCACATAGATGTGACTATTAGGAGTCAAAGTTATAGCGCCACCAACTGGCTGCAAGAAATGTGTCATGTTCTAAATGCTTTAAATTCAAGATCTTAATTTTACTCTATTTGCTTCAAACTTCATCAGTATATTGTCAAAACACGGCCAATAAGAATCTGTAAACGGGTTGTTGATACATTAAATGCTGTTTCCATGGCAACGTGTCAAAGTTTAAAATTAGTTTCCTGTGTTTTTGAGGCAATTAACATGCTTAGAATTCCATGAAACGCAACACACACATATCAGCATTAATGACAGTTAGACGCTGGCAAAAGCTCATAAATGGGCGTGGAGGAGACACTCTATAGCGCCACCTTTTGACAATATTTGGGGGCTCGTTTTTCCTACAGTCACCAAACTCGGGACATATATTGTTCACTTCAATCCGGACAAATTTCTAATTTACATCCATTAGCTGTGACCAACAGGAAGTCGGCTATTTTGGTTTGAATGTGGATTTTTGGAAAAATCAGGCTGTGGAATTTTAAACACTGCTCTCAGGAAAACCAAGAAATTCACACCAGACTTTTTCTGTATGATGCCAAGATACTGAAGATGCTAAATTGCGAGCGGATTTGGGATATCTGGAACGGTGTTGACGTGGTGATTTATTAAAGTAACAGTAAAAAAAGAAAACCATAATTTTATTATATCTTTAAAATGCAGCATTCAAACGCTTTCAAACTTTTTTCATACAGAGAACTAGTCATTATCAATACTTATGCAAGAATTCAACCAAATCCAAGGTTCTATGAATTAAAGAAAATTAAAAAACAAATAGAAACTCTGCCCCTGTGTTTGTGTGTTTCATCTAGGTGTCTGTGTGGCTGTTAGAGTGAATGTGAGTGTGGAGAGGGGGATGGGTGGCAAGAGAGAGTCTGAGTGGGAGACAAACAGGGGAAATTTATTCATTAAGATGTGTAATATTTCATTTTAAACTGTGTGGCTATTCTTTTGTAAGGCATCATTTTAATTCTATTTTCTTTCTGCATCCTTCTCTCTGTCCTCCTTCTGGTTTTACACATAAATGAAGACTATAATACCCAGGATGACCACCGGATGGAGACGTAGGCTAAGATATCTTTTAACCCATCAGAAAGAAAAGTACTTTCACAGAATCAATTGATATGTACTGTTCTGTCAGTATACTTGTATATAATGTTTGTAGAAATGCTTACAGAGCATTAAAATATTTATTTAAAAAATCTTCTAAAGAGAAAATCATTAAAAGTTTTATATATATTATACACTCTTTCACTGATAAGATGAGAAATGTTTTAAAATCTGACCGTTTATTACTCGGTTTAATTAATTATAATAAGAAACAAATATATAAAGTAAGTCAATATGATTTTATATAATTCACATTTCACAAATGCCTTTAGATGATTAATATATATATATATATATATATATATATATAATTTCTTATTGCATTTTTTAAAATGTTTCTTATAGAAACCTAGTCCTCTGGTGTGACATCTTTTCCTGTGGTGTGACACTACAAGCATCACACTTGTGGACACATCATAGGATGATTCAGCCTTTTATATTAATTAATGACCTTGCTGTTCCATGCTAACCTGTCATTAACGGTTATCAAAAGACTTTTCCATAATTTTTAGTAATGATAGATGCACACAGTTTCTTTAAAGTTGTATATGAAGAGTTCAGACGCAAACCCCCCTAAAAGCCATCTCAGTCAAACATTAGATAAATGTATGAATGCTCTTGACACACATTATACATCCATCAAATACTTTCACTTCAAACTCACTAAAATCCCAGCCTCAGCCAAATCAGATGTACCAGGACTTACATAGAAACCTATACATTGGTACCTAACAAAAATGCATTTTTTTTAAAGAAATATGTCAGATGGATGTAGTGGCTTTTGCATCTGAACTCTTCATATATTGTTACTTATGTTACTGTGTCTGTGTGTGTTTAATTCTCTTGATGTCATAGTGCAAGGATCCTCAAATCAAATCCTCAATTTTTCAGTTTCTCTTTTAAAGTTCACGCTCATTTTTAAGTGCTTTAAAATGGTTGGAAACTCATTAAATTTGGCACAGTGATCAGACCTGCGAAAAATTTATACTATTAGTAGTGCTTGAGCTTGGGCGTGGTCGAGGGGCTCTACAGCGCCACCAAATGTGGGCATGGGCCAGGATGAAGTTTTTCCAATCTGCACGAAACTCGGTATGGTCATTGGTGACGTCATGACGGGCTAAGATCACTTGGTTTTATCTGACTCTGCCCAACAGGAAGTCAACAATCATGGATTGAATTAGCAGTTTTTTAATTTTCACATGCCATTTTGAGGGACTTTCCATGTTTAAAATTACATGAAAGCCAACTGAAAATTTTGTCTTACGGTGTATTTTGATTTAGTAGTGCAAATTTGTAGAGACATGCTTCATCAGCTCCATAGCGCCACCTACTATGAAAATGCATGTTTCATACCTTTGGAATACACGAAAACTCACGAAAATTGGCACACTGGTAGAAGCTTAGCCACAATATTTAATTCTGTGGTCATTTGTTTTGGGTGTGGCCAGTGGACTCT
Organism: Cirrhinus molitorella; assembly: GCA_033026305.1. Lineage (NCBI taxonomy): Eukaryota > Metazoa > Chordata > Actinopteri > Cypriniformes > Cyprinidae > Cirrhinus > Cirrhinus molitorella. Next base: position 24,422,831 of record CM065123.1, on the reverse strand, counting down.
GTAGCACCCCCTATAATTTTCAAATTTTATTTATTGCTGTGGTTGCCACGGATTTTGTCTGATCCGCACGAAAGTTCATAGGGACATTGACATCATCATGACAAACAAATTTCCAATTCAACTTTTTGGCTCCACCCAACAGGAAGTCGGCCATTTTGGATTGTTTGAAAATGGCATGCTGTCATTTTCGAAATACTCCTCCTAGGGGATTCATGTAAATGGCACCAAAATTCTGTACAATCATATCAAGACATAGGAGATGTTAAATTGCAGAGCTTTTTTTGATAGCTCAAACAGTGTTGCCATGGCGATGCGTCAAATAAGCATCAAAAATATGAAACAGGAAGTGGACTCTATCTTCTTTGTGCATCAAATGATTTACTTCAAATTGGACACACATGTTTGGCTTTGTGGGCTGATCGCATTGATGTGGTTAGTGTAGGTCAAAGTTGTAGTGCCACCAACTGGTAAAATAAAGTAAGAAGTTAAATTGAGGCTGGGGCCAGGATGAAGTTTCTCCAATCTGCACGAAACTCTGTATGGTCATTGGTGACATCATGAATGATAGGGGATTCATGTAAATGGCACTAAAATTCAGTACAATCATGTCAAGACATAGGAGATGTTAAATTGCGGAGCTTTTTTTGATAGCTCAAACAGTGTTGCCACGGCAATGCGTCAAACATAATAGTGAAAAAACATGCCGAAAACAATAGGGCTTTAGCACCTCGGTGCAAACCTCCATTTAATGTCTTACTTTATTTTACCAGTTTGTGGTGCTACAACTATGACCTACACTAACTACATCAATGCGATCAGCCCACAAAGCCAAACATGTGTGTCCAATTTGAAGTAAATCACTTGATGCACAAAGAAGATAGAGTCCACTTCCTGTTTCATATTTTTGATGCTTATTTGACGCATCGCCGTGGCAACACTGTTTGAGCTATCAAAAAAAGCTCCGCAATTTACCATCTCCTATGTCTTGACATGATTGTACTGAATTTTGGTGCCATTTACATGAATCCCCTAGGAGGAGTATTTCGAAAATGACAGCATGCCATTTTCAAACAATCCAAAATGGCCGACTTCCTGTTGGGTGGAGCTACAGAGTCCACTGGACACACCCAAAACAAATGACCACAGAATTAAATATTGTGGCTAAGCTTCTACCAGTCTGCCAATTTTCATGAGTTTTCATGTATTCCAAAGGTATGAAACATGCATTTTCATACTAGGTGGCGCTATGGACCTGATGAAGTACGTGTCTACAAATTTGCTCTGCTAAATCAAAATATACCGTATGACAAAATTTTCAGTTGAGTTTTGTGTAATTTTAAACATGGAAAGTCCCTCAAAATGGCGTGTAAAAAAAAAACTGCAAATTCAATCCAAGATGGCTGACTTCCTGTTGGGTGGAGTCAGATAAAACCAAGTGATCTTAGCCCGTCATGATGTCACCAATGACCATACCGAGTTTCGTGCAGATTGGAGAAACTTGATCCTGGCCAAAGCCTCCAATTAACGTCTTACTTTATTTTACCAGTTGGTGGCGCTACAACTTTGACCTACACTAACAACATCAATGCGATCAGCCCACAAAGCCAAACATGTGTGTCCAGTTTGAAATAAATCACTTGATGCACAAAGAAGATAGAGTCCACTTCCTGTTTCATATTTTTGATGCTTATTTGACGCATCGCCGTGGCAACACTGTCTGAGCTATCAATAAAAGCTCCGCAATTTAACATCTTCTATGTCTTGACATGATTGTACCGAATTATGGTGCCATTTACATGAATCCCCTAGGAGGAGTATTTCGAAAACGACAGCATGCCATTTTCAAACAATCCAAAATGGCTGACTTCCTGTTGGGTGGAGCTAAAAAGTTGAATTGGAAATTTGTTTGTCATGATGATGGCAATGTCCCTATGAACTTTCATGAGGATCAGACAAAGTCTGTGGCAACCACAGCAATAAATAAAATTAGAAAATTGTAGGGGGCGCTACAGAGTCCACTGACCACACCCAAAACAAATGACCGCAGAATTAAATATTATGGCTAAGCTTCTACCAGTGTGCCAATTTTCGTGAGTTTTTGTGTATTCCAAAGGTATGAAATGCATTTTCATACTAGGTGGCGCTATGGAGCTGATGAAATACGTCTCTACAAATTTGCACTACTAAATCAAAATATACCGTAAGACAAAATTTTCAGTTGAGTTTTGTGTAATTTTAAACATGGAAAGTCCCTCAAAATGGCGTGTGAAAATTAAAAAACTGCTAATTCAATCCAAGATGGCTGACTTCCTGTTGGGCGGAGTCAGATAAAACCAAGTGATCTTAGCCCTTCATGACGTCACCAATGACCATACCGAGCTTCATGCAGATCGGAGAAACTTCATCCTGACCCATGCCCGCATTTGGTGGCGCTGTAGAGCCCCTCGACCACGCCCAAGCTCAAGCACTACTAAATATTTAAATTTTTCGCAGGTCTGATCTCTGTGCCAAATTTCATGAGTTTTCAACCATTTTAAAGCACTTAAAAATGAGCGCGAACATTAAAACTGAAAAAAAAAAAAAATAATAATAATAATAATAATAATAGTGAAAAAACATGCCGAAAACAATAGGGCTTTAGCACCTCGGTGCAAGCTGTTCAGGCTTGCTCCTCAGTGCTCGGGTCCTAATAAGAATAATCCTTACGGGAACAATAGGGCTTCTGCACCTACGGTCCAAGCCTCTGGCTTGCTCCTTGGTGCTCGGGCCTTAATAATAATAATAGTGAAAAAACATGCCGAAAACAATAGGGCTTTAGCACCTCGGTGCAAGCCGTTCCGGCTTGCTCCTCGATGCTCGGGCCCTAAAAACATGCCGAAAACAATAGGGCTTTAGCACCTCAGTGCAAGCCGTTCCAGCTTGCTCCTCGGTGCTCGGGCCCTAATAATAATAGTGAAAAAACATGCCGGAAACAATAGGGCTTTAGCACCTCGGTGCAAGCCGTTCCGGCTTGCTCCTCGATGCTCGGGCCCTAATAATAATAATAATAATAATAGTGAAAAAACATGCCGAAAACAATAGGGCTTTAGCATCTCGGTGCAAGCTGTTCCGGCTTGCTCCTCGATGCTCGGGCCCTAATAATAGTGAAAAAACACGCCGAAAACAATAGGGCTTTAGCACCTCTGTGCAAGCCGTTCCGGCTTGCTCCTCAGTGCTCGGGCCCTAATAATAATAATAATAATAGTGAAAAAACATGCCGAAAACAACAGGGCTTTAGTACCTCGGTGCAAGCCGTTACGGCTTGCTCCTCGTTGCTCGGGCCCTAATAATAATAGTGAAAAAACATGCCGGAAATAATAGGGCTTTAGCACCTCGGTGCAAGCCGTTCCGGCTTGCTCCTCACTACTCGGGCCCTAATAATCCTTACGAAAACAATAGGGCTTCCGCACCTACGGTGCAAGCCTCTGGCTTGCTCCTCGGTGCTCGGGCCCTAATAATAGTGAAAAAACATGCCGAAAACAATAGGGCTTTAGCACCGTAATAATAATAGTGAAAAAACATGCCGAAAACAATAGGGCTTTAGCACCTCGGTGCAAGCCGTTCCGGCTTGCTCCTCGATGCTCGGGCCCTAATAATAGTGAAAAAACATGCCGAAAACAACAGGGCTTTAGCACCTCGGTGCAAGCCGTTCCGGCTTGCTCCTCGCTGCTCGGGCCCTAATAATAATAGTGAAAAAACATGCCGAAAACAATAGGGCTTTAGCATCTCGGTGCAAGCCGTTCCGTCTTGCTCCTCGATGCTCGGGCCCTAATAATCCTTACGAAAACAATAGGGCTTCCGCACCTACGGTGCAAGCCTCTGGCTTGCTCCTCGGTGCTCGGGCCTTAATAATAGTGAAAAAACATGCCGAAAACAATAGGGCTTTAGCACCGTAATAATAATAGTGAAAAAACATGCCGGAAACAATAGGGCTTTAGCACCTCGGTGCAAGCCGTTCCGGCTTGCTCCTCGCTGCTCGGGCCCTAATAATAATAGTGAAAAAACATGCCGAAAACAATAGGGCTTCTGCACCTACGTTGCAAGCCTCCGGCTTGCTCCTCGGTGCTCGGGCCCTAATAATAAGAATAATCCTTACGGAAACAAGAGAGCTTCCACACCTACGGTGCAAGCCTCTGGCTTGCACCTTGGTGCTCGGGCCCTAATAAGAATAATCCTTACGGGAACAATAGGGCTTCCGCACCTACGATGCAAGCCTCCGGCTTGCTCCTCGGTGCTCGGGCCCTAATAAGAATAATCCTTACAGGAACAATAGGGCTTCCGCACCTACGGCACCTAAAAATATTCCTGTTCATGTTAACTCACAGTGCATATAAACTAATATTAAAACACAACTGTGCATTTTAACATCACAATGCATGTTGAACTTAATAATAATTAACATTAATAAATGCTATCTAATTATTTTTTATCTTGTCTTGTTAACTAATATAATTAACCTATTCACACATGGAGGTCACTACAGTGGACAGATATTTGGAAATATCACACTTGTGGACTCACCATATGGTGATTCAGCCTTTTGTATCAATTAATGACCTTGCTATTCTATGCTAACTTGTCATTAGCAGTTATCAAGAGACATTTCCATAATTTTCTATAAAGATAGATATGCACAGTTTCCCTAAAGTTGTATTGTTCATTTTTTTGTGTGTCTGTGTGTGTTTAACTCTGTTGATGTCGTAGTGTAACCCTTTTATTGCTGGAACCCTTAAAACTCGACAGCCAGAGTGATACTGTAAATCCATGTGCACGCCGTGCGCTTTTTTTAATTGATTGCATCAGGGTGGTGATTGCACTGAGAGCGAGGGCCCTCCCATCGCTGCTCGCAGCTATATTTTATTTATTTATTATTTTAATTCAGTATGTTATTTAAATGTTTGGAAAACAGTTTTTGAGAATTTTTCAGAATTTCTTCATTCCCCATGAACTACTGAATATGAAAAGTTTCTATTGCTTGTGCTTTTACTCAGTATTTCTGTACCTGTGAGTGAGAGATTTTAACTCTTTCATTGAAGATGGTCCAGAGGACACTCTGGTGGCAGGGAGGAGTTGTGAGTGAGCCGTTGTACCGGAAATATTGGCTAAGGTTGTCAGGCAGTAGTGACTCTATATCAAATGCAGGTATAGCCACATTCTGGCCTAGAATAAATCAAACAAACATTAAAATCTGATTTACAAAGTAAACCAAAAGGTTGAAGCAAGATAATCACACATGTACACATACACAGACATGCACACAACACATGCCTGCATATCTGATGTGGCCCAGATAGTTTAGAATACTACCATATCCCTCATTAACATCCTTGCCTGCCTGAGAAAGAATGAGAATACATTTTCAATGAGCTACAGATTGAATGGAAATGTATAAAAAATAATAGTGTGAAAATGTAAATGTGAATATTAATAGGTTAGAGTAAAAGCAGAGAACTCACCTCAATTAGGATTGCCAACACAGCCAGGCCATTTTCCTGGGTCTTAGCTTCTGACATATTAGCATAAATCTCTGTATTGTAATGGACAATATGGAGCTGAAAGAAAAGACAGAGAGTATGTCTTTGAGTTATAACGTGATTTGGCATCTTATGAAAGACATTTTTCATTTATAGGTTCACTCTACTGTGTTTCAATAGCTGATGATATGGAAATGTTTTTATTGTCTAAAACCTTCACAACATTTCATTAGCTGATGGCACTGTTACGACCCCCAGAGGTGAGTCTGCACTGACACAGAATCACATAAAACCAAAGAGAGAAAGAAAGGCAGTCTGCTCACTCTTATAGCCACAAGTTTGACACCAAAAACAAAAACTGGTGTTTTAATAATCAGTTTTGAATGGCTATCCTAAATGTGGTTTACAGGCTTCATAGGAAGAGAAAATGTGCGGCAAATGAGTTGTTGTGGAAATCTAATACTTTAAAGGTTGGGGACAAAATAGCTCAACATGAGAGTCAACACAAACGCAATGATGTGACATAAAAAACGTGATCTCATGAGAATACTTATGTATTTTACGTAAAATGTGGTTCTACAAAACATTTACTTACATTTTCACAGGCACTAAAACATACACTGCTGATGTATTTACAGCATTTTAACGTACAATACTGACATATTGTCAACACTTGACAATGTTACGTAGGAACAACTTTACGGACTTACAAATCCTTATGAATATTGAAATTGCGGCATTAACTTTTTATTCTATTCAGTTGTCATATCAATGGTATTATGTTTTTAATTGCATTATTAAATTAGGCTTACTCATTTATCTTTAAAATGAATACAATCATTTTAAACATGTGCTGTAATCCAAATCTTCAGAATCCATAAGACTACAAGAAACAGAACCAAACTCTAGCTTGTTGCAAATTCCAAAATTGCGCTTTAAGAAGCTTTACGACAGGTTTACAGCAGAGACATCAACGTTTATTGGCTCTCACCTCTGTCGTCAGATTGCAACATGCCATGTTTCTGGTGAGGTGTGTTTGAATGAGAAATGTGCACCTTCAGGCAGTGGATCAGGATCAGAGGTTGCGTTAGACTAACATTTTCCACCATACTGACACACAGGGTCGTGAAAAAATTCATCCCAATCTATAATTACCTGTCATTTTAATTTTCATATTTTAATTATAACACATTTAATAGCTACTAAAAAAAACAACAACAAAATAGGCTAGGGCTGAGTTAAAAAAAAAAAATCAAATAAAAATATTGATTTGAATAGATTCTCATATTGTCACAGCGAGTCAGAGAAACACGGAAGATCCAAGTGCAGTTTATTTAACAAAAACAGTGATCCAAAAAACAAACAAGAAAATTCAACACAATTGACAGTCCAGAAGTGTGCCCTCTGATGGTTGGCAAGGGCACTACAAAGTGACACGTATTTATGAACCAATATTGCTTCTTAAATCCCAATCAATCTTTTGGTCTATCCTGTTTTCAGTTGATGAATGAACAGTACTTAGTGCGCCTCATAAATTGCCATCATAAATTGCATAAGCTAAGCTTTGTGCTTTATTACTTTTGCAGACATCCCACCTCTCCCAGAAGCTCTGGGAGTCTCCCGCATATTCATAGTGGCTCCCTGATGCCCGCTAATATCCCGGAAATCATGGAGGCAAGGAGAGAACGAACAAGAGGAAAGAGCGCCACTTGAGTGAGAGAGAGAGAGACACATGTAGTGATATGGTAAGCATATATAATTTAGCTTAGACAGCTTGTAAGAATCTTTAGCATCCGTGGTATGAAAATTATCTTTGCTGGTGCCTGGAGTGATTATTAAATAAGGCTTTAAAGCACGGGTGCAGACTCCACTGTTTTGCCAGATCTAGTATAGACGTTTTTGGACCAGTCTTTTCCACTTAATTTGACACTTTATTAGAACTATCTACGATAGATCACTCTCAGTGGATTCTGTCAAAATGACAGATGGCCTTTAGTTTGTTCCGTCACAGCTCCAGTTGCTGGAAAGGCATTTATTTTCAATAAAAATGAAAGAAACAATCAAAAAGTTGAAAATAAGGTACTAGGTAGGGTTAGGGTATGTGTAGGTTTAGGCAAATTAGAACTTGTGTAGATCATGTTGAAAACTTTGCTGTCTACACAACTGGAGCTGTTGATAAACTATAATCTTTTGTAGTGTTGACTAGCCCAATCACACACTGGTGGGCAGAGTTGGTTTAAATAGCCTCTGTCAATCAGGCAGGCTATTATATTATATTATATTATATTATATTATATTGTAAATCTAATAATTCATTGACCTCAAAACGGAAATTCATGAGCAATATCTGATTCATTTTTTATATCATAATATATAATACAGTTTAATGTGCATAAAATATTCTTAAAAATTATTTAAAAAATAATTTCTTGGTAACGCAGCACTGTTAAAACAGTTTCGTAGGTAACCTATGGTCAAATAAAATATAAATAGCACACTTAGATTAGAAGTTACACAATTTTTTGTGTCTGCACTGTACAGGTCTGGTATAAAGAATGTTTTTGCTCAGGTGGCCGAATTGTCCACCCAACAGAGAAAAGTTTTGCTCAGCAAGAAAAGAGGAAGCTATGTTGGTCCTAGTGCAAGTCTTGCAACATGGATCCAGTTCACTGCAAAGACTATGTGCCTGCACACATATGCATTTCTGTGGATTGAGTGTGCAATATGTATGCGCATTATATCACTGGTTTAACAAATTCACATTTTCGTAGTTTACATCAAAGTGATAATGGTAGCATTTTTAAAAACATGCACTTTAAAGGAAGAGGAGATAAGAATGGAAAGATGCCTGTGGACAAATAAAACTTCCTTAAGACCCGCGTCTGTGCTCTCTCCTATTCTCCAATTTAGCCCTGATGCGTTTGAGGCTTTTAGTAAACCACAGCTACTGAAAGAGCTTACAAACGATGTAACATGCCAACACTTGTCATCAGGTCCGTGCACAGGGGGGTGGCCCAGTGGCTAGAGACACCACCCCTCTGCCCTCATCAGTTGAGGTGCCCCTCTCACCAACCCCTCCCCCCACCAACACCCCAGCTCAAAGCATTCTGTTACCGCTCCACTAAAGATCAGCTGATTCCGCTAATCTGCTCTGTGTTTTCCCGCCCGTTCCGCAGCATCACTCACAATTTGTGTGCCCACTCTCTGGAGGGTGGAGATGACTGTTCCCGGAGGTAGTTGCATTAACAGATAGATGCATTACAATCGACATTAAAGTCATTAAAGTGGATTCGCTGAATTAGTAATTTGGTAGTTTGTTTTTGTCACGGTTGTTCCTGAGTCAAGACAAGCCAAAGCCACACGCCTTGAGTCAAGCCAAGTCCCACCTGCCTTCCTTGAACCAAGTCACACCACCACAACACTCCACAGGTTGAATCACATCATCACTGCACTCCACGGGTCTAATCAAGTCACTGCTGCACTTCCAGACTCTGGTCAAATCACTATTGACATCCTCAAAGCACTTCACACTGGTTCTCCCAGAGGTACGCCACCTCACATCTGACCTACCAGAGACACGCCATTGTGCATCTAATCTTCCAGAGACACGTCACTTCACACCTGATCTTCCAAAGATACATCACTTCACATCTGATCGTCAAAAGACACAATGCATCGCAGCTGCTGCTCCTGAGTCAAGTCACATCGCAGCCGCTGTTCCTGAGCCAAGTCAAATCACAGCCGCTGTGGTTCCCGAGCCAAGTCAAGTCCCAGCCGCTGTGGTTCCCGAGCCAAGACCTGTCACAGCCGCAAACCCCCAAACTGGTTTTTACCGAAACCAACACTCATATTGAGAGTTGCGTTGTGGGTTGTCTGGGCCATGTATACTACCACCAAGTCAGGGGTGGCGGCTCATGCTGCAGAACCCCTGAGGGTTCATACCATGGGGATTGTTGCACCTGCTCCATCCTGGTGGGTGTCTTCTCCGCCCTGGTGGGTGTCTTCTCCGCCCTGGTGGGCGTCTGCTCCGCCCTGGTGAGCATCTGCTCCACCTGCTCCTCCCTGGAGGGCCTCTTCTTCACCCTGGTGGGTTCCTGCTCCGCTCTGGCGGGCTCCTACCCCGTTCACGCCACCCTGGCAGGCTGCAGCCTTGCCGGTTCCACCCAGAATCACTGCTCTGCTGGTCCTGCCCCAGCTCCCAGGCCCTCCACATAGACCTGGCCCCCCCACACTTCACCCTGCCCCACTCCACCACCCTTTTGAATATTCTGATGGTTATGAGCGTCTAGAATCTGCTCCTAGGGAGGGGGCTCTGTCACGAATCAAGCTGCTGTGGCTGTTTTCCTGTTGCTGACCTTGTTTGTTTCCCGTTTCTGATTGATTTCTGCCTGCTTTTGACCCACGCCTGTCTACGGATTATTCTTTGTTTGCAAGCTGCCTGGCTCGACCCATTGCACGGACTCTGACCATTCTCTTGCTCTGCCTACGTGGTGATTGTTACTGTTTATGACCTACTGCCTGTACAACCTGCCTAACTCCTAAATAAAGCTGCGAATGGATCCCATTGCCTATGACCCTTCGTTACACTGACACTCTTTGTACACCAAAAAAAAAAAAACAATGCCTTTACAAAAAAGACAGAGACAGAGAAAGAAAAAGAAAGAGCAAAGGGAGCCTGCTAAGGCCATTCAATATTGCAAACATGAATTCAGCAAGCCAGCAGGTCAATCATAGAATATTTAGCTGTTTTTCACATTTTAATGCTTGTAATTAAGTGTATTTCCCATTATATTCACTCATCTTGATACTAGTAATCTCTAACACAATGTATTTATAATATTCAATTAAAACCATATTAATAGGAGGCCTATAAATAGTTACAAAAAATAATATAAATGTACTAAATGAGTTATTTATTAGTATATAATATAGATTTTTGCTGTAAAATGTAATTAAATGTCTAATACTTATAGGGGAGAGTGGGGTAAAATTAGCCATTTTTTACTTGTGGTCCTCAAGATAAGGGAATGACACAGAAGTAGCCTACAATGAAAGTATCTACCCTATCCTTTCCTAATTACAATGTGTACAATGTGTGTTTTTTTTTTTTAAATATGGCTTCTTCTTTTAAAAAAAAAGTGTTCCCATGGCTCAGTTTGCCCCGGGTTAGGGGTAAGTTGACCAGAGTCGAGTCAGTGGGTAAGATGCACCATCTTGGTGTAAAATGATCTCACTGAATCAATTCATGTGAAAGAAATAATTATTTAAAAACTAATTTAATAATTTTCTTTTACAAACGTTAACATTAACAACATAAAACAAAACCAAATTAAGTTTAAATTTAAATATTTAATTGTTTGCATTTTTGAAACAATATGTTGAACACCAAAGTTGTAACCTTCCTAAAAACAGGCTTAACTGAGAGTTTGCTGGCCATTAGCAACTACAGGTTGAAAGACATATCTGATAATAATGTGATGAAAAGCATCTTCTGGTTCTTTTCAGAGAAGGATTTGGTGCACTTGTACACTGTCCATATCAAACAAACTACAAATAATATGTATAAATGATAAACTAAAGTAGTAATATCACATTAAAATACCAGGTAACTTTAGTGCTTTATGGTGGAGGAAGTTCAAATCCTGACTCAGTTACACCACTTTGGCTCACTGGTTTTAAAAGTAAATGGGTGCTTTCCACTCCTCCCATGTGTTTCTCCTTTTCACAGTCTGACAGAAATTATGTGTGATTCCATAATACATGGTCCCATGACAGCAAAAGTGTATTTGCCAAGATACAGGGGTGGGGTCACCTTAACCACTGGCTCAACTTACCCCACTTCCATTGAAGATGTGGCAGAAGCAGGCTCAGACAGTGAGGGGGAGCCCAGAGTGTGCTGACTTGTGTTTTAATTGTATATCTGTAACAACTGGATAATTAGTATTAACAACCTACCCCTTAGTGCCCCTTTTTCTCAAAATGTCTGTGCACGGCCCTGCTTGTCATGATGCCGTTTCTCACTAACTCTCACTTTGTTAATTCACTTTGTTGCCATTTTTAAGTGAATATGTTTCTTTTACTAACTACAATATTTGTCATGTAATGGGAATCAGTACGTCACACAACAAATTGTAGTATAGTTTAGAAGATGGGCAGTACCACCTCTCACGCTCCCACTTCTTATAATATGTAATGCGTTGAGGAGGAGGGGGTTCCTCCGCATTTCACTTAGATCCGTGAGATGTACACAACTAGGGTAGCCTATCCCACGTCTCACCCTTTCAGCTGTGATCATCACAATGAGACACTGCGTCCCCTTGCCATGTTTGAGCTGATGACGTGTTCTACAGGAGCCCTGTTATACTCTAGGTCGCATCAGTAGCATGTCATAGACCAATGGCAAATTCATTGTTGTGTTTCCACATGCACTGGTGTATACACCAGTGCGCTGAGGGCGTTCCCCAAAGTGTCCTCTAGGGGACGCAGTGTCTCGTTCCCTTCTCAGGGAACCATGGTTACATGCGTAACCTGAGACGTTTCTCAGCGTGGATTTCACTCGATATCTGAGTATGTTTAGACTTTTTGTGGGGAAATCGATGGTACAACATTTGGTTTAAGTCTACACTTATATCCATCAACACGCACTTTTGGTAGTTGTGGTCATCGTATCATTATTTTATTTTTATTCTATTAAAATCTTTTATTCTATTTTTTTGTATTCTGAGTTGTGTTGTGGTAGAAATAGTGTAGCTCAGTGCCAGTAGCTCACTGAGTGCAACCGTTCTACGTAATTGAAATAATGGTGCCCCATAATCCAAAATATATAATGATATGGATTTCTCAAATAACGCAAATCTTTAATGGGTTTTCTACTACATATTCAATGAGAGGCATAATTGACATTATATTAAGCTATACAAGTCTTAATACACAAGGTTCTCTTTAAATTATTTTTTTTTTTGTCTCATCTCATCATTTTGTGCTATGCGCTGCTTCCCCCAAAATCTCTCTTCTGCACAATTTCATGTGCAAAATATCTCTTTTGCACAATCTCTTGAAAATAAAGCTCAACTTGTACTTGTATTGCTAACTATAAGTATGTCTAATAGTACACTGTGTGTACTGAGTATATGTATGTGTGTATATTGTCATATGTATAAATCTGTAGGTATGTAATGGTACTGTCTATATGTAAATAGTCTCTTGACTGTCTGGAGCACACTCCCAAGAATTTTACTCATCTAGGCACAGGTCCTGCGGTGAAGTGACAATAAAAGTTATTTGATTTGATTTAACACAACTAATTCAATTCATCAGCAAACCCAAAATGTTTTGTAAAAGAAAAGATGTTTGGTAATCCACAATATCAAGATTTACAAACTAGATATGGATTTCACTCCTGGTTCTAAGGTTTTGTCCGTCTGAACAGTAGCTGTTTATATCTTATATTGCAGTACAGGGCCTCCTGTACTCAGTCCTGCCTTTCCCCCCAGTACTGACAAACCTTGGCAGTTTATTATTCTGAGCATACAGTCTATGAAAGACATAGGTACATGATCTACTAATGAGAACAATTTTTGAGCAATGCAATAATCAGTGTAACAATTGGCTGGAGTTGGAACTATATATTTGAAAGTTTACACTGAACTTGTGTAATGTAAATACATCTACATAGATACACAACACAAGCACAAACCTCTGCTGCAGTGCTCTGTCCATTAATGGTGTGTTCACTTCCTGTAGCCACACCCACTTTACTACCCCAGTGCAGGTGCAGCTGTACAGCACTATAATGCCATGGCAACCCAGCCACGCCCATCCAATGCGGCAATGCCATCTGCACTGTGTGAAAAATACAAGAGGGAGGTTTAGGAGAGTAAAGAAGAGGGTCATATTTAGCAACCATTTCACTGTCACACAGTTTAATGCTCAAACTGTGTTACAGTGACATTGACTTTAGTAACACTCAAATGTATAAACATGCAAAGACATTTGTGAAATTTTTTTTAGGCCACTTTATTAACTTTATTTTCTAAATCTTAATATCTTAGTACCTTAAAGTTCCAAAATAACTTGAATTTGCTCAATTGCAACTATGCGGCATAAAGATATTATAAAGATATTATAAACATTAATATCATATATGATATAAAGCTGTTTGAAACCATGTGTATTTTAAAAAGCACTTCATAGTTTCATGGTTTCTGTCTGTGTCTGTCTAAGTCTGAGAACATTTTGAATGTGCCAAAAAAAGACAAATTTACCTGTATGACCATTATTGTAGAGTATGAATGGTCTCTTCCCATGCTGGTTGTATCCCAGGGGCTGCACAGGGATTAGCGTGGGATCATACAGTGTTTGTAATGTGTCCACGTTTACTGGTGACTGATTAGAACCACCACATTCAGGAAAAAACTCAGCCCATTCTGGCTGTCCCACAGCACCTAACAATCACAAAAGGGTGCCACAATGAGGTAAATGTTGGTGTGAGAGTTAATCAATAAAAATGTGTGTGGAATTCTAAATGTTACAAAAGTTAAAAAATAAATTAGAGCATTTAAGAAAATTTTGACAGTTTATATCATGTTCTGCAAGCTCATAGTGAAGTATTAACTAAGTGTCAAGTCATGCAAATGTAATGAGGAGACACATGGTTACAAAAGCTACACACACGTTTATTAGTGCTAAAATGTTCTGTAGTGAATTTAGATGTTAAAAGACAAAAACAAATATTTGTCTTGAAAGCTTTAAAGCAGATTTACTAAAATAAATATTTTAATTTTAAAAATAATAATAATAAAAGAAAACTTTGCATGTGAGTCTGAGTTTTTCAGCTTTGTGCCAAGTCAGCTCTGTGTACACGGGGATTAGAGGCCCACTCAGTCTCGCTGTTCACCATGATTATATCCCCCCAAACTACTGTTAAACTCCAAAAAGTGGAGAGAGGGTGAGAAAGTTGCTCTCATTGATCTGTAGTTGTCAAGGAGATCTCTATGACAACCGAAAGACACATAATCCAGGCCACTGCCAGTTTACCTCTTGCATGCTTCCCCAAACACAGACAGAGAACAAAGCATCACTCAAGCAAAACTACATTTTGTTCAGAACTAATGGGTTGTGTCACAACAATGGCACAGTCCTGAACATTTGTGTGAAATGCATGTGCAATTGGTATAAAGATGCTTAAAAAAGCTTAAGATTTGTTTGTTTGTTTGTTTGTTTGTTTGTTTTTGACGTGAAATAAAACCTAGACGAGTTCTTGGCAGGTTGCAGATTCACCCATATTATTTTACCCTTTTTTATTTATTTATTTATTTATTTTAGATTTGCTGGGCCTGTTGAGTATTTACCACTATACTGATTAGGCCTGATTATGTAACAGTTAAGCACATGCAATGTAAATATGGCTGAACAAGCTTTTCTAGAGGCCTTATTATGCCAAGAATGTCACAAGATCATAAGAGGTTTTCCCAAAAGTCTTGGCTCAGAAGATATTTGTAATTGTGGCATTTATGTTAGTGTGTGAAAGTTTGTAAACTATTTAAAATCCTAACTAAAAACATTAGTAACTGAACCGTCACTGTACATTTAACACACTGAAGCATGTAAATTTGTGTTTGTTTGTCTGATTTGTAGTGCAATAGCAATGGCAGTCTCCTATTCTTCATTATGCTGTTCTTTTTTTATCAAATGGAAACACTCATTTTAAGCTCTGTACTATGTACTACTAAATGCAACCTATTGCACCTGCTGATACCACCTCTGTTTCTCTTGCTCTTTCGCTCTCAAATTCCATGTGACTATGTGATGAAAAAAAGTAATTTAAAAGTATATGCTATTGTGCAGGTTATCTATGACAAAAAGGTTTTAAAAGGAAAATGTTTTAAATCTAATCACAACAATATTACACCAATTCAAGTTGCATAAAAACTCTGACAAAATCACAGAGAGTTAGGGAAAAAAAGAACTGTATTACCTGTGTATGTCCATTCTTTTGCTAAAAAAAAAGAAAAAAGTGAAAGAACACAAAGGTTACATCAGATTCCATGTGATGCCCACTGTATTAATGTTACATAAATAATTAAAGTCTTACCAGTTCCTGAACACTCCACACATTTATAAAATGGAAAAAGAGCCACTGTTATCCAGACAAAGTCCATGTTTTTACCCACTTCTCCACAGGTTACACACACACAATGAGAAAGTTATAGACACACCAGTACACAAGAAAAATTGTAGAAATGGTGAAAAGTCTTAACAGGTCTATAGCAGAAAAACAGAAAATGTATCCAAAAAAATATTCACAAAGAAAAAATTATTTCCTTTACTGGATTTAAATGATTTGGTCCAGTGAGCTGAACTGTGGAAAAGAGAGCCCATCACATTCCACAAAAGAGAGAGAGAGAGAGAGAGAGAGAGAGAGAGAGCTGAAAAGAGAACAGGACAAGTGAACGAGAAAATCACTTGATGCTGGACACTGAAAAATGTGTATGACACAACTAGCTGAAGGGGTAGGAATGAGGGGGAGCAGGAAAGCCTGACTGAAGGGGTACTGAGGTGATAATAAAGAGAGAGTGAATAGAGACCATGAGAGGGAGGCAACAGAATGGATGTAGTTCATCTTTTGCAACCTACAATTACTATTTGACAAACTATTCGACTACCAAATGGTCCGTTTCTCTGTTCTGTTAAAAAATCATACTAAATGAAAAAATGTTTGCATTATAAAAAATGTACAATGATATAGTAATGATAGACGAGTCATGTATACACTGATTGAAACAACTGAATTGACAGGGACATGCCCTGAATATTTGAATTTCCCAAACAGAATAAAATGTAAATGGAGAAAATGCATCTTAAAAAGTAAGTATATTTCGTGCTGAATATGAAAATAATGTTTCTGCAAAAGTTTAGAACGTCTGTTTTCCACAGTTCAACGACCTCATGGAACGCCTTATTGCGCTTCATTATTCAAACGCTGGAGGGCAGTAAACTTCATCCTTTAAATATATTTGTTTCTCTGTATAACGTCGCTCTTATACGAGCACTTTAATCTATAACGTTTTTTTTTACAACCCCTTCTTTGTATTTAAATGTTAAGTGTCATCTTGTAAAAAATTATAGAGAAATTTTAGCTGGAGTTCTCCTGTGTTATGTTTGTGTTTACTGTGATTGTTACTGTGATTTTAT
The DNA here is from genome assembly GCA_033026305.1 of Cirrhinus molitorella. Classification (NCBI taxonomy): domain Eukaryota; kingdom Metazoa; phylum Chordata; class Actinopteri; order Cypriniformes; family Cyprinidae; genus Cirrhinus; species Cirrhinus molitorella. The sequence continues at coordinate 24,406,125 of CM065123.1, read as the reverse complement.
ACCTGTAGTGTTTTGGCTTTCTGATTTAAAAAAAATATTTATTAAGATTTAATATAGCAGCACCCTGTTGTGAGACGTCTTTACTGTGTAATTTTATGTCACAAAGTCTTCTTTCCACATTTAAGATTTACCGACTCGACTGTGTGTGTGTGTGTGTGTGTGTGTGTGTGTGTGTGTGTGTGTGTGTGTGTGTGTGTGTGTGTGTGTGTGTGTTAACGTTTCAGCTTCGGTATTCCCGTCCGTTCCTCCCATTTAAGTTTAATAGCGTGGAGATTCGTTTCAACGTGATACCTTCTTACGCAACGCTTCTGAAGCTTTCCCTTTCGCCCCTGGTCAATCATCAGCGTGTAGGACGTGTCAGAAAGGTTGCCATAATTTTCATTGGTCGATTCAATATTAGAGGCGTTGGCTATGGATTTCATTCACAAATCTATCTGGCTGCTGTTCAAGTCCGTGTGCATGTTGCTCTTAAAGGGATACAGGCCCATTCGTTCTGTTTGACAGCTGTGCCCGTGCAGTTTTTGTTCCCCAATGAATGGTCTATGAACGGCCTGTTTGAACCTCAGTTTAAAGGGTACTAAGTGTATACTTAAAGGGTTACTTCATCTCTGGAAAGATATGTGTATTTAAAATGGGTCATTTATGTAGTAGAAATGTGAAATTATTTTTGAATTTGGCGCTTTCTAGACTGAGAAAGGCAGAAAATAACTAACATTTTTCCGTTAGTCGAAACATGACTGCTCAAAATTAGTTTGCGTGCTTAAAATGCTTTAAGGTCTATACGTTAAACAGGTAAAGGACACGTCATTCATTTTTATATTTTATTTTTCAATCACTACAATGTTAAACAAAAACATCAACTAAAAACCTACAAATATAGCGCAGAACTTGAAAGCTTCATTAACTATTTCAATGTAGTTCAGGTGAGTGTGCCATTGACTTATTTGACATGGAATCTGTATTAGCTGTATTTCAAAGTACGATTACCTCGTGATAGTGAGAATTAAGTTATGATTTTATAATTGGTTTGGGTAATGATCTTGCTCCTTTTCCATCAAAAGAATGAACGCGCCCTATGTAGCTACATTACACACACACACGCTGCACGTACTGTATCTTCTCGACCTGCGCGTTTACACTTCTGCTTTGCTGAGCCCATGCCAACACAAATACAACACGCATGGGCGGAGCTACGAGTCATTGACTGGCCAGTCGCAGAAGAGCGGAACAATTACTGGCTAGATCGTAAGCCAATAAGATTGTTACTATCTGACTGCAGCAACCAAAGAGAGGCTGTGCGTGGAAGGCACTAAATTGGGCACGTGTGTATATGCACATGTTGAGGAGAGCCTAGAGGGGGGTTCTGTGGGGTATTGTAAACGGGAACGATGGAAAGGGCTTGCGTTGCTTGTACAGGTGCCCTAAAGTTGAGGTATGTGTTTTGTTTTGTGTTGTTGTTAAAGTGCATGCTATTACATAGAGGTAGTAGGTAATAGTATTTAGATTGCTCATTTTGATTTTGGTAAGCTGTTATTTGATATAGTGTTTGTGTATGTGTTCTGTGTTAACTCGGCATATGTGCATGTAAGCCACATTGCAAGTATCTTTCTATCTATCTGTCTATCTGCCTGTCGCGATTAGGGGAACTGTATGTGTGTATAATAATGTGTATATATACACAGAACAACACAACCAGAGCCTTAAGTGTCCCCAACTGTCATTTTCATTGCTGCTAAACGTCTGAGCAGTGGAGAGAGTGTTACAGACTGAATGACAGGGTAAACAGAGAAATGGACTGGAGGAAGACAGAAGGAAAGAGATATACTTTGTTTTTACTATGGGTTTTCAATGAATAGAGGCACACTTGAAGAGAAGGAGTGAGGGAGAAAGAGACCGAAATTAAAAACGGTTGGGGAAGGGGAAAGGAACTTGAGGCAGTGAAAAGCGAGTGTGTTTTTATGCCGCTGCCCCTTCCCTTGTGTGTGTGTGTGTGTGTATTTGCCAGAGGCAGAGGAGGAGAGAGAAAATGAAAAAATAGAGAGACCCTAGCTGCCGCCTTTAACCACTAGTGTTAAAGCATCCTACTTCACCCCTCCCCCTATTTTCCTGCTCTAGACAACACACACTTAGACACTTGCACAAGCGTGCATGCTCCTTTCTTCTCTGTGATCTCAAAGGGTCTAGCAGACCCATGTGCTCCATAATGCCACAGATAAAACAGTATGGATGAAATAAATGTAAAATTTATTTTATAAATTGGGTGTTTTTTACTGTAGTTTTTATCAAATAAAGGCAGTCATTCTCAACCATAGATATGCTTTAAAAAATTATAATTGTATTATGGAAAACCTAAACTCACTGGATTGATTCACATTTTTATCATTCTTTTAAATTTTGACAGTTGATTTTATTTGATCTCAGTAATTTATTAAGGCCATTATGGAATAATTATTAATGGACAGTTATTCCATTTAAATTTGTATTAATAAATTAATCTTTAATATTAGATAAACCATTGTGCCTCCTGTTTTGTTTTCAATTGTTGTTATCCCAAAACATCCTAATGAAATGATTTCAATTTAGATTTTATTGAAATAGGTTTTATTTTTGAATATTCATTGTGATACCACAATGGAAATGTGGTATTTCAGATCTGAAAATGAAACATAAAGTTTTAGCTTTTAAAAAAATTGTAAAATAAAGAACTGAAAAATATTTACAAATTCTAGGTCACTAATTAAATGTAATCAAATTTGTGACATTGCTTATTGTAGGTCATATTTTCTTGCTAAGTACACAGGATGGTCTTTCATGGCACAGAGTGCAACAATAGTATAGAAAATGTTTTGGTTATTTTTGTTTCTATTCTGGAGGGATTTTTTGTTCCTGAATCCACGTGTCTCTTCTTGGCATTTATTTTACACATACATTTTTATTGTAATGTTTTGACTTTAAAGGATCGATATCTATCTATCTATCTCTCTCTCTCTCTCTCTCTCTCTCTCTCTCTCTCTCTCTCTCTCTCTCTCTCTCTCTCTCTCTCTCTCTCTCGTATTTCTCTTTCCCATGCAGTCATGCCGTCCACAGAATCTATTTTCTCTCAGCCATCACAGGATCCATTAAGCTCCAACAACAGTTACTTGTTCAATGATGATGAAACGGATGTTTTCTTATTGGAGGACAGGGACAAGCCCTATGGAATCCATTCAACTCAGTCAGATTTCTCTAACAGAACTGTTTACAGTATAAACATCTCATCAGTTCTCTCCCTCTCCTCATCATCTTCATCTGTATTGGGAAGGAGCGGCTCAGAGAGTGAGCAAGGGAAGAATGGAAGAACTAAAGGACACCTGCTATTTACTCGTAAGGTGAGGTGTGTTCAAATCAAATGTAGTCAGCAGAAATGCGTTACTTTTTACTACTGACTACTTGTGATTAAGGAGCTCTGAATTATCTGCCTTTGTCATCTACTACATCAGTGTATTGTTGTGGACATTACTAAAGCATAAAATTGTTTTTAATACATTGCAGACAGTCAGCACAGTGATTGTCAGAAAGATTTTAGTATTTTATTTTTGCAAAATATTTCTGAGCCAAAGACTCACATAACATGATCTACAGTACTTTTATTAAATTCAATTTATTCATCAGGGAAATATTTTTATTTGCTTATGGCAAAAAGATGATGTTTGGAGAACAGATGGTTATTTTCTCTATAAGTGACACAGCAATGATTAAAATACTTGTTTTAGCATAGTGGTTTATTACTAGGTGAATAGGTGGTCCTTTACTGTCTTCCAGAACACATAAGGATGCATGAGTATGTACACCAGAATTTTTTACTCTATTTGCGTATGCACTTAGTGCTTGTGATGGGATTGCCTAAAACCAATATTAATATCCCCCTCAGTGTTTAGAACTCCAGGGGTATATTCGGCCTCTGCTAGAGCTACTAAACGGACTGAAGAAAGGGCGTTTTGACAAAGGTGAGACAAAAGCAGACTGTTTCTGTGTGTGTCTAGCCCTAAATATCATTTATGTGAAGATATACAGTAACTGTAATTGGCCTGTATAAACTGTATAGTTTAGAGTGCCTAGAGCAGCCTTCTTATGTGTGTTATTTATTTCTCTCTATTCTCTTATTTTCTGACACTTTCATATTTGTGTGTTCTGACTCTTATGTAACATTGACAAGGTGCAGCACAAGGCCTTATTAAAACTAAATGTTATTTATTTACTTTATCGTTTTCAGTTTTTGCAAGTGGAAAAACATCAAACAGTGCAGAAAGTCATTTAATCTGGCTCTTTCTGATGAATACGGAGATGCATATCAGCACTTTTACTGCTTGTGATTGGCAGGTCTGAGCAGTTTTCAGCAGAGTATTGCAATGGACAGAATTCAAAGGATTGTAGGAGTCCTGCAGAAACCACACATTGGGTAAGAGAGCACGAATATCAGTACAAACTCTGTTAGATATTATTCAGATCATTACAAAATAAGTGAAACGCTAGTTTTGCAGTATTTTGTTAGGTATAATCTCACCGTTGTGTTTTTAATTATTTATGACATTATTAGGGTCCATCTTCAAAACTGCATCCAAGCTTAATGCAACTTGTTGCGTATAAACATCAGAACAGAACTTCTCTAGAGGGTGCTATGAATAAAAAGCCATCAACAGCCAAAAATTAAACAGTAATTTAATTTGTGAAAGGCCAGTCTGTGGAAACTACTAGCATCTTCACACCCAATTTTCTGTGAATCGATCCTGAGACTAAAACTATACTTACTATACTATTATAGAATAATTTTTATTCATTATAATAGGATAGTCCACTGTGCCACCTCCTGTTTTGTTGATTACTCTCATCGCTCCTATTATTCTATTACCAACCTCCTAACTGCACATTGTTAAAAGAAGTCATAATTATCTCCTCTAGCCTCAAACCCACACGCTCAATAAACACTTATAATGTAGGATTAGTAGGATTTTTACATAAAATGTCATAATTTAAAATTAAAAGGCCATTTTTAACCCTGTTTTTAGCCCGCTAGTTTAACACTTTTCATTTAAAGGGGGTGTGACTCCTTAAAGAACTCAGTGTAAACTCCCATTGCTATTCCTGGGTAACACCTTTTCATATAATATAAGTATTACATGTGAAATTTTTTTAGTAAATGTTTACTGCATTTTTACTATTACAGCTGCTGAAATTAACTAATTGAGCAAAATGCTAATTTATAGCATTACATTTCGATCTACCTCCACTGAGCATTGTGGCCGATCACAATCATATCTTTAAAGTGCACAAATGCAGTGATCTCACAACTCGACTTCTGCGTTCTCACAAATGCTTTCATCATAACAGTGCAAACACAAAATAAAATATAGCTGCAAGCAGCAATTACGGGGCCAAGCACAAGGCAAGGGAAACATGAGACCAACTGCAGCAATGAGTAGTTAAAGCCATTTTAGGATGATTGTAGACAAAATGGTGGAAAAAATCATAAATACAACCTGTAGTAATATGATTTAATGGCTTATTACTTTTGACCAATAGGTGGCGCTGTTATCATATTGATGTAGTATGTTCTGTGTGAGGTAACAATCGACTCCCCATGATGCACTGAATCTAAAGACACTAGTTTTGTGAATTTTTATTTATTTATTTTTTATTTTTTTGACCAAAGCATTGAGAAGTTATGAGTGAAAATATGCATTTTCCATATCTCCTGACCACTAGGGGGCAGAGCGCAGAAGCTCTGCAGGTCGCCTCAGGTCATACTTGTTATAACACACACCAAGTTTGGTCTCAATAGGCCAAACTGTTGCGGAGATGTAGCCTCACATGCATTTTTGTGCTCATTTCGTAGAATTCTTTCGCATGTTATTTGAAAACGGTTGGACGAATCAACTTGAATTCCATAACTTTTTGCCAGCATGGTGTGAAGATGATCTAAGCCAATTTTGGTGAAAATCAGAAAAAAACGTCTAGGACGAGTTTGAAAAAGTAGGTTTTACGAACTATTTAAAAAAAAAACAAAAAAAAAACTAAACCTTACGATTTTTTAATTTTGGTGTCCATTCGACTCGGCATGAGCCAAGGATCCAGAGAAAAAATTATTTTGTTTCTGTGCCTTACGATTCAAAAGTTATTGGCATAACAAAAGTGAAACTTTAGACAAGTGGTGGTGCTTGAGAGTTTAAGTTAGAGCCTCCAAATTTGCTACAGTTAATGTTGAGACTGTCCTCTATCAGTCTGCCAATTCAAAACAACGTTCCCGCAAGTGATTCTATGGGCTGCTATAGACTTTGGGGTGGCAGAATAATAATAATAATAATAAGAAGAAGAAGAAGAACACTAACAAAAACAATAGGTGCCCATGCACCTTCGCTGCTTGGTCCCTAATAATAATAATAATAATAATAATAATAATAAGAACACTTAGCTCAGATGACTGACAGACTTGTGCTGAACTTGTAATTGCAGTGTGTAGCGTATGGGCCAATCAGACAATGGTTCATTAGATTTACCTAAATCAGTTGTTTATTGAATTAACAAGTAAGCACAGACTTCGCCTCACCCAAACCAACACGGGGTGCCGCAAAGTCTTAGATGGGCCAGGTTACCATGGCAACCAGGACACTTCTGGCAGACCAGATAAACTTAACGACCCAAAAGAATGTATGCTCTTCCCCCATCCTAACTCTCCCTAAAGCAAACATATTCTTCCACTGAAAGTGACTTATTGGGTTAATTCTTAGACAAACCTTTCTGTGACGAACACACAAATAATCACGGATCACTGTGTATATTATGACCGTTCCTGCATGTAGTTTTGGGTATTGTATAACTGTTTTATGCATGTGCTATGATAGATTACTAGTCTAGTATAAAAACATACATGCAGTGTGTAGGATATGGACCAATCAGACAATGGTTCATTAGATTTAACCAAATCAGTAGTTTATTGAATTAACAAAGCAGCAGACTTCTCCTTCACCCAACAGAACAGTGGGTGACACAAAGTCCCAGATATGCCTGGTTACCATGGCGGCCAGGACGCGTCTGGCAGACCAAATGGGCTTTTATGATCTAAAAGAATGTGTGAAGATGCTCTCCCCCACCTTGACTGTCTCTAAAGCAATACTTTGTCCCACTGAAAGTGACTTATTTGTTAATTCTTAGACAAACCAACTGACACACATGCCCCCGTATATCAGTGTATGTATATTACGACTGTCCATGTCCTTTGCGTTTCTTATTTTATAACTGTTTTATGCTTGTGTTATGATAGAATGCTATATGGTGTAGCCACATACAGTATATGCCATGTTTGGTCTCTTTCAACTCCTAGTTTGATTACCCAAAAGATGTTTTTTGTTATTTGTTGTTAGATGTGCAACATATTAGTGTTTTAAGAATCCTTAGTAGTATTTGCATCAACACCCAATCGAATCACCTATGCAAAATACTTTGGATCCAGACAAAGACCATTAACCTTCCCTCCAAAAACACAGGACACCATTGGCTCTCTGAACTTATAGAGGTGGGACCACCCTATAAGATAAAAGATTCACACCAGCCACACTTCGTGTGCATTCTTCAGTGTTCTTCAGGACTTGAGCATGATCCGTCGGAGGTTCTTTTCAGAACCTAGAAGATGATGAGCTAAACTCTTCTGGAACTTCTAAGTCTGTGCCAGGCCGTGCGGCCTTGTTCTTTCCATTCTCCAAGAATCATCAGATTTCGGCTGGGTCTCTCTCTCTCTCAGCCCTTTTGTTCTTCTTCACGTCACTGGGAGGAAACTCACAATCACCACAGAGTCAGGACATCTCGGAGGACACTCTTCAAACCGGAAGGAAGTGATCGCAAATCCAAAACCTTGAAACCATCAAGACCTTCATACGGGACTGCATTTGGACACGGGTCCACAAGCAAGGCTATGCAAGTATCGTACATTTAACTAAACAAACAGAGGTTTAGTATAAGCTATAGACCCATTGAAAAATGGCACAGATGGTTTCACAGGTTAACTGACTCTTTCCATAGCTTCATTTTCCTTGTTTTCTCTAATGCCTTCTCACTTGCCCTTCCCCCTGTATGAGTGACTGTATGTTTGTTTGTGTAGATTAGTTATGTGTTAGTTCTTAGTTAATAAAATTCTTGTGCACAGATTACATGAGTTTCTGATTCTGCCTTGCAAAATATTAATGTCCCTTTACAATTTCTGCTACATGCTCTATGCGCTAGTATAAAAGAAAGTTATTTTCTGTGGCCAAGAAAATATTCTTTCTTTGAATACATGTGAAATTACCCTGAATGTTCGCTGGACGAACGGGTCAATTAAGTGTAATGTAAATTCAGCTTTATCAAGATAATTCTATTGAATTATCAAAATATTATAATTAATTATAATGAGTTATGATTAATTAGTAATATTTCCCCTTGAGCTAATAAATGTACTACAAGTGTTTGGTATCTTTGAATTCGCATTTTGATGGTCTAAAAGATGCTGGATATTATTTGTTGATACCTGTGCAACATATTAGTGTTCTAAGAACCCTTAGTAGTATTTGCATCAACACCCAATCGAATTACATATGCAAAATACTATGGATCTGGACAAAGACCATTAACTTTCCCTCCAAAGATACAAGACACCATTGGCTCTCTGAACTTCTAGAGGTGTGACCACTCTAGAAGATAAAGGACTGACACCCGCCACATTTTATCTCTCTTCATTTTCCTTCACTTTTCAGTCTTCAGTTCATCTCAGTTTTTGGTGCTTTCACCCTCTTCACACGTGTCTCATCTTCTGGTTGCCAAGTCCCGGAGAGACTTGAGCATGATCCGTCAGAGGTTCTTTTCAGAACCCAAGAAGATGATGAACTAAGAACTCTTCTGGACCTTTTAAGCTTGTGCCAGGCCGTGCGGCCTTGTCTTTCCATTCCCCAAGGATCATCAGATTTCGGCTGGATCTTCTCTCTCAGCCCCTTTGTCTTCACGTCACTGGGAAGAAACTCCCAATCACCACAGAGTCAGGACACCTTTGGAGAACATCACTCTTCAAACCCGGAAGAACGTGATCGCAAATCCAAAACCTTGAAACCATCAAGACTTTCATACGAGACTGCATCCGGACACAACCAAGGCAACGCAAGTATCGTACGTTTAGCTAAACAGAGGTTTAGTATAAGCTGTAGACCCATTGAAAAATGGCACAGATGGTTTCACAGGTTAAATGACTCTTTCCATAGCTTAATTTTCTTTGTTTTCTCTAATGCCTTCTCACTTGCCCTTCCCCCTGTATGAATGACTGTATGTTTGTTTGTTTGTTTGTTTGTTTAGATTAGTTATGTGTTAGTCCTTAGTTAATAAAATTCTTGTGCACAGATTACGAGTTTCTGATTCTGCCTTGCAAAATATTAATGTCCCTTTACGATTTCCGATTCTAGCTACATGCTCTATGCACTAGTATATAAGAAAGATATTTTCTGTGGCCAAGAAAATATCCTTTCTTTGAATACATGTGAAATTACCCTGAATGTTCGCTGGACGAATGGGTCAATTCATTGTAATGAAAATTCAGCTTTATCAAGATAATTCTATTGAATTATCCAAATATTATAATTAATTATAATGAGTTATGATTAATTAGTAATATTTCCCCTTGACCTAATAAATGCACTACATTTGGTGGAGAAAATGCAGGAAATTGTTTAAACATTATTTGCAAGCAGATTCAGAATCAAACTTGTGTGTTTGTCTCATAAATTTTATTAATGTCTTACACATGCAGCTTCTGACAAAGTCAGATAGACTATAGCTTGAATGTGCCTCGCTATGAGCAGTAGAAAGTTCCTCAATGCTATAATGCATATTTAAATCATACGATAAGAAACTAACCTGATATTAGTGAAGCAAATCCTAATTTCTGTTGTTAGTAGCACAAGACTTCTCTGATGGAAAAAATCTCAGATTAGCAGCTTGTGTAAATGGTACCGCAATAAATTAATCTGATTTTGGGCGAGAACCCCCATTTTCAGTTTTAAGTTTGTGTAAGTCTTATCTGAGGAAGCAATCTCAGATTAGCAACATGAATTAATCTGCATGGTGAAAGAATCACACGGTTCAATCAGATAACAGCACACGCATCACAGACCCTCGTGTAACTAAACAACTAGCCAAAAGCTAATTTCTTAGCAGCCGTAGAGGCATATAAGCTAAGCCCTTACCTCAACTGTTAATTGTTAGCGTCCGACTAACTTTTAGATACGTGTAAGTGTAATGTTTGAACCTCTCCACTTTCTCTCTCCCTCACTCTTGGTTTAACTTCCTGTTTGTGCTACTAGCTTCTGTTTAGGCTAAGTTAGGATAGTTCATCCCCACATACTTTGGTTCTAACTGTGGTCTTTTTATTCTTATTTTATTTTATTTTATTTTATTTTATTTTATTTTATTTTAATTCTGCCTCTCTTTGATTTTTATTTCATTTATTTACCTTGGTTTAGCCTGAATGTAACAATTCGGCTAAGTTGACCTTAATTAATTCAGACATTTAACTAAATCAACTTATTTACCTTTCCTTTTAGTTTCCTAAAGCTATTATGACATTTTAATTTTTCTTTTAACTTATTTTAGTTTAACTGACCATCACCATCTTCCCTCTTGGTATAGGATTTTAGCAGTTTAGCAACTGTAATCCCCTTAATGAACTGTATAGGTTATTAGTAAACTAATTCCTGTTTCTCATACACCCCTCCTTACTCCTTAGCAGTCAAGCCTGTTACATGAGGTACAGTTACTGTTCACCATGCTAGAGGCCAAAACTAGAAAAACTTCCTATTGTTTCTGTTTGTTTACCTTGAGGAATTTGATGTGTCCCTGCTAGTAAAGCTAACAGACCCCCTAGGTTTTATGACCCTGCTACAGTCCTTTGAAAAAGTGACAGCTGCTTAGTCATATTCCCTATCTTAAACTGAATAAGGAAAACCCTTCTTTCTTTCTCTTTCTGATTTTGTTTTAGTTTTGTTTTTGTTATATTTTCATATTAACCAAACCTGTGAACCATCAGTGCTTGAGTAATAATTTGAGCCTGGTCATCAGCTGACCCCTGCTTACAACCTTGTCAAAGTTACTCAAACACCTATCTTTGTGCTCAACTGCACAAAATCCTAGCACCCCCACCTCACTAGCTGCCCCTAACCAGCTATTCACACCTACACGGCCTTCAGAGACGTCTCCCTTACACATAACTTAACACCTCTGTACGTACTTGCATGTGCCTTCTGCCTCTCTCTTGTGTGTCCCACAAGTGAACCAGCCCAGCTCAGACATCCAGCCCTGCCCCTAACAGGACCACCTGGAGACCCGTCAGAGCACCGTGATGGACAACCTTCAGCCTAAAGCAGCCAACGACCTGCAACGGCAGGGAAAAGAACAGCAGGACTTCAGCCTGAACAACCATTAGCTGACCAGTATCATCTTCTCCTTAGCCCACACCCTCAAGGGGCCTCAGACAGGAGGTAAATGAACTGAACCTGCAAGTTCCAAAGGGAACTGACACCTGCTCAGCAAGAGGAAGAACAGAACAGATGCAAGGAACCCGACAGGATGGAGCAACAGAGAGAAATCACCAGCCCTCAGGAAGCTCTAACAGCTACCAGACACAGAGAGCAGCTTGAAAAGGCCACCAGACAAGACTTGGAAAGAGAACTGTTTTACACAAAGTCGTTGTTAAAACGGCCTATGTAGAACTTAATGAGAGAGACACTAATGTTAAGGCCTTAGAAGGCCATCTGCATACAGCCAGAGCTGAAGTTCAGACCCTGACCCAGCAATTCGGCAACATTAAAGAGGAGCTTAACATGGTTCAGAGAGAACTGAAACAGTCTTGCAGACGGTGCATGAACTCAAGTAAGAGACCCCCTGCTGCATGTCAAACACCCAGCAGTGCAAACCCCGTACCTATGTACACAGATACGAAGGGGGGACCCAAAACCTTCTGCCTGACACCTTTTCTGCGGCTACAGAGGTTTTCTGGAAACTGACTTGTGAGGAGTTAAGTCAGACAAACCCTGAAAGGACACATGAACCGACACTCAAAGAACTCCATCTACTGGCCAGAAACATCCCTGCATTCACGCCAGAACTTGCAGGAGACCATGATGTTCATGCCTACCTGAGAGACATTGACTTCTTCCTTCAGTATTTGAAATGCGTGACCCACAAAGATGGACTCTATCTGCTTGGAATCACCTCTAGCCCAGAGGTGCGATGTGTCCTGGCTGTCGAGCCAGGAAGCAATCCTATCCGACTACCAGCAGCTAAGACAAGCCATCATAAAGGAATTCTCAGACCTAGAGTCTGAACACGGACTGATCGCCGCTCTAGCCACAGAACAGGGCCGTCAAGAAACTCCACATGCTTACTTCCACAGACTTCGACGAGCATACTTTGGAGCTCACAATGAACCTGGGATGGAGGAGGACACTGACTTCAAAACCCTCTTCCTCCAAAACCTCCATCCTATTGTAAGTCACTATTTAGGCATTTTGGCCTGTCCCCACTCAATGCCTATTAAACAACTGCGTGACTTGACACAAAGGGCCTTTAACATCACAAGGCCTCCACCAAAGGTGTTCGTAAGACCCCTTTGATTCTGAACTGCACAACTCAGAATCCAAAGCGGGCACCAGAAGGTACCCAGCATCACCGCAATACCAAGCCCTTCTACAGAAAGACTCTAGTCAGCAGAGGACAGAGCCATCACAACGGCAACAGACCCAGGTTCAAGGACAACCACTGGGAGAAGTCATTGAAAAGGGCACCCTCATTTTGCGAACACCATGGTATGTCCAACCACAGCCCTCCACCGCATCATCCACCACACCCTTCACAGAGGTGCCAAATGGAGGCTGCACAAGGACAGCTGGTCATGCCTACTTCTGAGTTACAGGAGCTGCTGACACTAGCAAGGCAGCTCCTTAAACAAAACTCAGCTGAGGAATATTGGAAACAACAAACTTCTAACTCCTTGTCTAACGCAACACAGCATCAGACCCCTACAAGGGAGGAGCATCCTGTGAATCTAGTCGACACCCCAGGAGCAGCCAAACAACGTTGGATAGAGCAACGAGCCCACATGCCCAAAAGCAAAACCTCTACCAACACAACTCAGGCAAGCTCAAGTCAGTGTTGCTACCAGAGAAAAGCGACACTGCCAACATCAGATATCTGGCGAAGTTCAAACAGAACAGAGGGCTAACAACCACCTACTGCCCTCCAGTCACCTTCACTCGGTCAGTCTGAAACTCCCTTCACACTACAAAATCCACAAAACCATTCCCTACGACCCCTGGAGTCCAACCAGCTATTCCAAACTGCAGGCATCATAGATAGCCTACTGGATAACAGCACCTGAAACAACCACCTGACCCAGACCAACGTCAGGATGACAGGTGACACTGTCTCGACACCTGCTGCAGAAGCTTGAGGACCCGCATCTTGCTACCACCTACATAACCACAGCAGACCATCTGACAGCATTCACCATGACACACCAGCCACTCCTGGAAGGACCAAAAGCCAGAGAGCCACCTCTCTCCCAGACATGAGTGGCAGGTGCATGTTTGATTGTCCTGCACCTTTGATGTCGCTCGCTGTTGTCTGTTGGATGAACAACACGTCCGACAAGGGGGGATACATGTAGCGTATGGGCCGATCAGACAATGGTTCATTAGATTTACCTAAATCAGTTAACAAGTAAGCACAGACTTCCCCTCACCCAAACCAACACAGGGTGCCGCAAAGTCTTAGATGGGCCAGGTTACCATGGCAACCAGGACACTTCTGGCAGACCAGATAATCTTTACGACCCAAGAGAATGTATGCTCTTCCCCCATCCTGACTCTCCCTAAAGCAAACACATTCTTCCACTGAAAGTGACTTATTGGGTTAATTCTTAGACAAACCTTTCTGTGATGAACACGCAAATAATCACGGATCACTGTGTATATTATGACCGTTCCTGCATGTAGTTTTGGGTATTGTATACAGGTCCTTCTCAAAAAATTAGCATATTGTGATAAAGTTCATTATTTTCTGTAATGTACTGATAAACATTAGACTTTCATATATTTTAGATTCATTACACACAACTCGAAGTAGTTCAAGCCTTTTATTGTTTTAATATTGATGATTTTGGCATACAGCTCATGAAAACCCAAAATTCCTATCTCAAAAAATTAGCATATTTCATCCGACCAATAAAAGAAAAGTGTTTTTAATACAAAAAAAGTCAACCTTCAAATAATTATGTTCAGTTATGCACTCAATACTTGGTCGGGAATCATTGACTGCTTCAATGCGGCGTGGCATGGAGGCAATCAGCCTGTGGCACTGCTGAGGTGTTATGGAGGCCCAGGATGCTTCGATAGCGGCCTTAAGCTCATCCAGAGTGTTGGGTCTTGCGTCTCTCAACTTTCTCTTCACAATATCCCACAGATTCTCTATGGGGTTCAGGTCAAGAGAGTTGGTAGGCCAATTGAGCACAGTAATACCATGGTCAGTAAACCATTTACCACTGGTTTTGGCACTGTGAGCAGGTGCCAGGTCGTGCTGAAAAATGAAATCTTCATCTCCATAAAGCTTTTCAGCAGATGGAAGCATGAAGTGCTCCAAAATCTCCTGATAGCTAGCTGCATTGACCCTGCCCTTGATAAAACACAGTGGACCAACACCAGCAGCTGACATGGCACCCCAGACCATCACTGACTGTGGGTACTTGACACTGGACTTCAGGCATTTTGGCATTTCCCTCTCCCCAGTCTTCCTCCAGACTCTGGCACCTTGATTTCCAAATGACATGCAAAATTTGCTTTCATCCGAAAAAAGTACTTTGGACCACTGAGCAACAGTCCAGTGCTGCTTCTCTGTAGCCCAGGTCAGGCGCTTCTGCCGCTGTTTCTGGTTCAAAAGTGGCTTGACCTGGGGAATGCGGCACCTGTAGCCCATTTCCTGCACACGCCTGTACACGGTGGCTCTGGATGTTTCTACTCCAGACTCAGTCCACTGCTTCCACAGGTCCCCCAAGGTCTGGAATCGGTCCTTCTCCACAATCTTCCTCAGGGTCCGGTCACCTCTTCTCGTTGTGCAGCGTTTTCTGCCACACATTTTCCTTCCCACAGACCTCTTGCTTGAGGGTGTCAATGATGGCCTTCTGGACCATGATTGCGGTTTTGAGTAATGAACCAGGCTGGGAGTTTTTAAAAGCCTCAGGAATCTTTTGCAGGTGTTTAGAGTTAATTAGTTGATTCAGATGATTAGGTTAATAGCTCGTTTAGAAAACCTTTTCATGATATGCTAATTTTTTGAGATAGGAATTTTGGGTTTTCATGAGCTGTATGCCAAAATCATCAATATTAAAACAATAAAAGGCTTGAACTACTTCGAGTTGTGTGTAATGAATCTAAAATATATGAAAGTCTAATGTTTATCAGTACATTACAGAAAATAATGAACTTTATCACAATATGCTAATTTTTTGAGAAGGACCTGTAACTGTTTTATGCATGTGCTATGACAGATTACTAGTCTAGTATAAAAACATACATGCCGTGTTTGGTATCGTTTGAATTCGTATTTTGATGGTCTAAAAGATGCTGAATATTATTTGTTGATACCTGTGCAACATATTAGTGTTCTAAGAACCCTTCGTAGTATTTGCATCAACACCCAATCGAATTACATATGCAAAATACTATGGATCTGGACAAAGACCATTAACTTTCCCTCCAAAGATACAAGACATCATTGGCTCTCTGAACTTCTAGAGGTGTGACCACTCTAGAAGATAAAGGACTGACACCCGCCACATTTTACCTCTCTTCATTTTCCTTCACTTTTCAGTCTTCAGTCTTCAGTTCATCTCAGTTTTTGGTGCTTTCACCCTCTTCACACGTGTCTCATCTTCTGGTTTCCGGAGCCGGCGCACCAGCGCTGGCAGGACTTGAGCATGATCCGTCGGAGGTTCATCCGTCGGAGATGAGAGATTTATGCATTTTTATTCTGTAAAAAAGCCTCCGATGATGCAAAAATCGTCATTTTGCATCATCGGAGGCTTTTTTGGCCAGAGGCTTAAAACTACAGCAAGTATTAGCAGCTAGTTCCGCATTTCTTCAACACACCCATATGGGGTGGGATCTCATTCACAGAATGTAAAGAAGTGTCAGCCATCTTTCTGTAGAAGCTAAGCTAACAGGCTGTGGAGAACGTAATCAGAACGGCGGAAGGTAGTTTTGAAGTTGAAACGGCAGAAGGGTATCTCGAAGAATTGTTGCGAGGATCGGATGTTCGCAGCTACCTGTACGAGCCGCAATACAGCAATGAACAGTTGCGGATGATTGTGGATATAAGGAAACTGCTGAAGCTCTGGAAGAGCTTTGAGTGTAAACGTGTTTATTATTTATTTATTTTTAATAAAAAGTTATAACTCTGGTTGTGGTTCTTTAGTGTTGCTACATTGGAGTATGTGTTAGCCTATTATACTACATCGTCCTGCCTTGCATCTTTTTAATGTGAAAGTCTAAGTCTACATTAGGCTCACTTTTTTAACCCAGAGTAAATTCTAAGAAGGGAAATAATCCAGGTAGTTTGTGTACAGTAAGCAATTACAGCAAAATCAGTGACTGTAACCATTCAGCCTCCCTCCACAAGTCTATAATGTAGAACTTTAGTGTAAACGGGAGTACAGGGTAAGATGAAGAAATGTTTTTCTATTAATATTCACACACACAAATTATTCTGCCACCATAGTCAGAGGTACATGTTAAAATAAATAAGAAGATACAAAACAAAAAATGTCAGTTTTAGAAGCGGCTTTGGAAAGAAGATATGGCAGCCTCCTTTGATGGTTTAGGCACGGGTGCAATGTGGGGTGGCAGCGCAGGCTGTGGCAGGGCAAGTGAGGAGGTTGGCATGGTAAACTGAATGTTTGGGTTGCGTCTTCTATCCATGACCCTCTTGATGAGTGTGTCTATAAACTGGGTGGTGTGTGGTGTGAAGATTTTCTTCAAGACCCACTGTTTGGATCTCTTGCAGTAGACTTGGTTAAACCGAGGTTGTCCTGTTAATGATAGGAAATATAATTAAATATAAAATCTGAACTGAGATTTGACTTTGTCCTGTCTGATCATTCCCTTAGCTGTAAACATTCTAAATGTTGATATACTACTCAGACAACACGATACCATACCTGTCTTAGTTGTGTCCTGCTTCCTCTTGACAGTATTCTCATTGTGCTCCAGGACGGCAAGGTGACATCGCTCCTTCATTCCCTGGTATGAGAATGCCTGGCATTTGGGGAGGTATTTTAGAAGTGCACTGTGAAAGACTTCAAGTGGGCCTGTGTGCAATTAACAGGGTTCCCACTCTAAGCCAAATGTCAAATTCCCTGACTTTTCCCTGACTTTTAATAACTAAAAAGCTGAATTTCCATGACCTATAATGAACGGATCCATCCACTTGCAAGCTTTATTTACTTGTTTTACTTGTATCTTGCAATTTTGACTTTTTTTCTCAGAATTGTGAGATATAAACTCATTTCTGAGGAGAAAAAAAATACTGATATGTTCACATAAATGCGAGTTTATATCACAAAATTCTGACTTAACTCTCAATTGCAAGTTTAAGACGTTATAACTCGCAATTGTGACTTATCTCACAATTCTGACTTTTTTTTCTCACAACTGTGAGTTTATATCATGCAATTCTGACTTTAAAACTCGCAATTGCGACTTTTTCTCTCACAATTCAGAGAAAAAAGTCAGAATTGCGAGTTTGTATCACGCAATTGTGAGAAAGTAAGTCAGAATTGTGAGATAAGTCGCAATAACCTTTTTTTTTTATTTGGTTCCCGGAAACAGACTTTTTCTGTACCATTTCTACAGAAATTAATTGTTTTTTTTTTTTTTATGATTTCAGGAGTTAAACAATCTGAAGGATTTTCTGTTTGTAATCAAGTTCATCATTCAGTTTTTTTTGTTTTTTTTTATTTCTTCACATTTAGTTTTTGCTTTTCTATCATCTACTTTTCATACCCAGTCTTTGAAGTGGTCATTTTGTAGCCAAAGCACTTAAAACTTACATTTTTCTGACATGTTTGCCTTAGTTATCTTAGCCTGGTGACTGCATTTGACTTCAGTGATTGCCAGTTGATGTGCGGGAAGGGAATAAAATGGCACTGAAAAATAGCCTAACCATAAAAATAGGCAAAACGTGTAAAACAATGCAATAAAAAAAATTACATTTTGATAAAAAGAAACTAAAATTGAAAGCAACAAACAAAAATCCCAAGGACCAGCGATGACAGGTTTTGAAACGCCATAGAATCTTTTTTCATCCCCATGCGCTTGTTTTGCTCCTGGTCTGTTAGAGGAGCATGGTCACACCGATGCTGTTCTCAGTTTTCATCTGTCCACTCATGCTCATTACACACATGGTGCGTAATGGACTTCCACCGGCATTTCAATGCCTGTATGAAAAAAAAAATATGATTATTCTCAATAAGTGTACAATTTTTTTTTATTTTATTTTTAAATAAAAAATAACATTAGAATCAAATGTCTTACCTCGACGTCCCCCTTACTTGTCGCACAGGCAAACCACAAATGGTTTACGACAGACCTATAAAAGATAATACAATTAGTAATTTTGAACCTTGCAAACCAATGTAAAGTCTACTAGATTACAAACCAAACACTGACCTGGTCCATGCATGGATGATTTCATTTTTCTTCTCCTTACTCTGCATCTTCTTCCGTAAGCCTGTGAGTAAATGCAGGACAAGTTTTGACAAACACTAACATTTTTCTTTTTAATTTGTATTGGCCCAAATTCACACCTTAGTCTCTCACACATTGCCCCTTACAGAGCTTTGCAGACTTCATGCACTGTGCTAGTGTAGAAGTTTGAATTGTTCATGGTTTTCTTGAATTAACAATTTACACTAATCCACTGGCTTGAGTGCATCATGGCTGCAAAACTCTGTGAGGGGAGTGAATACTGTGAGACCATGAGGTGTCAGTCGGGGTAGGGCTGGAGAAGTGTGGAGGTTTGTGTGTGTACAGGGGGGACTAAACAAATACATACTGTGACGAGCGTCCCGAGGATCAATCAGTGTCGTCCTGGAAACTAACCGCCAGCTCCACCCGCCAGCAATTTTTCTTCGTCAATCCGACGACACTAGCGCAGCAGACGCGATTGGAGTCTGAAATGACAAGTTCAATAACGTTACATAATATTTCAAGGAACTGAAGTTATTCTGAAATGAAAAAAATGTGGGTTTTTCGTTGCCCAAATAAGAAGGCAATACCTCTAACATATGTAATTGTCTAACGTTACTTTGCTAAGTTGAATATCGACAGAATTGCAGTGTCCTTCAGAGTGGTTCTCTTCATTCCAAGGATATTCGGTTCGTAGTCTTCCTGCTTGAAATGGCGACTGCAAATTCTACGTTTTTTCAGGTTTTCCATATCGGTGTCCTCTCCAAACTTCGGGTGGTTGATAGCCCGCAGCCACTGTTTACATCGCTCCAAATCTTTTATCGGAAAATGATGGAAACTTACTTTTTGTCCTTTCCTGGTTTTGGGTGTGCATCCCGGTACAAATTTAGCACCATTTCGCTGAAAATGTATGAACTAACTCACGATTTATAGCTTCAAGATGTAAGAAAGCAAGCCTAGTTGTTTGAATTTTCCGGATACTGCCGCCTGTAACCGGTAGGCGTGGTTTGGGCATGGCCTCGTAAGGGCAGCAAAGCAAGTGCATTCTGGGAGTTGTTGTCTTTCATCCACATTAGTCAAAAATACATTTTCTGCCTTTTCTCAGTCTAGAAAGCGCCAAATTCAAAAATAATTTCACATTTCTACTACATAAATGACCCATTTTGAATACACATTCATCTTTCCAGAGATGAAGTAACCCTTTAATAATTGATTAAGATGCTGTAAAGTTATATTGTTATAAGTATTCACTTATTGCTTAAATTATTGTTATTATTCATAATGCACAAACTAACTGTAAAGTGTAACCATAATATTAAACCAACTGGCAATCATTTTCTACCCTCAAGTTTACACATATGTAACAGTTGTAGTTCATCACTTTAAAGTAGGGACATGTTTCACTAATGTTTGGCTGTTACTTATATAACAAAACAAAAACAAAACAAACAAAAAAAAAATCATTTCATGTAGACTATATATTTGTCTGTGTTATTGTGTGCTTATTTTTCTTTTCTTTTTTTCACTTTCCCTTGTTGTCCACAGAGAGAAGTACTTGCCCACTTTGCTACAGATAGAGATGATGCTAAAGCTTTGGTTTCCTCAAGTGACTGCTCAAGTTTCTGTGACGCCTAACTCTGCCGACCTTTCACCTCAAAACATTTCCAGCCATGGCAGCAGCAATATCACTCCTCCACACAAGCACAAAGACCAATTACATATTCCAGTCAAGGTTAGTAGACACACACAAGAGCATAGCATATTAGCATATTAGCTGCTCCATTTTATGCTATGTGATTTTGTAGACATGTTTGCCTTTTTTTAATTCTTTCTTGGCTCTTGCAGAAGCGAAGATGGAGCTGGTCAGACACAGATTCACCATCCTCCTCACCTCCCGTGGTGTGTAAACACTCCAAACTCAAATCTTGTGAAGTGCAACATCAGTGGCCATATGTTGATGGGGAGGAGGGTTCTTCAGAGACTTCTTCCCTTTCCTCAAACATAATCCAATCAGACCAGCAATTTTGTGAAACTCCTAAGCACAAGGTTACCCAGTGGTCAGGTTCAAGACTGACATGGGTGCACATTGCTCCCATTTTTTCCCCACCTAAATCTGACGGAATAGCTAAAGAAACAGGAAGTGGAAGTGCCCTCCTTCCAATTTTCCCTCTCACCAGCAGGAGCAGTCCAGCCATGCAGGACAGCTTTGTCTCCTCCACCACACCTTTTACAGAGCCAAATAAATGCCAATGTCATTCTGTGAGTTTAGGGACAACAAGTCCATTGCAGGAATGTGCCAAAATTTCACCAATCACAATGAAGCCTTCAAACCTTGTACAGCAAAGCCCTTTACAATTCTGATGCAAAAAAAAGCACAACTAGCTAAAAGTGTTCTCAGTGTCAGAGAAGAATACAGTGATTGCAAAAGTAGTTCTAAAGAATCTTGGGTAACCCAATATGTTGGCCTTGATTTTGATATGGACTGGGTTGAAAAATTCGTTTTTTGAGGTGTGAAATGAGAGTACCTAAAGTTAAATGGATTTAGTCACCCAAACAGATAGCCCTACCCCAAGATCATGACATTGGTTGAGCCATTTAAGCAATTGAAAATATATTATTAAAACAATGGTATAGAATAAAAGGGTTAGTTTTCTCTAAGTTTAAGTGTTTTCTCAAACTGCTACTGAAAATGCTGAAATTAAATTTGTTTTAATTACGGTTTGAAAATATTGCCAGTAAGAAAACACAGTGATGACACAAAAGACACTTTTTTTTTTGTAGCTATGAGGAAAACTGTAGCAGCAGCATAACCAACTTTTCAATATCTGATATCTTATGAATTTATGAGTGGGAGAGAGTGAGAGAGATGTGTGCATTCATGAGAGAGAGTGTGTGGATGCTAGCAGTGATGGGATTTTAAATGTAAATTAAAAACTTTATTTATTTTCTGTAGAATCTGTGAGAAAATGCCTCAAACTGGAAGAATTAACCACAACTACTATACACATTGTGTTAGCATATGATGACATATGACCAGTGGCCAATGGTGATTCTTGACCTAACACTAGGAAATGATGTAATACCCAGGTTGAAATGGAAAGTAAAAAAAAAAAAATGTAAGTGTCTAAGTACTATTTACAGAGCACTGAATGAGGCTAATTGTAAAACCTCCTGTTCTTACAGATGAGAATTTAAGTGCTTGGATGAGGCCGTTGGTATTAGTTCTGAGTGATATTAGACATCTAAACAAGGGTCAAATGTAAGAATTAAGGAGGGCAAAACCATCATAAAATAGTGCTAATATGCCAACTTTTATTTATTCACTTGTTGATTTCAACATTTATTTATGATTATTTGTATATGTATTTATTAATATGACAGCTGAGGTCACAGAGTATTTATTCATATAGCAGGTTTTTATCATGGAGTTGTTGTGTGGAAAAAAAATAATAATGAAGAAATTGGGAAACCTGTGCCTTTTCTCTAGAAACAGTATATATATTCTTATTCATACTCCTATTTGTTAATTGTGTATTTTTATCAAATGGGACAAAACACAAAATCTCAAAACTTCATGAGAAAACTACATTTGCACAGAGTAACAATTTACCACTAACAGCACAGTGAACTGCAGTAATTAGTATGACTAATAACAAATATGTCAGTGTCAACTGGTCATAGCAACATTTAAACTGGCACTGTATTTTCTGACCAGTCACTGCAGGCAGCTGTGGTGCATCCAGAAACCTCCAGATTTATTGGATCAATATTTTTGGAGCAGATGAATAATAAATAAATACTGATGATGATGATAATAATAATACTGACTTTTTGTAGCTGTAAACAATGTAATTAAAGAATTGCAAAAATTGCACCAATATCACATGCTGCTAAATTATGGATTGTTTTGTAAAAAAATAAAAAAATAAAATAAATAATAACAGTTCAGTCCAGGAGTCCAGGTGCCCCTATCAATAGATTTTTGCCATGTTAAAATTCAACTGATATCTGCATTAACTTTATTATATGTATTTGATTTTTCTATACAGTGATTTTGTAGAAATTGGTTGCACTTATTTTGGTTTTATTTTGTCATGTTTTATACTGTACTGGTTGTTTAAGACCAAGAGGGTTGATCATAATGGCGGTATAACGGTTGTTTAATATGTCTTTTTTTATAAAACTGTTGTACCACTCTATACTGAAAATCTTTATATCCTTCTTTCCAGTCTGTCTTTCACCTGTTTTTCCCTTCTTCATCCTTTATTTACTTTCTCTCTTTTTGTCTGCTTTTTACTGTTATACATGTTTTTTCAACACAGACAAACATTTTAATAAACAACGTATTTTAGATGTACTATCTGATTATGTTCTGTTTTAGTGGTGTGTATGTATACTGTATGTGCATCAGTGTGTTAGATAAGGTTTAGAATGTGCACTTGTGTTTTGAAAGCTCTGTCTGTGTATATGCATTTAGAGTGCAGATGTTTGTAGGCAGTGTTCTATACTGAGGCAGAACTTTATATAGTGACAACGAGCTTCAGTAAGGCAGATCGGTAATATTAAGGCAGTACTCTATTGAGTAAAAAGATAAAAAAAGAAGCATTGGGATCAGCATTTCTAGACATTCTGAACTCTATCGGATCATTATCTAGTCCTTTGTATACTCCAGATGGCTAAAACTGTAAATTCCACTCCTTGCTACAAGCATGGTAGAACCATCACTTCATCCACCCAAAGACTGCTTTGTAAGCAATATTCCTGACTTATCTTTCTCAGTATATCCAATAGCTCAGATAAACTTAATGATGTAACTGAAACTGTGGACTCTCTCTTTTCTAGCACTTTAGATTCGGTTGCTCCTTTACGCCTAAGGAAGATTAAGGAAAACAGTCCGACACCGTGGCATAACGAGCACACTCGCGCCCTAAAGAGAGCAGCCCGGAAAATGGAACGCAGCTGGAGAAAAACAAAACTAGAGGTTTTTCGTTCTGCCTGGCGTGAGTCTACCCTATTGTGATGAAGACGAGCACACCGGCTCATCTTCGGGGGGAAAAAAGGGGAGTCAGTGAAGAATGTAAAAAAAAAATGATGGCTCACTCGCAGAAGCACTTTCATGCAAGGTGAAATTTATTTACAGTGCCAAAAAGTAAGTCCACAGTGAAGAATATATACAAGTGCACACAAAAATGACACAAAAAAAATCCAAAGTACCAAAGAAACAACAAAAGGGAAAATAATCCAGAAAATAATCCAACAACGATTTAGATACAAGAAACACACAGGTATCCACACTATACGAAGGGTTTGGGGTTTACTCTAGGCACCGCAGTAGCACTCTTGCGTCGACTTGGTAAACAAGTGAAGTTTTTGGGTTTGGCCTCTGCTTATATAGGCCAAACCCCACCCCTTCCTGTACCATACCCTTCACAGGTAAGTATAACATGTACACATTTACCACACATAAGTACCACATCTACTTGACATCTATTATAATTATATAATAATCCATTTTAGCTCAGTGTGTATATATATATATATATATATATATATATATATATAATAAAAACAATCTATTAACACACAATACTTTTTACACAGAATTTCCACACTTAAATACACACAGAAACATCTTGTCTCCCTGAATATCTTGTCTCCCTGGGCAGTAGTTTGCAGCTGAGGTAAACAACTGGCCTCTCTTCTCCTGCACTTCCCTGGGCAAGGACCACCCCAATCCCTGTTGCGGATGCATCTACTTGCACCAGGAACCTTTGAGAGAAGTATGGACTCTGCAGGACTGGGCTGGAGCACATCGTATCTTTTAAAGTATTAAAAGCTGTCTCACAGTCATCAGTCCAGGGAATAGGGTTTGTCACCGTTTTGGACAGCAGGTTGGTCAGAGGAGCCGCAATGGAGGTGAAGTTTGGCACAAATCTCCTGTACCAGCCCACCAGTCCCAGGAATGACCTTACCTCCTTCTTGGTCTTTGGCTGTGGGCTCTTTCGAATTGCCTCTACCTTGTCCATTTGTGGTCCACCTTGTACCTTGTCCACCTGGTGCCCAGATGATATCCCAGGTAGTTTGCCTCTTGCCTGGCCCACATTTTGACACATTTAAAGTCAATCCTGCTTTTTTATTCTTTTTAGGGTTTGTTGGAGATGTTGAAGATGCTCCGCCCAAGAATTGCTGTAGATTATCACATCATCCAGGTACGCTGCAGACCAGTCTTCACAGCCTTGGAGGACTCTGTCCATCAGTCTCTGAAATGTGGCTGGGGCCCTGTGAAGGCCAAAAGGAAGGACTGTAAAGTGGAATAGACCTAGGGGTGTTCGGAATGCAGTGTAAGGTCTGGATTCAGGATTAAGGGGTACCTGCCAGTACCTCTTACACAGGTCTAACGTAGTGATGTACTGGGCTCTTCCAATTTTCTCCAGCAGATCATCCACTCTTGGCATGGGGTATGCATCAAACTTAGATTGGGCGTTGAGCTTGCGGAAGTCAATGCAGACACGTAGGGATCCGTCTTTCTTGGGTACGATCACCATTGGGCTGCTCCACTCGCTCGTTGAAGGCTCAATCACTCCTAGCTCCTTCATCAACTTGATCTCCTCCTTCAAGGGTTCCACCAGCCTCTCAGGCACCCGGTAGGGACATTGGCGTGATGGTGATGGCTCGGAAAGGTGAATGGTGTGTTGGGCTAACTCAGTCCATCCAGGCTTCTGACAGAACAAAGCAGGAAACTGGTTTAGGAGGTGCTGCAGCTCTTTCCTCTTGAAGTCTTCTAGGTGAGTTAGACTCACCACAGACGGCTGTCTCTTTGCAATCTCTGATCCCTCTTCCTCTTCCACCTCCACCTTCCTCACCAGAAGCGATGTTTCAGATTCCTTACCGGGTGGCACCTTTCATCTTGCATCTCTAGCACGTACTGCACAATGCCTTTCTCGTCCATCTTGGATGCAGGTTCCTCCTCCCAGCCTCTCTTCAGTAGGTCCAGAGGTCCTTGTACCTGCCATCCATAGAGAAGCTTGAATGGTGAGAACCCCGTTGAAGCTTGGGGTACCTCTCCGTAAGCGAAGAGAACAAATGGTAGCCACTTGTTCCAGTCTTGTCCCGTGTCTGCAACGAACTTCCGCAGCATGTTCTTGAGAGTTTGGTTAAATCTCTCCACCAGGCCGTCCGTCTGTGGGTGGTAAGGGGTCGTTCGGATTGCTGTGATGCCCAACTGCTTGTTCAGCTGCCCCATTAGCCGTGATGTGAAATTCGCTCCTTGGTCTGTGAATATCTTCTCCGGTATACCGACTCTGCATGGATGATCTTGGGTGTTGTGATAGAACGCATACACATTTACACAACTACCACATCTACTTGACATCTATTATAATTATACAATAATCCATTTTAGTTCAGTGTGTGTGTGTGTGTGTGTATATATATATATATATATATATATATATATATATATATATATACACACACACACACTGGAGATCAAAATTAGAGAACAATTTATAAACAATTGAACAACAGTTGAATAACAGTAGCATTGATGCTACCAGAACACCTTTTCCACAAAATAACTAAGGGCATTTCAACAAAAAAACATTATTTTGCAGAAAACACACTGATCAAAATTAGAGAACACTTTCAGATACCTCCCAGTTATTGGTGTTAATCTGGCACCTGGTGCTAATTTCCTTGATTATCTGTCAACCCCTATTTAACTGGCAGCCTAACTTCCAGTTTCACTGACTCTGCAAGATGGTGGGCCGTTCTAAAGTGACTGAAAGCCTCCAGCAGCAGGTTGTCCAGATGAAGGCCAAAGGGATGACCCTATCAGCCATAGCAAGACAAGTTGGTCGTTCCAAATCTGTGATTTCAAGAATATTGAATCTTTACAACATCACAAACTCATTCAAGTCCCCCAAGACTTTGTCGTCCACGGAAGACAAATACAAGAGAGGACAGGATACTGCGGAGGATCTCAATGGGCAGTCGTTTCCACACTGCAGCTGGAATTGCCCACCAGTTCAGCGCTGAACAGGGTAAGGATCTGTCTTGTCATACAGTGTCTCGACGTTTAAGAGCATTTGGACTGAAAGCCCACTCTGCAGTGACCAAACCTCTCATTAGCAGAAAGAATCAAAAGGCTAGACTAAGATTTGCTGAGGAGCATGTTGTGTGGACAGAGGAGAACTGGTCCAAAGTTCACTTCAGTGATGAAAGCAAGTTTAATTTATTTGGGTCCGATGGGAAACATTATGTTCGGCGACAAACTGGAGAAAGACTGAATCCAAAGTGTGTAAAGAAGTCAGTGAAAAGTGGAGGAGGAAGTGTCATGGTTTGGGGCATGTTTTCTGCAGCAGGAGTTGGGCCTCTTATACAGCTACATGGCAGAGTGAATGCAAATGTTTATCAGAACCTTATTCAACAACATATGGTTCCTTCCCTGCGTTCATCACCCAATCAGTCCGCAGTGTTCATGCAGGACAACGCTCCATGTCACACAGCAAAATGGGTAAAGCAGTTCCTTGAAACTGAAAACATTGAAATAATGGCATGGCCTGCCCAGAGTCCTGATCTCAACCCAATAGAGAACCTCTGGAAAATCCTTGGCGACAAAGTTATGGCCAAGAAACCCACTACAGTCACCAAACTGTGGAGGAGACTGGAAGAAGAGTGGACCAAAATCACACCAGAGCAGTGTGAGAGACTAGTGCTGTCCTGTGGCTGCAGATGTGCTGAAGTCATTCAGAGCAGAGGCCTGTACACTTCCTACTAATTGCTGACTGTTGTAACCTTCAGAAAATTTTGTTGTAATCTTTTTCCATGCTACAGTCATTGTTGTTCTCTAATTTTGATCAGTGTGTTTTCTGCAAATAATGTTTTTTGTTGAAATGCCTTAGTTATTTTGTGGAAAAGGTGTTCTGGTAGCATGGTATAGACAGGACAAAAACTCCTTCAACTGTTGAGCAGTGAAGATGACATTATTTTAGAATTGTTCAATTGTTTATAAATTGTTCTCTAATTTTGATCTCCAGTATGTGTGTGTGTGTGTGTGTGTGTGTGTGTGTATATATATATATATATATATATATATATATATATATATAATAAAAACAATCTATTAACACACAATACTTTTTACACAGAATTTCCACACTTAAATACACACAGAAACACCCATTCAAACTACACAATGGTTTCGCCAGCTGCCGCTCGTTCATTTGGTTTGGCCGGTGTGGTGTTTCCCGCCGGAAGACTGACTACATTACAAGGACGAAACGCCATGACAAGTGCAATGTAAGTGTATGAAATGTTTGGGAAATGGATATAGACAAGGGAGAGTGCTGAAATGGGAGGATGTCCATGTGCTATCAGGATTGCATGTGCACCCACTACTCTGATAGCGGCAACGAGAAGGAGGAACGGCACGGAGACTGAATGAAGTACACTGTAAAAAAACCTCGTAATTTTACAGTAAATAACTCTAAATTTTTTACAGTAGTTTTCTTTTATTTCAGATTATATTCAAAACTCTGTAAAATTACAAACAATATCTGTAAATTAACAAATGGAATATTATTTCACGCATTATATCAATAAAAACAAATTAGAGTATTTTTTGTTTTTAATACAGGCAAATTACTGTATTATTTATACAGTATTTTCTTGTAATTTTAAATTACGTTCAAAATTTTGCAAAATTACAAACAATGTCTGTAAATTAACAACTTGACCATTATTTTAGGAATTATATCAGTAAAGACAAATTAAATTTTTTTTTTGTTTTTTTTATACAAGGAAATAACTGTATTATTTATACTGTACTTTTCTTGTAATTTTAAATTACGTTCAAAATTTTGCAAAATTACAAACAATGTCTGTAAATTAACAACTTATTTTAGGAATTATATCAGTAAGGACAAATTACATTTTTTTTTAGTTTTTTTATACAAGGAAATAACTGTATTATTTATACGGTACTTTTCTTGTAATTTTAAATTACATTCAAAATTTTGCAAAATTACAAACAATATCTGTAAATTAACAACTTGACCTTTATTTTAGGAATTATATCAGTAAAGACAAATTACTTTTTTTTTTAGTTTTTTTATACAAGGAAATAACTATTATTTATACGGTACTTTTCTTGTAATTTTAAATTACATTCAAAATTTTGCAAAATTACAAACAATATCTGTAAATTAACAACTTGACCTTTATTTTAGGAATTATATCAGTAAAGACAAATTACTTTTTTTTTTAGTTTTTTTATACAAGGAAATAACTATTATTTATATGGTACTTTTCTTGTAATTTTAAATTACATTCAAAATTTTGCAAAATTACAAACAATGTCTGTAAATTAACAACTTGACCGTTATTTTAGGAATTATATCAATAAAGACAAATTAAATTTTTTTTTTGTTTTTTATACAGGTAAATTACTATATCATTTATACAGTCCATTTCTTGTCATTTTAAATTACACTCCAAATTTAGAAAAATTACAAACAATATCTGTAAATTAACAACATGACATTTATTTTAGGAATTACAAATTAAGGAAATTTAGGGGGAATAAAATTACATTTTTTTGTCTTTTATACAGGAAAATTTCTGTTTTATACAGCACATTTCCTGTTATTTTAAATTTTTCAAATTTAGGTAAAATTATACTAATAACTTGCAATTACTTGTGTACTTAAATATAAGGTTTATGACTATACTAACAACTTAACAGTTTTCTGATCATTTTAAACTAAGCCTTGTTTTAAATGTGTTTTTACAATTAAACTATGTAAGTCTGGATAACAAATTTGGATAGGTACCAATTAAAAATTTCTCCATGTTTGGCTCAGGAAACTTACATGACTAATATATTAACAATTTTAATAAAATGAGAGAGCTCATTAAAATTGCATGTTGTTTTTATTTAGTAATGTCCTGAATAAGCCATTTCACAGTAAAAGATACTCCACAAAACAAAATAATA
Organism: Cirrhinus molitorella; assembly: GCA_033026305.1. NCBI lineage: Eukaryota > Metazoa > Chordata > Actinopteri > Cypriniformes > Cyprinidae > Cirrhinus > Cirrhinus molitorella. The sequence goes on along the minus strand of CM065123.1, from coordinate 24,376,344 downwards.
AACTTGAATTTATAAAAAATTACCCCATACAAAAGTTTTGAATCCTAATATTTTTAATACATTTTCTGGATGATCCACAACTGTTTTCCTGTTTTGAGGTTGTTGTTTGTGAGTCCTACATTGGTCCTGAGTGCACATCCAGATTTTTTGTGAGTTTGATGTGTTCCTGGGTCATATTTTGTTGACCTGGAACAACACTTTAATCTAAAAATGTAGTCTTGACCACATCCTTACACCTAAACCTAACCTTACCTATCAGTAATCCCTACATTAAGAGGAAATGTTAGATGAATGACACTGATGTACAAGCACCAAACACTGATTATAAGCCTAAACAAAAGAAGTTGATCCAGGAACATATTGCATTTGGTAAAAGCAGTTTGCAGTAGGTTCAAGGGTGAATGTGATTTCACCAAGTAAATCATTTTCCTGGATCAACATCCTTGTTGATCCTGGAACAACATTCCATTCAAACAATCAGAATCAAGGCATAGCATTTCAGGAAATGTTAGTTTTAGGCTTACGAACAGGATCAGATGATTTTACACACTTAATCAGTTATCATTTCCCTCTGATTTTAGGAAAATCAGAAAATTAGGAAAATTTAGGTTTAGGGGTAGGGATTAAGTCAAGTCTATATTTTTTCAAAATAATGCTGATCCAGGAACCAATTTGAAACTTGTGTAATAGTTTTATGAGTCTCTCAGCTATCCTCCGTGCAAAATGATGGATCACAAAATCATATAGTGACTTTTGATAAAGGTAGAAGATGCTAGAAAACCAAATAATGTGCAGGAGTTCTTTTTCTGAATAACAGAAGGCAGTTGAACTGGGATCAGTGCAACACTTATAGCTTATACAGTGTGTGTGTGTGTGTGTGTGTGTGTGTGTGTGTGTGTGTGTGTGTGTAAATAAAATAAACAGGATTTTTTCTTTTTTTTTTTTTGTTTTATTGTTGTTGTATTTCCCTATTATTGGAATGCTATCACACTACTGGCTGCGTCTCAGTGCATCATTCAGCATGATAGGTTATTCCGACCGTCATCATGGATCTGGCCAATGACAGCTTTGCGCGCCTTCGGCATTGGCATTGGCATTTGCAGACTGCAGTAGTGCTTTGATACGGTTAGGTGTTTCATACATGGACAAGATCTTCACAACAGTCAGCGAACATGTTGCAAACTACAGAAGGTAAGAACTTTTCAAATGTTTCTGCTATGTCAGTATTTAACAGTGTGTAAAATGAGAATCTTATCGAATTAGCACAATATTAGTATATTTCAGTTTACTGCCAGCTAATGTTACGAAGTGCTGCTAGCATGTGTCTGCTAAGTTAGTTTTACGAATAAAATAACTGGAACTTTGAATGAATAAACTGAGAACTACTTTGTCACTGGTTAAGCAGAGCAAGTCAAACCGAATTCATTGGACACCTTAACGTGGGACTAATTTACCGGACCGGTTATAATGAGAGTATTTTATGTGGAGCTGGTGAGTAAAACTTTATAAACTCTTTTTCTAATGTCTCTGTAAAGTAATATAAAGTAAGTAACTAATATGAATTATGTCGTGTGTGTTTGTTTCCCTCATGATCCAGAAATTTGGGTAATGAAAAATATCCAGCCACACCATCAGGCGGTGAGTATTGCCATGGTAACATTAAGACAGTTAATGTATGCACACTAGCAGCCATATTACTGGACGTTTGTCTGCATGTTAATTAAATTTGTTTTCAATAGGAATGACCTTTATGTGCAAAAAGATAAATAAAATAGAAATGCGTTTGCATGTTAAAAGAGAGATAACATGCAAACAATTACTTTAGATCAAACAGACTATTTTACATTTTTTCTTAAGTTTACATATAGGCTATAGCTCACCACAAAATTAATGTTGTCTTCTCAAAATTAATGTATTTTCAAACCTCTAACGTTATGGCTGTATGGCCATAGATGCTGCTGGCGAATTAAACAAAGATTAAAGGTTACACAAAAGAAAGAAAGAAAGCCATACAGGTTTGGAACAACATTACAGTGGGTAAATGATAAGAGAATTCTCATTTTTGAGTATGCTTTTAAGGACCTGTTCCCAGAGTCCAATGTTAAATTAACCATGGCTTTATAGTACATGTTTAGTAACTGTTTTATGCACATTAAATGGATTAATTATAATGGACCTCATAAAATACTGTTAACTTAAAGACAGAGCTATTGTCATGTCCAGCAATGTGAATTCGAGAAAAAAAAAAATATATATATATATATATATATATTATACTTGTCTTCATAGATAAAAACTGTTAATGATAAAACTCTTCACCTTTTTTCTATATAGATCTACCATTGGAACCATAAACTTGTTTTGGAGGCAGAACAAGCAGCAACAAAGAAACAAGCCCATCACTAGTAAGTGTCATCTGCAATCTATAACAAAACTTTTTGTCCGTTTTAATGGCATGCATCCAAAACAAATACAATATATCCTCTCCTTCATACTATAGATGTATGAAACTTTATTTCAGCTTTATACAACATGATTTACTCACCCTTAGGCATGGGCCGGTATGAGATTTTGACAGTATGATAACCTTAGATAAAAATTTCATGCTATCACAGTGTTTAGATTACAACTCTAAAATGTGTTATTTTTAAATTTCTGGGTAAAAAAACAACAACATTTCTTCTATTAAACACAGTTTATCTTATTTTTAAGAAACATATAGAACATTTTGGAGCAGTAAACATTTCAGGCGAAATAATTCAAATTAATAATTTAATTATTCCTAATTAAATTAAGTGCAGCCACTGCTAAACTTAAAGGGTTAGTTCACCCAAAAATGAAAATTATGTCATTAATGACTCACCCTGATGTTGTTCCAAACCCATTTTTGGGTGAACTAACCCTTTAAACCTCCGGCTCATCAAAACATAACATCTGTGTTGTTAAACCTGCAGCTCAACAAGGTGTTTGGAGACATGCTCATATTCTACACATTTGTCTTTTAGTCCAAGTTTGCAGGAATGTTCAGGGATGCAGTACGAGGATATACAGAACGTGGTTCTCTTCTTCATTTAACACTCAATGTAGTGTCAAGTAGTGAGAGCCAGCAGTTTGTTTGTGTTTTAAATGTCGGGATTTTGAACAGACGTAAACAGTGGCAGGAGTCCTAAAACTAGACAGGATACCAGATAGCACTAAATTGCAGATACCCTTCAGGGGTCGTTCACATGTCTGTGCGCTCAAAATGAAATAGATGTGCTCGTTTTTTCTAGGAATAAATTCATTATTTTGGGGTACAAATAATAATAATAATAATATTGTTGTTGTTGTTGTTGTTGTTGTTGTTTTTAACAGTGCGCAGTGATCTTGAAAAGAGTGTCCATTACTGTTAGTCTATGTTTCTCTTTTGGTGATGTTTGCATTTTCCCATTAGAACATGTTTAAAGGAAAAGTTAAGAAATTAAAAATTGAAAAATTTTCTGAATATTGTTGTTTTTTTCTTCACAGATACACCAAGGATCAAGATGATTACTGTCTGTTTGGAGGATTCTTCTTAATGTGCTGTATATCTGTCTGGTAGGAATAATGGACCTATTAATGTATGCTTTGATTTTATTTATATTTATTCACTTGTATATTTAGAATGTTCAATTAAAAGACAAGTGAAATGTTTATTATCATGACATGGAGTACGCAGAGGTCAGGAACATGTGGAAACCGTGAAAATCCTGTAATTGTTTCAGTTTTCTGATTGTTTTTTGGTTTGGAATGGGTTACTGTATCCTAATAAGAATTTCATGAAACTGTTCTTCTTTTAATTACTGTAAATCTATCCTATTTCTAGTTCTATTTCATTTAAGATTTGTAACTGAATCACTCCATTTAACTTATACTTCAACATGTTTTAAATACTATACAAATGCTGTATATTAAAGTTGCAAGATGATTTTATTGTTCAGAATTTTATCTTACAAAATAAAACTGTTAAATTACAAACTTGTGTATGTATTAATTTTATTGAAGGTATTAGATCGTAATGATTTAGGGGAAATCTGTTAAATAACATTGTTTTCTTTGTAGAAATATTGGTGTGTATTACTTAATTGAATGTATTTGATCATAATAACCTATGGAAAATCTGTAAAATAAAGGTTTAACCATGTAAAAAAGGTCCTGTAAAAAAACGGTCAAATGACTAGCAGCTATGGCTGCCAAACAAAAACCGTAATATTAAAGTAAAAGAATGTAATTGAAACAAGGAAAATCTGCAAAATAAGGGTTTTACACTATAAAAAAGTCTTGTAAAAAAACGGTCAAATGACTGGCAGCTATGGCTGCCAAACAAAAACCGTAAAATTAAAGTAAAAGAATAGAAATGAAACAAGGAAAATCTGTAAAATAAGGGTTTTACACTGTAAAAAAGTCTTGTAAAAAAAGGGTCAAATGACTGGCAGCTATGGCTGCCAAACAAAAACCGTAAAATTAAAGTAAAAGAATAGAAATGAAACAAGGAAAATCTGTAAAATAAGGGTTTTACACTGTAAAAAAGTCGTAAAAAACGGTCAAATGACTGGCAGCTATGGCTGCCAAACAAAAACCGTAAAATTAAAGTAAAAGAATGTAATTGAAACAAGAGGGGAAATTGTAAAATAATTTTTTTCCCCTGTAAAACCTTTAATGAACATTTCTGTAAAATTATAGTTTTTGCACTTTATTTTAATTAGGATGTTTTGCTGTAATTTTATGGTTTTTGTTTGGCAGCCGTAGCTGCCAGTCATTTGACCATTATTTTATGATTTTTTTTTTTTACAGGTAGGCGGGTGTATGTATGTGTGTGTGTGTGTGTGTGTGTGTGTGTGTGTGTGTGTATGTATGCGCCAGTGCTGCTTCCCCAGCAAGGCAGCTAATGTGACTTTATCACACCTATCCTATAAAAAAAGCATTAAAAACTGCTAGATCTGACTACTTTTCATCTCTTTTAGAAGAAAACAAACATAATCCTAGGTATTTATTCAGTACAGTGGCAAAATTAACAAAAAATAAAGCACCGACTGGTGTTGACTTTTCCCAACAGCACAGCAGTAATGACTTTATTTTACTTAAAAGATCGATACTATTAGAGATAAAATAGTAAGTTACGTGCAGCTGTCAGCTACGGTATCGGATCAAATAGTGCGCTATAGATCTCCTGAGGAACTATTTCACTCATTCTCTATTATAGAAGGGGAAGAATTTTATAAACTTGTTAAATCATCTAAACCAACAACATGTATGTTGGACCCTATTCCATCAAGTCTGTTCGGGAGGCAGACACAATCTGTCAGTTTAAATCTAGACTAAAGATCCATCTCTTTAACCTGGCTTACACATTTAAACATTTCTAAAATTCAAATCCATTAAAGGATTGTTAGGCTGCATTAATTAGGTCAACCAGAACTGGGAACACTTCCCATAACACCTGATGTACTTGTTACATCAAAAGAAGAGTGGCATCTATGCTAATATTAGTCTGTCTCCGGTTTATTCAGAGGTCAAAGTTGCCACTCAGATCCCGTCTGTATCCTGATCAGATTGTCACTGCAGTTCCCTGATCCAATCCATATCCAGATGGTGGGTCAGCACCTATAGATAACCTCTACTTGCTTGTTTGTTGGTCAGAGGAGAACTGACCCCCCGACTGAGCCTGGTTTCTCCCAAGGTTTTTTTCTCCATTTCTGTCACCAATGGAGTTTTGGTTCCTTGCCGCTGTCACGTATGGCTTGCTCAGTTGGGGACACTTAATTTCCAGTGATAATTCCAAGCAATTAAACTGAGCTGGCTGATAACATCACTAAATTCAATGATTAATTCCCTTTAACTGAAAATTTGTTTGCCATTTCTTTTTGCATTATTGACACATTACCTTTCTATTTGATACTGTAAAGTTGCTTTGCACAATCTGTATTGTAAAAAGCGCTATATAAATAAAGGTGACTTGACTTGACTATTGAGTCAGAGCACTATATTGAGGCAGCACTCCAGTGAGACGGAGCTCTAAAAATAAGGCAGAGTTTTATAAAATCAAGCCAGAGCTCAATGGTAACATGTGGACGTGACTACAGAGTTGGAGGATCCAAATGCAAGCTTTAATTAGTAGCATGGTCAAAAAACTCTGGCTGTCCAGCTATCACCGGACTACTGCCAAGGGTCAGATCTATCACTAGACTAAGGTTAGGGGCTGGAGCAAACACTATTTAAAACAGATTTGTTCAGAGCCTGGAGCTGATAAAAGACTGGGATCATGGGTGAAAACAGACATTGGGGTGTGGTCAGGGGCTGGAATCATCTCTGGGATAAACTCAGGAACATAAGCCCTCTCTGATCTAAACCCAGGAACATAAGCCCTCTCTGGGTTAAACTCGGGTACAGAAGTCCTGTCTGGGCTAAACACAGGAACAGAAGTCCTGTCTGGGCTAAACACAGGAACATAAATCTTTTCTGGGCTAAACAAAGGAACAGAAGTCCTCTCTGGGCTAACCTCGGCAACAGAAACCCTCTCAGGGTTAAACTCAGGAACAGAACCCCTCTCTGAGTTAAACTCAGGAACAGAAGCCTCTTCTGGGCTAAACTCAGGAACAGAAGTCCTCTCTAGGCTAAACTCAGGTACGGAAGTCCTCTCTGGGCTAAACTCAGGAACAGAAGTCCTTTCTGGATTAAACTTGAAAACAGAAGCCCCTTCTGGGCTAAACTCAGGAACAGAAGTCCTCTCTGCTAAACTCGGAAACAGAAGCCCTTTCTGGGTTAAAATCAGGAATGGTGGTGTGTGTGTGGTCCATACACATAGAATGTCATCACAGGCAGGCAGATGGTGCTATGCCCGGTAAACTAGATTGCATAGCGTCCAGTGGGATTGAGAAATGGAAACAGCGTCGCTTGAGAGCGCTGAGGTCACTGTGTTTGGGAGCGCTGGATACACACTGGATACCAGTCTCGGATGCCTTGGGATTGATCTTGTGGCTTTGGGCATGGTCAAGATAATGGGATGAAACTTTGGAATGGCAGCCATTTTGCGAAAAGTCTCTGAGCCAGCAGCCAACTTGGGAGGAGACTGAGCTAGATTGCAGTGGCTCTGCTAGGCCCCTCCGAAAAAATATAATCAGGCACATATCATCCATAGAAGTCAGATAGGCCATTTTAACAAGGCCATTTTTATGTTTACAACATAATCCTCAAAAAAGATGCATTATTTGAACTGCTGGATCCATACCTGGTCTGGATGGCTCCATGAAAGCTGCTGGATCCAGGTGTAGTCTAAGTATCCTGTAACATGTAGATGTGACAACGGAGTTGGAGGATCCTAATTTAAGCTTTAATTAGGAGCATGGTCATGTAACAGCAAACAACAATATCCAAGATGAGACAAAAGAGTAATCCACAAAAAAGGCGAAGGTCAGGGCAGGCAGCAAGATAATTGAAAGCCAGAGAGAAAGTCCATGGCAAAAACACAGGCAAGGAAAAAAATAAGGAACCAGGATAACACAAGAAACACAGAATGGGTTAAGGCTAACAAACATTCAATATTCAGCAATGTGTGTGAAAAAATGTCAGACTTAAATAGTCCTTCTGATAGGAAACGGGACGAGTCCGAGTTTCTAGGCAGGGTTATGAGAAATTGAGTCTGGGATGGAGTAAGAGAGTCATCCAAAAAGTGCCTTGGTATGGTTTAATAGTGGTGCATTATTCTCAAACGTATGAGAGGTTTAGGTTCAAAGGTTTATACTGAGGCAGGTAGTTCTCTATTCAAGCAATTCTTCAGCAAGCTAACTGTTCTGCAGGGGGTACAGATTTCGAACATATACATTTTGGAGAGGGTTCTAAAACTACTAGAGGAAGCAAGGAGTTTATGCAGCATAATAGACTCAACTGTTTAGTTTGTTTGGAGTGAGTGGAATTTAACCTCATTCCAGCTGGTCCCCATGACTTTGTGGTGTCTCATAGTGAATGTATGTGGGAGTATGAACTGTGTGTTTATTTTCATGTGCCACTGCGTTTAGGGTGATTTAGTCTGGGAATTGCAATCTTTACTCTTCACTGCATTTTTATTCAACAAAACAATAAACAGAGGCTTTTTTCCCTACTAAATACATGTTATAATAATAATATAATAATAAATACAAATTAATTCAGAACTGATATAAATCTGGTTCTGTGCCACCAGATTCGGCAAAACTTTCCTTGTAGCCATGGCAACTACAGAATAGACTGATTTTCCCTGTTTTAGTAATAATCAGTCTATCACATGACAAATGTTTAGGTGCTTTGGAAGCTCTCTCTCTCACACACACACACACACACACACACACACACACACTTACACACTTAAAGGTGTATACATGCACACACAAAGAAGTAGGCAAACAGGATCAAACCCCAAAGATTAAAAGGGTAAAATGAAGAAAGAATAAATGGCCCCTTTAAATAAAACTATTACCTTTTTGTTTGTTTTGTAAACTAAGTCATATGGTTAATTATACATGCACCTTAACATGGTTAATAGAGTACTAATTTTGTTTTGCCTAAACATATAATTAGGTTTCTGGCCTCTACAGAAAGAATTCATTCAGACATGCACACAAACACACCAACACTCAATTTCTATATTTGCAAAACACCACGAGACTGTCTAGGTTTTGGTTTATTTAAATCACCACAATTTCTAGAGAGGTAGTATTTGTACTCCACCAAGATCACACACACCCACACTCTACACATTTTCACTATACATGCATTTACAGAAAATCAACACATTAAATATGATACACTCGAAAAATACATAATCATGCATGCAAATCAAAAACTCACTTCACATTTTTCTAAATCGGTAATAAAGCATGCCATGCACACACTCTTTGACACACACCCACATGCACATAGACAGACACCCCTCCCCTCTTGTATCCAAGCAGTTTTAGGCAGAGATCAACCCATACTACTCCCCACCCCCAAACCACCTTCCTACTGCCATATTATCTCCCTCTGCCTCCCTCTCCATCCCACCCTTCATCTGCCCCTCTTCTCTTCTATTGGAGGACAGAAACTAGGGGCAAATAGCAAGGGGAGGGTGTGGAGTATGTATGGCTTCTGTGTCTTGTGTGTGTACTACTGTGTAGGACATTTAAGGAGAGAGAAGGTGACTTTGTATTATTTTAGAATGCTTGAATGATGATATTTTATGGAACTAGAAGAATTTCCATCCCATGTTCCATGTGTATGTGTACATTTTGTTTATTTCAGAAATGTTATACCAAAATTGCACATTTTAAAATATCAGAATAACAATGATTTAGGGTAAACTGCAGGAATTATTGTATATGTCTGGAGGAGAAAGGGCTGTATAAAGGTGGAGTGAATGATGTGCTTACTCACTCGTCATGCCAGACTCTGATAAGTGTCTCTCTCTGCCCTGCTGCGTTCATTCAGAGCACTCCATCAGTATTTGCGCAAGCTCCCCGAACACATTCAGCAACACTGCTGTGATATATTTTTTAAGCGTTTACCAACACTTAAAATACTTTTTTTTCTAAACGCTTACCACAGCAACACACCTACATCACACAATTAGCCAAATGGTTAATTTTCTGATCAAAACCACATTTTGTTAAAATAAATACAAACTCTACATTTCAAAATTCTGAATACCTTTTTACACATATACTAAATCAAGTCATTTGGTCAAAACATTTGCACTAGTTTTACATCCAACAGGAACATACAGTCAATCATAGTCTATAGACTGTCAAAATGCTAACAATTAATGGCATACAGTATGGCATAGAACATACAGTATGGGATCCATTTAAAAAAAAAAAAAAAAAAAAAAAGATAATAATAATAATATTTCAGTCAGTTGAACTCTTCATTTTTTTGTGTGTAAATGTGTGGATTCATTTTAGATAGTATGTGTACAAGAACTCATCAGTACATTATGGAATGTAAAAGACAAGTGACAGAATTTCTGCAGTAAAGGCTTTATTGGCAAAATTAAATTACTGTCAGTGATCATTAAAATAATAATAATAACAATAATAATAAAACATACAGCCTTTTGCTTTTGGTCTTGTCAGAAAGTCAGAAAGAGCTTTATTACCAAGTATGTTTGCACACACAAAGCATTTGACTTTCAGTGCAGAAGAAAGTACACACATAGTGCAAACACACATGATGTGCAGACATACGTAGGAATGACAATACTACTGTAATACACTGCCCAGCCAAACAAAAAGTTGTTGTTTGGATTTCAATAGGCAAATACTTAAGTGTCTCTGAATTAATCATTATTACAGTGATATTACAGTTATATGTTTGGCAACAGTTCATTTAACCCTAAAAGATGGAATGTGTGTCTTTTCATTTTTTCAAAAAAAATAAATAAATAAATAATAAAAATAAATAATAATAAAAAAAAAAAACATGTAATAAGACATATCATGGCCATATTCCAGGATGACAATGCCAAGATTCAACAGAATTAAAATTGTGAAAGAGTGGATCAGAGAGCATGAAGAATTATTTTCACACATGAACTGGCACCTCAGAGTTCTGACCTTAACCTCAGTGAAAGTCTTTGGGATATGCTGTAGGAGACTTTATGGAGTGCTCACCTCTTGTATTGTCAGTACAAGATCTTGACCAAAAATCTATGCATCTATTGATGGAAATAAATGTTGTGAAGTTATCTCCATCAAAAGGTTCATCAGTCAAGATCTTGTATTGACAATGCAGTAGGTGAGCACTGTTTAAAGTCTACTCCAACACATCCCAAAGACTTTCACTGAGGTTAAGGTCAGGACTCAGAGGAGCCAATCCATGTTTGAAAATGATTTTTCATGCTTTCTGAACCACTCTATCACAGTTTTAACCATGACGAATCTGGGCATTGTCATCTTGAAATATGTCAATGATATGTCTTCCTATATGGTTGTTTAAAAAAATGAAAAGCCACACATCTTTTAGGGTTAAAGGAACCGTTGCCAAACATATAACATGCTAGAAACATAATAATCACTGTAATAATTATCCATTCATAGACACTTTTTTGAATATTTGAATATTAATATCCAAACAGCGACTTTTTTTAAGAAAATAAAAGAGAAAAGATTATTAAAATCAGAATTGCAGTTGAATTGGAATTGTAAATCAAAAAGAGAGAGAGGGAACTAAAAGTGGACAGACGGAATATGTGTTGATTTTAGTAAACCAGTATTTAAGTAATCAAATCACTTGATGCTCTTTGAGCCACATGGATTAGGACATTGTTCATATAGACTATGCTACAAGGCATTCTATGTTCTCATTCTTATAATAACAATGCTGACAATGCTGTAGGGAACAACCTACTCCATTCCTCCAGACCTGGCTGTATTTGAGCCAGCGCGCATGTTTGTGTGTGTGTGTCTCCATTGTGTATTTGGCTCCTATGAGTATAAATGTGTGAGCTATTGAGTTAGTTTGATCATATCTGTCTCCTCTGATCTGCCCTTGATCTAACACAACTACAGAGAGACTACTGAATTATGAAGACAGACAGAGATAATGTACATTAAGATTTTTGGAATTACTAGAAAGAAGCTCAGATTTATGCTACCATGAGCACACATTTAGCTGCTTCTTGGTGAGTCTGACATTGCATGAACTGAGGTGACACAAAACTGTCATCATTCCTGTAGAACTGTGCGACCGGTCCACATAACTGATGACCAACTAAAACAAGAGATGACACAGAGCAGGAGCTAGTAGTTTTGAGGAGAGAATAGGAGTATATTGTAAATGTAACTTGACAGCAATCTGAGTAATTTAATTAATAAATGATTATAATAATTACAATAAATAATTAAAAAGAAATTAATAATTATAATAAATTCCTTTTTTAGATAATTGTTCTGCAGAGCTCTACACAGAAACGCTCTCATTTTGCACAGGCTTAATAATGTTCTCATTCAGAAAAAAATGACTCATCTACAGGGTTTCTATACTACACATACAGTATAATTATAGTAGACAGTAGCAGTACTTTAGATGAGAGAACTTCACTGTTCTATATACAGTAAATACTGTACACGCTGTACACCCTCAAACTCGTAACTGTTGGATTCAGGGGTGACATTTACCCTGGATGTTCGTTGTTCTACATATTTATTTAATACACAGTAATTCACAGTATAATGTTTTGTGTTTTCATATTTATACTTTTCTTTCTAGTGCTTTTCATCTACTGCAAGATTTTTGTACAGTTAAATAAAAGTAAAAATTTCTTAAAGCTTATTGTTAAAATTCACTGTATCTGCACCTCTCTATTTATGTTGTTTGCTGTAATAGTGGCATGAAAATTTTTTCCTGATCCCAAAAGAAGGTTTTTATAATAGTGTTTTGAATTGGCAGTGAAGTAGTCTTTGTATTTGTCAGGTTAGTGTGTTTCCTGATGCTAAAGTTGGATTCTGACAAAATAATATATTTTTGACTAAAATATTTGATTTTGACCTGAAAGTCTTGTTTGTTCAAGCTGGTGTGTAGTTTTGAAATTGTTTATAGTTGTGAGAAAATGGTGAATTGTTAACACAAATGTGTTGTTAACACTTAAATAAAGCATTAAGCACTAAGACACAATTTGCTCTGTGATGAACTTGTGATGCAAAACTCTGAACACAAGAAAGCAAAAGTTAAGCACAACTGCAACACGGCTGTCATCGTTTACACACACTAATTCAAATTTCTAAATATTTAAATATACAAAATATAAGCCAGTTCAAAGTGCACAGATGGCACGGGTGTATCCATCAATTTGAAAGGTTCGGAAGAGTGCAATATGAGGTGGAGGAAGAAGAGGATAAAAAAAAGAGCAAAACCAAGATCAATCTTTTCAGATGAAATTAGAGCTACTGTGATAAACCATGTTCTTGTGCATGGAATGACAGAGGTAGCACAAAGAGTCTGATGTTAGCAGGTTGTCTGTGGCCACCAAAATCAGTTGAAAAATTCAATAGAAGAATGGAAGAGAACTTTTTTTTTTTACACTATTTTTATACACTGTATTTTGGTCATTTCAATATATTCTTGTCTAGAACTGCAAGATTACCACACCAGAATGTTTTTTGCAGATGTAGATTAAGTCCTCTGGCTCTGACCTAGCTCTAAGATGTTATCCTTTTTTACATAAACATACACGCACTCAAAAGAAATCACACCTACGTTTGGGGAATATACTCCAAAAAATAAAATAAATTATAAATAAAAAAGGCCAAATACACATGGAAAAATAGGAAACACACACATATAATATTGACTAATGTGTATATGATTTTAAAACTTTGTTTGATTTTGAGTACAGCTGAAATAGATTTGGAATTGAAGCGACTGTTTGATTTTGAATGTTTGAATTTACTGTTTGAATTTAGTTTAAACATTTGGATTTGTGTTTGAGGTTTTGAGAAAATAAATGATGATTTAAAAAAAAAATGTGTTTTAGCAATTTAGAAAAAAAACTGTAAAACCCTAAAAAGGTTTAAGTACAATTACAAAAACTTAACAACTTTACAATTACTGCTAAAATAGCAGAAAGTTTTGTATAGAAAAGAAAAGTAAGTTTTTTAGGGGTAGAGTAAGGGGATAGAAAATACAGTTACAATGTAAAAACCATACATCTGTGAAATCACTATAAAACATCTGTTTTAATTAATTATAACGTTTAATAATGTCAGTATCATTGGTACTTCGTTTTACGTAGGTTTAAGTATGTTTATAACAAAACAAGATTATTAAATAATAATAATTATAAATTAAATTAAAAACAAATCCGCCCCAGGTCGACTGATGGCAGTGTTACCGGCGTCAATGTGTGGCTTTCCGGCGGATACTTTCACCAGGAACTTCCGTTTCCGTTACGGCGTTGTAAAACGTTCAGCGGACACCGTGGGAGCAAAGAAGTCTAGAAACATTTCGGAATATTTTGTTGCTTTAAATAACTAGCGTGTTGTATTTGTCGACTTAATTTGGTGTGACGGACGAAAAAACAAGAATTAAATAATAACGAAGAAACTCTTTAGACTGCTGTAAAACTGAATAAAACGAGAGGTAACGTAAGTGTTTATTTTGAGTTTCGTTTTGTTGGCTACCGAAACACTTTTTTAAAACATTATCATAACACGTGCCAAAATGTTACAGTTGGTATTAACCACGACTGTTATAATCAAAGTATTACACAAAATTACTTTTCAGTCCTAACAATAACTACTGATTTTTTTTTTTTTTTTTTTATTGCGATACTTTGGCTTTCTTGAAAACCTATTGTGAGTATATAGGTTTAAGCGAACTCTTTAAGCCAATTACACCACTGAACTGAATCATGCATCTTTTACATCTTTCGGTCAATTCAAAGTGCGTTTAACATATTGGAGCTGTCAGAAAGTAGTGGATTGTGGAGAGTATAATTATGCATACATCAGTTGTAATCACATGTGCATTAATATTTCAAAACATTTTCATACATTTAGGCATATTTTGTTTTGCCGTTTTAAGACAATAATTGAACTTGATTTAACTGGAAACAGCCCTGACCTGTCAAGGCATGGTGTTTACTAGAACTCTTGAAGGGTGCTGTGGTATCTTTAAGTCCTGTAAGTTGCGAGGTGGGGCCTCCATGGATCTCACTTGTTTGTTCAGCACATCCCACAGACGCTCGATTGGATTGAGATCTGAGGAAAAGGAAGCCAAGTCAGCACCTCAAACTCGTGCTCCTCAAACCATTCCTGAACCCTTTTTTTTGCTTTGTAGCAGGGCACATTGTGCTGCTGAAAGAGGCCACTAGCCACCCGGGAATACAGTTTTCATGAAAGGGTGTACATGGTCAGCTGCAACAATGCTGGGTAGGTGGTACATATCAAAGTAACATCCACATGGATGGCAGGACCCAAAGTTTCCCAGCAGAACATTGGCCAAAGCGTTACACTGCCTCCGCTGGCTTGCATTCTTCCCATAGTGCATCCTGGTGCCATGTGTTCCCCAGGTAACGACGCACGCACCTGGCCATCCATGTGATGTAAAAGAAAATGTGACTTCACCAGACCAGGCCACTTGCTTCCATTGCTCCTTGGTCCAGTTCTGATGCTCACAAGCCTACTGTGGGCGCTTTCGGTGGTGGACAGGGGTCAGTGTTGTGTATTTCCATCACAACCAGCATTAACTTCTTGAACTATTTGAGTTACAGTACCTTGTCTGTTGGATTGGATCACACGGGCCAGCCTTCCCTCACAAACCGACTGTTTGTTCCTTGAACCACTTTTCATAGATACTGACCACTGCAGACCGGGAACACCTCACAAAAGCTGCAGTTTTGAAGATGCTGTGACCCAGTCGTCTAACCATCATAATTTGGTTCTTGTCAAGTGGTCATAATGTTATTCCTGATCAATGTATATTACTGTGAAGCATGACAAAAAATCTTTTGTGACCTAGGTATTGCATTTTGTTTGTTAGATTTTCCCCCAGCATGTCCCTGCCCAAGCGCGAGGTTGATGAGCTGAGGCCATGGGTGGAACGCACAGTAAAGAAGGTCCTTGGTTTTTCTGAACCCACTGTGGTCACAGCAGCTTTACACTGTGTAGGAAAAGGCCTGGACAAAAGAAAAACCACAGGTGAGAAGTTTACCTTGTAGATGTCCAGTATAGATACAGTGATGACTTGGTAATTCTACTGTAGGGGTAAATAGATAGAAGCCACACCAGTTGGAAATGTTTCTTCCCTCCTGTAGACACATTTTTACTTGTGCATCGATCCTAAATGCAGTCATGTATAGCTTTGGTGATCACTATAAAATCTCTACTGTAGCTTAACAATTTTTGAATGAATTGATGAATGGATGATTGCTTAAAGCCCACACAAACAGGCTGGAAAGAAAATGTAATAAACTGTCTAGCAATCCAAAAAGTTAATTTATACATTCTTGAGGACTGATGTTATTGTCACATGGGGTGAGCATGACAGATAGATTTAAATAAGAATTCCACTTTGTTTGTTAATATTTCCAGTGAGGGAAAACTGAATTAGTTCAGCTGTTGAAGCATAATATCACCCTAAAGATCTTAGCAACACTCGCAGGTGATATTCTCTATCTGATGTATTTGTTCTAACAAGTTGATAAAAACAATAGTCATTCTTATAGAACAGTTTGAAAAAATGTGAAGTGATAAACATTTAAATTATTTTAAAGGATTCATTTGATCAAAATTATACAAGTATCATGAGATGAAAGTATCTTCTGTTAGCATTGTTGGAAAGGGTAAATGTGAATATGATGGTATTACACAAGGTAAATTATATGTTCAGAATGTTACTTGATAATATATAAGAAGCTTCCCATGGGAAGAAAATGTCTTGCACCTTAGATTTTCTGCACTGACAAATGAATAATGTGACTTTTTATTTATATTTTTAATTATCACTACTTTGCTTTTGTATTTTATACAGATTTGAGAGTGTTTTTAGGCCTGGAAATGGAAAATGCTTGGTGAATATAGAGCAAGGCATAAGTAACTTGCCCAAAATCAAAATTGGCATCAGCAGTTGGAACCTCATAATTTATACAAGTGTATCATAGTTTTCTTTCATTTGAGCCTATATTAAGTATTAATCAGCAGTTGTGGTTAAATCTGACATACAGTTGAAGACACAATTATCAGCCCCTAATAAAATATTTCATTATTTTTCAAATAACTCCCAAGTGTTGTTTAACAGAAAGACTATTTTATCAACACAGCATTTTTAAACACAATACTTTATTCAGGAAGCTTTTAGGGTTTTTTAATACAAATAGAAATAAATGTATAACCAATAATTTTAAAAAGTGTACTGGTCAAAATTATTAGCCCTCTGATGTTATTAGTCAATAGTGTATCCCTTTTGCTTGATAACAGCCTTTAGTCGTTTGCTGTAGTTCCCAACAAGTTTCAAGCATGTCTCCTGAGGAAGGACAGCGCATTCTTCCTTAGCAAATCTCTCAAGCTCCTCCAGATTTGTTGGACTTCTGCCACAAACTCTGGACTTTAGTGCACCCCACAGATTTTCTATTGGATGCAAGTCTGGGCTTTGTGCAGGCCAGTCAAGTACACTCACTTTGCTCATTTGGAGGTATTTCTTCACCAGAAGTGAGGGATGCTTTGGGTCGTTATCATGCTGGAAGACAAAATGTCAACCCAAACCAAGTTTTCTTGCAGGTTGTCTTTCAAAATCTTCTTATAGTCTTCCTTTTTAATGTTTCTTTCAACCCTGATGAGATTCCCAGTTCCAAACGCACTGAAACATCCCCACAGCATTATACTCCCACCACCATGATTCACTGTGGGAACGGTGTTCTTGGGGTTGAATGCCTCTCCCTTCTTTCTCATAGGCAACACCACTATGGCCAAAAAGCTTTAGTTTTGTCTCATCTGACCAAAGGACACATTTCCAGTATGCATCATATTCCCCCAGGTTGTCCTTAGCAAGCTTAATTCTAGCTTGGAGGTGTCTCTTCTTCAGAAGTGGAGTCTTTCTTGGTCGGCAACCTTGCATTTCATTCCTGTGCAGGGCTCAAGTGACTGTCTTCATTGAGACATCTATTCCAGACTTGGCTAGGTCATTCACTAGTGTCTTGGCAGTTGTTCTTGGGTCTTTAGAAACCCCTCTCACTAGTTTTCTTTCCAAAGTTTTTGAAATCTTTTGCTTCCTGCCTCTGCCCGTTTTGTTCTCCACTGTGTTGGTCTTGTTAAACTTCTTGATAATACATCTCACTGCAGTTCTTGACACTTAAACGCTTTGATAAACGTGTATCCTTCTCCATCTTTATGAGCATTAACAATTCTTTTTCTCAAGTCCAAACTAATTTCTTTTGTCTTTGCCTTGATGACAGTGCATATTATTTTACTAGTTGTTTTGCAAGATACTAATCCTCAGCTTAAAGAGCATTTTAAAGGCTTAACTAGGTTAATTAGGTTAATCAGGCTTAAGGGGGCTAATAATATTGACCTTAGCCGTTTTTTTTTTTAATTCTTTTATTCAAGCAACTATAAGAAATCAGACTTTCTCTAGAAAAAAAATAATAATAGCAAATAATGTGAACACATTCTCTTGCTCTGTTAAACAGCACTTGGGAAATATTAAAACAAAGAGAAAAATTTCACAGGGGGCTAAGAATTTTGTCTTCAACTGTATATTCTCTAAAATCTAAAACATTAACTTAAAGTATATGGAAACAAGCCAGTAATAAAGATTTTAAATTAAATATGTGATTGGAGAAAAAAATGACCCCATTACAAAGATTTGTTAAGGTAACATGATTGACATAAATTTTTACAACTATCCGAAGCCCCATAATATTAAAATCAATTTCATTGAATGGAATTTATGTATGTTAATAAATTAACATAATGACACTGAAAATTACATATTTTATTATTCTTTGAAACGGGAACATTATTTGATCATTGCATTAAACAGTGGCCATCTGAGTTAAACGTATTCATTGTTCTTTATTGTACACCTAAATTGCTAGTGTATGTTTGTAAAGTAGTTCTAATTTATGTAGTTTAGGATGCTGTGTGGGGTGTTCATAACTGTCATTGGTGGCATTTGGGGAATGTGCAGAATCGCTCATAGTATTGTCTGTTTTTAAATGCAGCTGAGAGTCCCATGAGGCTCTTTTCATTAGCAATGATCAATATCTTTCTTCTTTTAGACCAGCTAAGGCCGTTTCTTGATGATTCAGCAAGCAGCTTTGTTGAACGTCTGTTTGAAGCTCTTGAGGAAAGCAGAAACACCCGTGGCAATAAAGGAGCTGGAGAGAAGAACCGCAAAAGAGAGCTAAAGGTATAGAGATTTCTGTGCCTCCTAAACTTACAGTTTTTGAAGGACTTTTCACTTTTGAACTAATTATTGTGGGATCTTGTTTCATGTTTCACACAGCTTTTACTTTACCTAAGTGTAACTATTAATTCTGGGTATTCTTAAGCTAACATTTCACAGTTTACTGACTAGGGGTGGGCGATATGACAAAAAGCTTACTGAAAACAAGTGCAAGGACAAACAAATTGCAATAAAACAAAGACAAATAAAATAGACCTAAAAGCTTCATTTGCTAGAAATAAGAAATACTAAATTGTATGTTATGTAGAAAAAACAGCATTGTTTTTATTGTCATTAAATTAAATACAGATTTATTCTTATTGAAGTTACAAAAGTGATTCAGTTGAGAATAGAGAGATTTTTCTCTTTTGCTATTTGATTAACATTAATGACACAGACAGCACCAGTTTTATTAGCCTGCTGTCACTTTAGGACCAGATGCACTAATACTGATCTTTAAAATTACTTAAACACATTTAGATGACAAGCTTTTGTGACGGCACAGCATAGAAATGTCACGTAAGTGTAATCGTGAGACAATATTCCAAATTCTCTACCAGATGAAAGAGATTCTGTCTACTGACATATCACCCAACCCTTAAACTTATATTTGATATGAAGTAGAAGTGGTTAAGCAAGCTTTTTCTGACTGTATGTCTTGTCTTTTTCTTCTGTTCTGTATTTCACTCTCTTTCTATGTTTAGGAAGTGTTTGGAGATGAGGTGGAAGGAGTTAAGGATGGAGATGGTGTGGAATCTGCGGTAAAGAAGAAGAGGGTGCCTCGCTTTGAGGAGGTGGAGGAACCAGCTGTTTTACCTGGACCCCCTACAGAGAGTCCAGGCATGCTCACCAAGATGCAGGTGATGCGCATACAGACACACTATCAGTAAAAGCAGACACTAGACGAGAGGTGTCTGATGGCGCACATACAGTATCACTGTAATAAAACGTTCACCATTTAATAAAATTGTGTGATCGCTGTAATATTTGGAACATATAATGACTTGATTAAATAAAACTAATGTTGCTTAGTGCTTGACACGTATGAAAGAATTGCTCATCCGATTATTTATTTATTTTTTTTCTCCGATGTACTTCCTGCATCAGTCTTAATACTGTTTGTGATGCTGTATCTTTAGATCAAGCAAATGATGGAAGCAGCTACGCGGCAGATTGAGGAAAGAAAGAAACAGCTAAGTCTTGTGGCTCCTGTCCCTATTGTGCAGGTAAAAAACAAACAAACAAACAAACAAACAAAAAAACTAGGGCTGGTAAGATTTGTAATTTAATTAGTTACATGATGTGGTAATTAATTTATCTAATTAATCGCACATTAAATTTGGCTGAGAAATTACTCCCAAAAGATAATTTAAAGTCATTGTTGTGTAAAGCTTCAAACAGACATTACAAAAAATAGCTTCAGCAAGAAATATTTTGTTTGATAACATTTATTACATATACTCTTTTGGACCATGAGGGTGAGTAAATGACACAATTGTCATTTTTGAGTGGGTGAACTAATAATTTATTTCATTAATTTTATTGTTATTACTATGGAAATATGAAATTATTTCTTTAATGAAATTATACTCTAAATAAAAAACTAAAACTGCCAGGAGGTGGTGGTAAATGTCTTAATGATTAAGTCATCGCTGATTAATTTAGGAGTGAAGTAAATGGTTCTTTATGAATGGTCTATTGAATCATTCAGCTTGTTCGACTTGAAGCGGATCATCATCGTCATCAGACCGATCGGCGTGTGACATCAAAGTAACACAAGAGCTGTAGAGTGCAGATGGCTCCTTATGCTTTTTAATCGCTTTCGCAGTTCTTTGATGTCAAACTCCAATAGGGCTGTGCAGCACCACTTCAAATCCAACTTGCATATAGCCAGTGGTTGGTTTACCCAGTTCGTTTAAAACATGTATTAAGAAATTAAATGCTACTGTGTGTTGCTAGGAGACGAACAGTTCTGCTTTGTCTTAATATTTTCGTTGGCAAAATTGAGCAAAACCGACAACATTGTCTAAAATAACACAACATTAACTTCTTACTTACTGAACTGTTGTATAAGATCGGCATCACATTTGCACTAGTGATATTGTGATATTGCTTAACTCAGGGGTAGGGAACGTTGATCCTTGAGAGCCGTGTCTATTCCAGTGATTGAAAGTCAGGGAATTTAATATTTTTTTTGGTCCAAGTCATGGAATATCAGGGATTTTTGTTTGTTGCTTTAAATTTTAGTTTCCGTTTAGCAAAATGTAATTCTTCTATTTGTGTTTTACCATTTTATTACCTTCCCCCACGTCAACTAACAATCACATTTACGTCAAATACAGGCACCAGGCTGTACCTGATAACTAAGGCAAACATGCCTGGAAAATGTAAATTTCAAGAGCTACATAATGTCCACTTCAAAGACTGGGCGTGAAAAGTAGATGATAGAGAAGCAAAACTAAATGTGAAGAAATAAAAAAAAAAAAAATTGAATGATGAACTTGATTACAAAGAGAAAATCCTTCAGAGTGTTTAACCCCTGAGATCATAAAAAACATAAATTAATTTCTGTAGAAATAGTACAGAAAAAGCCAGTTGCCGCCACTAAATAAAAAATAAAAAAAGGTTATTGCGACTGATCTCACAATTCTGACTTATTTTCTCACAATTGCGTGATACAAACTCGCAATTCTGACTTTTTTGCTCAGAATTGTGAGATATAAACTCGCAATTCTGAGAAATAAAGTCAGAATTGTGAGATAAATTGCGGTTGCGAGTTAAAGTCAGAATTGCATGATATAAACCCGCAATTGTGAGATAAAAATTCGCACTTGTGAGTTAAGTCAGAATTGCATGATATAAATTCACAATTGAGAGTTAAGTCAGAATTGTGTGGTATAAACTTGCAATTCTGTGAAAATATCAGTATTTTTTTTCTCCTCAGAAATGAGCTTATATCTCACAATTCTGAGAAAAAAAGTCAGAATTGCAAGTTTTAACTTTAGCTTCTTTTTTTTTCATTTAGTGGCAGAAACGGGCTTCCATAGTTTTGTACTAACAACGTTTGTAAACAAGTAAATAAACTTTGCAAATGGATGGATCCGTTTAGTTTCAACCCTGAAGAAAAACATGCCAACCTGTATCCTGAAGACCTTGATTAGCTTGTTCAGGTGTGTTTGATTAAGGTTGGAGCTAAAATCTGCAGGGACATGGCTCTCGAGGATCAGCGTTCCCTACCCCTGGCTTAACTATATGATGTAAATATGAGATGAGATAACTTAAAGGGAGGCATTTTTGCCCCATATCTTGAATTTTAGGGACATTCTAACTACGTTCTCTAGGCTCTTTCATGCAGTGAGTTGGTACCCTGCCTCATATTTGTCATCAGTCAACAGTATGAAATGTCAGATGACCCACGTCCCAGTCTGGGCCGTTAATTTTTATGCCTAGGATTTTTTTTTCACCGTAATTAATCTAATTAGAGCGTTAAATTACCAGCCCTAACATAGAATACCACAAATGTGTTTTTTGATTGTTCGGTACTATCTATGTGTGAATTGAGTGCAACAAATTTTAATTTCTTTAAGTAATCAACAATTATACATTTTGAATTATTCATGCATTTAAATTTACCACCCGATTAACACGGATAAAATTTTAACTATGCTTTACTATTTTCAGCTGCTTTTTCAAAAAAAATGTGAGACATTAAATAAACACACTTACAATTATCTACAATATAATATAAAAACCATAACTTAAACATTAGCCCTATTCGGACAGTAATTGTTTTTCATATGGACGTCTGTAAAAATAAATTTACATATCAAAGAATGTATTAAATACTTATGTAAACTGTATTTTTATTATTGCAAGCATGTTTTATACTATATAATCCTATTTCTTATTTGATTAGGCTATTTAATTCTCCGGTTTAAAAATGGGAAAACAGAAATACGCTATATAGTCAGTGGTGTAGAGCAGGGTATGTGCATCATTCAGTAGTGTCTTCTTGCATTAGCCAAAAATCACGACAGTCCACCACATGAATAGCTAATCTAATTGCTTGTGAATAAAGACATTAAGGATTCCTTTGAAATATGATTGCGCCCACACCCGCTTTGTCCCGCACCCCATTCAGAGGATGGCGACAGACAGTGACAGAAATGCTGCCTGTTCTTGCGCGCGAGAATGTCAGGGTTACTAATTTTAATCAGTACATTATAATGCAAAACATACCTTAAATAAATTAAAAGTATACTTCTCCAGGCACCACTACACCACTGGATAGTTATATACAAATTCTACAATTGCATTACACACCTGCTGCTGTCATAAAGACCCATTTCGAATGTTTACATGGTTTTCTTCTTTTTCTGCTCCCACTCCCGGTGGAGCAGTTACAAAGTATTGTTTTTTTTTTGTTTTTTTTTAACACTTCCTAGCATTTCAGTAATGCCTGCAAATTACAGCAAAGCAAACCAGTTGTAGGCTACAGGTGTTCTGCAGTAGTCAAAAAGGTACTAAACAGTGAATTGTGAATCGATTTCTTTTCGTACACTCAGATGTGGATTCAGGTGGCAATTCAATTACCACACGACACAGTGTTTGTCAAAAAACAGTTGGTAATTGGCCCGGGGGTTTTTACGAGGGTGGTGAGAGGAAAAACATTGACATCCTTGATTCGGCAGTTAAATCACCGACTACCCCCTGTAAATGGTAAAAACCACTTCCGCATCCCCGTGAGAAACAATTACCGTCCAAATAGGGCTATTGTCAGTTCATCCAAGTGGCAAAAAAGTTGCATAAATGTATATCTGTAATTTGAAGAGATTCATATCTCAAAACAATTAAGTTTTTTTTGTTGTACCATTTAAGACCTTTAATGACTTTATATTTGATCAAACTAGAAATTTAAAAATGAATGGTTTAATTGAAGAGTTGGTTGATAATCGAACCAAAACTTCAAGACAGGAGTTGCCCATCCCTGATCAAAACAGTAATTAGCTGCAACCCTAAACTTCGACGTTGACATTATATGATATTATCACTTGTACAGAGTAGCAGTGTTATGTTCATTAGTAATTAGTAATCTGAGTTTCCCGTTCTGTTGCAGCCCTAATATTCTCTAATTTTTTGTCATCTAAGCTTGCATGGAGAAAAAATATATAAAAACTTTTGTTCTCTCACCACATAGCCTAGATTGGTTCCCTCTCAGACAGACCCTAGTGCTCCACATCCCATCCTTCCAGCAGTGGGTGCAAACCAGTCCATCGCTCCCTCCCAGGCTGCTAACTTCATGAATGATGCTATAGAGAAAGCCCGCAAGGCAGCTGAGCTGCAAGCCAAGATCCAGTCCACTCTGGCTATGAAACCCGGGATTCTGGGTGCTTTGGGAAACACAGGGCCACATAACCTGGTAGCCCTGGCTAACCTGCACGCCATGGGCATCGCACCACCGTGAGTGTTGTATGTCTAAAAATAACATGAAAGGGCATGTAGGCATTTTTGGCAGCTCTAGAGAAGAATAATGGGAATAAACATGTTTTCTAGTAACAATTTTAATAAGTTGTGATGTGTTTTAATGTTTAGAAACAACTTATTGTTAAAGAATTCGTAATTTTTGTTTCTTACATTTGTTACAGTAAAGTGGAACCACGTGAGATCACAAAGCCAACACCCCTCATTTTGGATGAGCTTGGACGAACTGTTGATGCCAGTGGGAAAGAAGTTGAGCTCACACATCGTATGCCTACTCTAAAAGGTACCATGTGTTGCCACACAAATATGAATCTCTCACTTTTCTTTTTCTAATGTTCTGTGTGTGTGCGCGTTTTTTTTTTTTTTTTTTCGGTCTACAGCCAACATCAGAGCAGTGAAGAGGGAACAATTTCGGCAGCAGTTAAAGGAAAAACCCAGTGATGACCTGGAATCCACGTCTTATTTCGACTCACGTGTGGCCATCACTGCTGCGCAGAGAGCCAAGAGAGGGTTTAGGTTCCATGAACAAGGGCGCTTTGAGAAAATCGCCCAGCGCATACGCACAAAGGTGGATAACAGCATGCCTTTTCATTTTTTACTCTAAAAACCATACATTAAAATGGCTTGGAACAATAACAAGTGAGAAACAATATTATCTTCTGTTATCAGGCTCAGTTGGAGAAACTACAGATGGAGATTGCTCAAGCTGCCAAGAAGACAGGCATACAGGCGTCCACTAAACTGGCTCTTATTGCCCCCAAGAAGGAGTTGGGAGAGGGGGAGATTCCTCATATAGAGTGGTGGGACTCCTACATTCTGCCTTCCCACATAGAACTGTAAGAGCCAACAGCTTTCAGATATTTCAGCTTTTAGATGTCGGTAGACAGCTATAAATCATGTAAGACAAATTACATTAGGTATAAATGTTTTTAAATTAAATGTTTGAGCCAAATGCAAATTTGTAGTTTACTTGCCATCTTGTTTTATGAAACCGCTGTAAATAATTCAGAGTGCCAGTAATGTTGTTCCTTTTTATAATTACAGAATATAGTGAAAGTGATCTTATTATATCTCTTCTGCTTTTTTTTTTTTAAGATCTGCACATACAATTTTTGATGAGGTGGATATGCATGGAGTCACCAACCTAGTTGAACACCCAATTCAGATGGCCCCTCCAGGTATTGATATATGCATGCACACATCAAAATCTTCTACAAACAGAAACTGGTTGAATTTCAAAACATCTATTGCTCTCAAATTTTGATCTAATTATTTCTGTCCCTCTATTTTTATTTTTTATTTCTCAGTGGATACCGATAAGCCAGTGACTCTGGGTGTGTATTTGACTAAGAAGGAACAGAAAAAGTTGAGGAGACAAACTCGCAGAGAAGCCCAGAAAGAGTTGCAGGAAAAAGTCCGATTGGGTCTTATGCCTCCACCTGAACCTAAAGGTATATTACCAGCAATGCAATAGTCACCTAAAGGAGGTTTAAATGTATTTAATGTTAACCTACCAGTCAAAGATTTGGACACACCTACTCATTCTTTATTACTGTTGTTTTATGTTTGTTTTTCAATTTATATTTTGTTTAAATTTTATTTTCTTATATAAGGAGCTTGATTACAGCGTTATGCTCTAACTATCTTATTATGTTCCTATTTGTGTGCAGTACGGATCTCTAATCTGATGAGGGTTTTGGGGACGGAAGCTGTGCAGGACCCCACTAAAGTGGAGGCTCATGTTAGAGCACAAATGGCAAAGAGGCAGAAGTGAGTAATTTCACATGCACAAAGTATTGGTATAAAAGCCACAAGTGCCACATTTTCTGTTAAAAACGTTGCACAGGGTAAAATTTGCACTATTGAAGGAAAGAAAGCTGCTAATTTACAACATTATTATTACACTCACAATGTAAAATACTGGTGACAAATAACAGAATAAGACAGATTGTTTACAAACATTGTTAACATGTTTTCAGTTCTCCTCACTCCACAACTAATCCTTTACATTTAATGGTATTCTGAACAGTGATGGGGGGGAAAAAAAATACAGTGGCATATACTGGCATATATAAACAACTTTTATTAAAAATGCCAAGCCTTAAATTTAAAGGGAATCTGAAACTATAGACACATAAACCTGGACTCTTGTGCCTTGTTTCACATGCTCTCACATGAATCCATTTATGCATGAATCCAAATGTGTGCATGTGTTTTGCTTGCTTGATGTTAATATCACTATATAAGATGCTCGAAAATACAAGTTACAGCACATTTCAGATGATTAAAAAAATCTGAGTCATATTGCAGCAGCAAAAATGCAGCATATTGCAGCAGCAAAAATCTCATATCAAACTATCATTTGCTTGCTTTGATGCATTGTGTGCCTAGTGTGATGTTTACCATGTATGTTCAGAGCCCATGAGGAGGCAAATGCAGCACGCAAACTCACGGCAGAGCAAAGAAAAGAGAAGAAGGTGAAGAAACTTAAGGAAGATTTGAGTCATGGGGTTCACATTGCTGTTTACAGGTATGAAACACATCCGCTTAAATCTTACATTAAAATGCAGTACTATAACACACTCTTGATTAGATCACAGATTAAACATAGACAAATAGCTAGAGTCTTGTTAACTTTTAGAGCGTCCCACAGTGTTCCCAGCAGTAGTAGTTTATCTGCTTTGCCCTCAGAATCCGAAATCTGCATAACCCAGCCAAGAAGTTTAAAGTGGAGGCCAATGCAAACCAACTGTACCTCACTGGCACTGTGGTACTTCACAAAGATGTCAACATCGTAGTAGTGGAGGGAGGTGGGTGAAAGTGATTAGAGAATCTGTATGTCTTTTCACAGATTGTTAATGTTGTTGTTGTTGTTGTTGTTGTTGTTGATTTTGTTTTTTTTTGTTCAGGATTTTTATCTATTTTTATCTATTAATTGACTGTAGGCCCCAAAGCACAGAAGAAATTTAAACGACTGATGTTGAACAGAATCAAATGGGATGAGCTGAATTCCAAGAGAGAGGGTAAGGGAAATTAGGAGTGATAGAAGATGCAGACATTGATCACCCTTTTTTGAGCTTTGATTTGTAGCTGGCCTTTGACATTCCATGCTTCTTTTAGAGCCTCAAGATTCAGATGATGAGGGTTCCAGGAAGAATAATAAATGCACATTGGTTTGGGAGGTAAATGCGTTCCAGTTATATTATGTAAACCAATGTAACATTTAACATAATTATTCAGTAGTTTGTCATGTAGTTTGACACTTTTTTTGTTTGTTTTATTGTCCTTGTGTGTTTTTTTTTTTTTTTTTTAATTTAATATGCAGGTAGATATTAAGTAATATAAAATGTACTTTTTCTTCCTTTTTCTTATTAGTCTTTTGTGTAATTTTTTCCCTTAGGGTACAGCCAAGGAACGTAGCTATGGGGAAGTTAAGTTTAAACAGTGTCCAACAGAAAATATGGCTAGGGAACATTTTAAGAAGCATGGCACCGAGCACTACTGGGACTTGGCTCTGAGTCAGAGTGTTCTGGAGACAACTGATGACTGAGATACAGACAGAACTCAACAAAGAAGATTAACAACAACCGAGAACACAGTGGAGTTTGTGGCATGTGCACATTCACGCATATTTTTATTTTTTGAGAGAGAGGAGGTGGTTGGAATAGACTGACAGAGAAGAAACATGTATATGTAAATATAGTTTGTGTGTAAGAGAATGATTGTGTTTTTGTACCTGCAATACAAGTGTGCAAGGCTTAAGAACAAGAGCTGGTTGTTATGAACAAGGATGTTAACCCTTAATGTGTACTGCAGTACTTTACAATGCTGGCAGTTTGAACAAGAGTGGACACTGGTTTTTTCTCTTGTAACTATTTTATAGTGTAGGCTGTTCAGTCTTTGCAATTGTGTGATTTCGACCTTGGATCCATCTTGTTTGAGTCTTGCATCTTGTGCTCTGAACATTTTGATGCAGTCTTTTCAGTAAATAATCCACACTCCCGAAATGTTAATGCACACTGTATTTTTTTTACTGAATGCACCAACAAGAGTATTAGTTTCAGTATAACAGAAATGTGAATTTCTAGTACGGATAAAGAATGGAGAAAAATTTACTCACCTAAAAATGTCCAACAGAAAGTGACAGAACACTGGGGCAAAATTAAAGCAGATTGTGCCAAAGCAGCTTTATAGTATTGAACAGGAAAATAGTGTCTTAATGCAAGAGAACAATAGTAAACACTCAATTTTTAGTTAAAGTCGGTTCATTGTGTCATAATCCAGCTCAGTTCAAATAGTATCTCTGCAATCAAGTCAGTAATATTGCCAGAAATTAAGTGTCCCCAACTAAGTAAGCCAGAGGCAATGGTGACAAGAACCCAAAACTCAGTAGAAATGGAGAATCCAGACAAAACCAGCATGATGTGGTTTAATTCCAGATTGCAACAAAGTCATAACCAGAGGCATCATCTGGTTCCTGTGATATGATACCTCATCATTCACTGATACAAACTGATTGATTGGCAACATAATTTTCTATTCTATTCTAAGCAATGTTGTGGTTGAAAGTGTAAAACACAGCACTAAGATTCAGTAGCATTAGTTTATTTTATTTTTTATTTTTTTTTATTATTCATTTTGGTTCTGTTTTCCCAGAAAAGGTGTATATTTTCTTATAGTAGTCATACTACACTTGGTACAAAAATTAAAACTGATCACGCTTGTAACATTGCTAGACATTCTTTCAAAACCTAATGTCATGCTTTCATTACAATCACACACATATGCATCCACACAATCGTTTCAAAACATACGATTGTTGTAATATATTGAGAACATTTAATTTGATCACTGAAAAACATTGTGAGATTTTTAGTACTTTTAATTATCAGTTCATTCAAGGGCAAACAATGCAAGATAATTGTGTGATAACAGTGTGATGATGGAAGAGATTACTGTCAGTGCAACAAAGTTTTTGTTGATTTTGTCAGGTTTTACTCACTTCTAAATACCAAAAAATGGTGACATTCTATAGGAGTAATAGGTTTAAAACTGTATTTTCTATTTCCTATATCCCTAACCATACTCCTTACAAAAATTATTAGCTCCCACAAGGACAAGGATTTCTGATATTCCCATCTTTGTGGGGACTTTTTGTCCCCATAACATTGGGTTTACCTGAACCAAACACACGCACACAGACACAATCATGGTTATCATCTTGGATAAATCACTTATTGCGTAAAAACCATTATCTATAGATATCTACAGATGCACCAAATGATTCACTGATTAACCATTAAGATGAGTTATATTAAATAATAGACAAATGTATTAAACTGAATAAGACATGTATGAATAGAATCATCCAAATTCAGGAGGCCATGGGGATATTCCAAAAAAAAAAAAAAAAGTTCTGAGACATACCCACCTACAATGAAACTACAATCAACCCTCCTCTGTTTGGCCAACCACTTCAGGTTAAAAAAAACTCTGCCTATTCCCTGGGACCTGGACAACTTCCCTAGCCCTCAACCCTTTGAGTAAATGACGAATGTTAAAGTCTCCCGGGCATCTTCCAAATTTTGAGGCCATTGTAGCCACTAGTAGTTTTACTGTTGATAGAAGCAGAGAAGAAACCTCAAACTGTCCAACAATCAGGCAATCTGCCAATCACCATTCTTTTTTTTTTCAACCAGGGTGAACACGTAAGATATTCGCAACAGATTCAGTGAGTAGCATGGAAATGGGCACTAAGAAGAGTCTTTATTTTCTTTTATTTAATGTCGAGTTACATTCTTTATGGCATATTGTCAATTGGTGTGCAATAATTTTCTATTTTTTTTTTTTTCAATTGCATCAATAGGGCATGTATACGCTGATACATCTGAAGATGAGTGACCAAATGTTGCTCTGGGTATACTTACATCCCCTAAAAGTTATCTCCATTTATTGGAAATAAAAGTTTAGGTTATCTGTTAATATAATATAACATTCTGAGCAAAATACTATTGAACCACTCACACTGAGGCACTCAGGCATTTTACTTCAATCCAGATGAAGCAGCCATTGTGTTGCATTGTGGTACATGAAGCTGCCTCAAGTGTACATATGAAGTAGACTCACTTTTTTTGAGGAGATGAGCATCTGTTCATATAAACTTCCCTCCCAAGGGGAAGTGCATAGGGAAGTATGTGAGTGTGTGTCAATATTGCCAAATGGAACATAGCCTAGAAGGAGCTTCTACAGTAGGGGTATCCAATGCTGCTCCTGAATCTTCCTGCAGATTTTATCTCCAACCAGCTCTAACACACTTGCCTAAATGTTGCTAGTGAGTCTAAAGACATTCAGCGCAGTGCCCTTGAAGCACACTGAATCCACACTATCACTTAGTTTGTGCCATCATGCAACAAGTTTTGGAAATAAATCTACTTTTTTTGCCATGATCTTGTGAGAGGGCATGGAAACCTTTCCAGTGAAAGTTAAATATAATATTATAATTAGGGCTGTCAAACGATTAATCGCGATTAATCGCATCCAAAATAAAAGTTTATGTTTACATACTATATGTGTGTTTACTTTGTATATTTATTATGTACATAAAAATACATACACATACATGTATATATTAAAGCAAAATATTTATATGTATATATATTTATACCTGTATACAATTTAGATTATAAATAAATATAAATATTTTAGATATAAATCTAAAATATTTTTCCTTAATATATACATGCATGTGTGTGTATTTATATATATACATAATAAATATACACAGTACACAAATATACAGTATGTAAACATAAACTTTTATTTTGGATGCGAATAATCCTTTGACAGCACTAATTATAATCCAATAATAGTAATTGGATATTATTCCATATGATTTGGTAGCAAAACAAAGAGTATATTTATTTTGTACAACATTTGCAACAGCTTTTATAATTTAATTAGAAGCATCACTAACTAAACTGTGTCTGTAATACCGACTACTGAACAAACTTTTAGAAGTTTATTTTAAAATGCAAAGTAATGAAAATAAACAATAAAGCTCTATCAACACATGCATTTACCACACCATAAGTGTGTCACATGAGGCAATGAAATGTTCTACACACGTGGTTTTATGGCCAAATACAGGATAATACGTCCTATTAAACAGTAGTCAAGTGCAAAACAAACAAAACATAGTTTTCGTCACAAAAGTTGTAATTCATATATAATATTTTTAACATATAATATCATCCTGCAGCCCAAGACCGGTTGCCCACTGAAGCTAAGCAGTGCTGAGCCTGGTTAGTACCTGGATGGGAGACCTCCCGGGAAAATGAGGAGGATGAGGAAGCTGCAGTTATTAATAAGGTGGATAGATTCCGTTATGAAAACGGTAGGAAGAAACCTATGGGTCCGAGATCGTTGCCAGCTGTGGTGGGAAAAATGTGCCTCCTTTACAGAGAATGAGTGGTTCTGCAACTTTCGGGTGCGCAGGCAAACGTACCACCATAGGCGCCGATTTATGTTTTTGCCCGTGGGTGCTCAACCCTCACCCCAAAGTTTGCATTGTTTTAATAAAACACATTTTCACCGATTTCAAATCGTAAGTATTTTACGGGTTCCCAGTTCGTATGAATTCATACGAATGTCCTTCACCTAACCTCGCCCCTAAACCTACCCGTCACTGGCGAATCTAGGCAAATCGTACAAAATCGTATAGTGAGGTTTTACGAATTCTACGAATTAGCCACCTTGTAAAATAAGTACGAATTCCCATGAGATAGCCTTGCGAATACATATAATACAGATGGCCAACGAATTTAATATTTTCAAATATTTTATTCTCATTATTCAGTAATTTATTATACTGGGTTTTAGTTTTTTTCTTGAGTACACTCCGTTGGATGGTGCATTGATAAATTCACTACACAAAATTTATCTTGCAAAGTGAAACACACGTACTGCAAATACATTATTTAGTAACCAACACACACTATTTTTCTATGAGGGCTGTGCTTCACTGAATAAAATAACTGATTCTCTGTGGTCATTAAAAATCCCATGGCACTTCTCCCAAAGAGTAGGTGTGTGCCCCCGCTGCCCTGGCCAAATTCCCTCCTCTGGCCTTTGTCTATCATGGCCTCCTAATAATCCCCATTCATTGAATTGGCTCTATCACTCTCTCCTCTCCACCTGTAGCTGGTGTGTGATGAGCGCACTGTGGCTGCCGTCGCATCATCATAGTGGATGCTGCACACTGGTGGTGGTTGAGGAGAGATCCCCCATTTGATTGTAAAGCGCTTTGGGTGTACGGCAATACACAATAAAGCGCTATATAAATGCCTCATTCATTCATACAGAAATAATAATTAATATTAGTTTCAGAAATATAGTTATGTTTTTTGTAAAATAGTTTTAAATGTTGTCTAATAAACCAAACAAACAGACACAAAGAGAGAGAGAGAGAGAGAAGGTTCCTCGCCCTTTTTGGGTTGCCATGTCCCAGTACTAGAAATGCATCGGAAGAAAAACATTCTGACGTCGGACTTATTTTCATAAATCTGATATTAACATGGCTATTGTCATATTTACATTTACATTTCGCTTCCCTGCTGATATATAAAAAGAGCTATTGATTCCTTGTTTTGTCTGATAACGACATTTTTTTTAGCGAGATCTGGCAACACTATTTACTGCCAGAAACTATTTCCACCCCAAATTATGCCTAGACTTAACTACATTGTTATACTCTGAATATGTTAAAGTAAACTACAACTGTAAATAACATTTTGATTTATTAACTGATATGAAATTTAATTCTACAATAATTTTATTTTTAAATCAATTTATTTTTTTAAACCTCACTTTTCAATCCGGCGTTTACAGCGGGCGGCTGGGGCCTTTACCTGGGGTCCTCAGTCAACGTGTTGCTGAACGTTTGTATGTGCAATGAGCTGATGGACTTGTTTTGGTCCCACGTTTCTAGATATGTGAAGGTACATGTACGATTCCGCTGATATTTCTGAACTAATACCATGATGCCGGGGGAGAACCAGTCCAAAGCCGTAGGAATCGCCTCTGAAGCTACTTCTGGCACTTGTCAAAACTGCACTGTTTTAAATCAGGTGAGAAGTTTATTCCTCACACCAAGATACTGTCCACAATTTAAGATTTAGAGTAATGATAATTCTTATTTGTTTGTAATTAAATAAATGGAAATTGAGTATATCAATACGTCATAGACGTTGTGTTATATTAAATTTATCCTAGTCACTGTTGATTGTAGTTGTACAGCCACGTCTTATTATTAAATGTGATTTCCAGTTAATGGTACGCAACTGAATATTGGTTGTTGTTATTTTTATTAATTTGGTGTTTAATGCAGGTAATAATTGTCATCAATTTCTGTGATTCTACGTTTTCCAGAGCTTAGATGAATATGTGGCTGCTTTGGTAACTCTGAAGCAAAAGGTCGTAGACACAGAGTGAGTGTTTTTATTGTTTTAAATTATTTTGTATCAATTCAAGATGTTTACATCAGTTACCTTACTTGCAGGACAGCAGCAGCACAGTTCTTGGCATGGCAGCAAAAGAGTAGTATTAAGCTTTTATGTAAGCTTAGGTCCGACTTTGGTTTTTCTGTTTTAACTGCAGTATTAGAGTCACTTGTTATGACACTTAGCATTTGTGTTGTTTTGTGGCTGTAAGTAAAATTCACAATAAAATGTATGAAGATCCTTTGTAAGTATGCAAATTACAAAAAAAAAAAATAGGGAAAGCTGATTGTGGGCCAATTCAGCCGGAGATTTTTGAATTTTAATCATACGTTACATACGTTTCACAGTAAATAAAAAAATATTTAGTTGTAGCCCCTGTTATTGTTGTTGTTGTTATTATTATTATTATTATTATAATTATTATATATTTTTCCCGAATGGGAGTCAGTAGTAGCTCTATAAACAAAATGATTAAATTTGGCACATTGTAGTGATTGTCATGAACCGCTGAAATGCTTAACCTGATTACTCTCTTCATGTTGATAACATTCAAAAGCTTACATTGAAAGACTCCAACCATTACAGTAGTGTTCATTTTGAAAAGTACAGTGTTAATTTTTTTTCCCCACTACTACTACAGAAATGGAAATTAAACTCTATACACTTCATCAACACCGTGATGTGAGTGCAGATGCTAAATTTGGCAACAGCACCACTTATGGATCATGAGATACTAAAAATGGATATTTTTGCTAATAACTTTTGAATAGTTAATCATGATCTTGGTTTCTATAGATTTCTTGAGTCATGCCAAATCTGTGGATTTCAACTTTGCCAGAATCAGACAAACTGCTTGTCTGCCATTTTGAAATTTGTCATAAATCGCAATAACTTTTGAAAAATTCATCACATCAGCACAAAAATATTCATGATAGGGTTCATCAACGACATGTCCCAGAGGTACCTGAGAAGTTTGAATACAGCGCTACATAGCGTTCCAGAGATGTTTGCCAAAACACTTAAATGCATAACTTTTTAAAACGTTGTCCAAATTTTGTTGTTTTTGTATATCATAATTTTAATTTCCTGATGTCTCATTTGTCATTTTCCATTAATATGCCTGTCCTCCATATTGAAGTAAACAAAAACTGTATTTTCTCTACTACAAACTGTCCAGTTTTGTCCACAATCTGATCAGATAATCTTTGGACCAAGCCACACAGAAATAACAGATTTGTGATATTCACTTCCATTCCTAAGAAATACCTCTTGGAAGTTAAGCATGCATATTGTTTTATGCTAGTTAGCTTAGCATGCTAATAGTTTACAGGCTAACCAGTTACTATACTGTTATTGTGACTCTTCAGGTTAGTCATAAGATATGTTATCATTAACTTGGCTTTGCATGTTAATCTGGTTAGCATGCTAAAGAACATTTTTGTGAGCTGATTCTCACACTGAAACCTCTCCTCAGCAGCCTGGTGAACGTGCATGAGCAACTAGCTCAATCTGTTACACCACGGATCCCGAAACTCAGTATGAAACATGCCCAGACCGCAAGAGGTACTGGGGCAAAAAGTGATGCAAAATTTGCTTTGGTTGCAGGCATTGTGCCTTTCCAAGAATGATTTCAGTCAAATTTAAAATACAGTGCATTTATATGCAATTTTATTACTTTGAATTGATTCTTAGTTGACCTTCTAAACTTGAAGTTGAAGCATCTGTGTGAACATCCATCTTCCTCCGTGTGGCTGCTAGCAGCTATATTTTTAGTACTGTGACTGTAATAATTGTGTTTAATGGAAAGGATGTTTTCTTAACTTGTTACTTGCTGACTTTTAAGTTTTATCTGTAGTGTCAAAAACTATGAAGGTGTTTATTATGTCTAGTAACTTTTTGTACCTTTTTTTTTTTCAGCCGTCTCTTGAATGAATACAAAGAGAAGTGTGATGATATCCTTTTATAAAGATATGTAGATGACAACATTGTACTTGGTTTTGTTATATGCTCTGTTGACTTACTGATTGACTTTTATTGTAGACTTTTTAGTTCTAGTTTTTAGTAAAAGAAATTGTCAAACTTTGACTAAACACAGACTGGACCAATATCCTTTTCCAGGTCTTTAAAAATATTATCTTTGTCCTGCTTGTGGTCTACTCTGTGTTTTCTATATCCTTTTCCATGTCAGTGCTTGCTGGTGAGAGAAATGTCTGATCCCATAGTGAGAAAAAAACACATACTTCAACTTAAAAAAAAAAAATACCCCATGCTCTGCACCACTTATAAACTTATCTTATAATCTCTGAGTCTTTGTTTTTCTTGACAAAAAGTCACAGCTTCAGAAATCACAGAGGTAAGATTTTATTTTCTGTTTTCACTGCAATTATATTACACTGCACGTTTTTTTTTTTTTTTGGGGTGACCTTTATAGTTTAAGGCGTTGCTTTTTATCAGACTAATTTACATAACAGGTTTACTATACTGTTACCAGAACTGGTGACTGAAAATACACAATGCGTGTAAACCGTAGGCATACACATAAGTACATTGCATTTGCAGTTGTTATGTTGTAGCTAAAGTAATGCAAAACCTGGATGCTGCTGTACAAGTACATTATGCAGAACTCACAAAATCACTAGCATAACGTCATATTGGGGCTATTGTATCTTCCAGTTGGGCTACTAAAACATATCACTGCCCTTAAATATTGATATAAAATTCCTTTCTTGATTTTGCGTCATTCACTCGCTTGTAGTGGTGAAACGGATCGAAGCTGATCATTTGCTTTGGGTGTACAAGTCTTGCCGATTTAAACATTCAATCTTTTTTAAAACATTTATTTAAATAATAAAGAATGTACTTATTTTTACTTAAAAAATACAATAAACTACCTTATTGATTGTGTGCAGTGACGTTCAACCATAGCCTTTTTTATTCAAGCTAGTTAAATTAATTTTGGGCTACCAAAATCTGAAGTATGCCTTAAGTTCCTTAATACAAGCACAGGTCATTTGCTATGCATATATTTTTTTGATATGCACAGTATCATAATTTTGTGCAAACAATTAGTTGATTGTGGTATGTGTTTAAGAGAGAGCAGCAAACTGCACAAACAGCTGGATGAGGTGTTGCTAAAGCTTGAGCCTTTAGAAAAACAGACAGTCGAGTATGAACAGATG
The DNA here is from genome assembly GCA_033026305.1 of Cirrhinus molitorella. Taxonomy (NCBI): domain Eukaryota; kingdom Metazoa; phylum Chordata; class Actinopteri; order Cypriniformes; family Cyprinidae; genus Cirrhinus; species Cirrhinus molitorella. The sequence continues at coordinate 24,339,278 of CM065123.1, read as the reverse complement.
AAGACAGAGCTGGAGAAAACTAAGGTCTGTGTTCAAACACCCTAATTTTAACATCTCTGGATTTGACAATTCAAACTTACAGAATTTTTCAGCAGTTTAATTTTTCTTTTTTTTTCTTTTTTCTTTTTTTTTTAAACAGGCTGATTTGAAGTCATATCAGATTAGGTGTGAAGATGTCAACAGGCTGAGAGTTGAAAATGCTCAGACACTTACTCTGTAAGACTTCTTTACTGTAGTATTAGTTGCTCTTGTGATTGTCTTCTACTCACAGTATTTCTTTTCCCAGGAAAGAAAAGGTTGAAGAATCCTTAAGACAAGCAGAGGGTACGTGCATAACAGATTATTTTAGGTTAAGATTAGAACAGGGCCTATTGACCTTATGTGGTCCCACCCCTTTTTAGCGCTGCATTTGCTGTCTTCTGGTTGTATTTCCACAGTGACGGATTTATGCATGCTTTACAAACGGCTTATTTTAAAAATGTTAAGACATTTGCTTTAAACATTACAATGCTCACGATAACTTTCATTTTTTTCTAAAATACATAAAGACAAAGACAATATTCTAAAGATGGGGACATGCTTGTTTCTCTTGAGAATAAGGTTAATAGGTCAAAATTGCTGATTATATTAAAGGGACAGTTCATTTAAAAGGGAAAATTCTGTCAATATTTACTTCCCTCATGTGTGTTCCAAACTGACTTCACCTGAATGCCAAATCGACTTTCACTGATCTTCATAGTTCTTCTGTTCAGCAAAAAAAGAAGACTTTCCTTTGTATCGAAATAATAATAAAAAAAAAAATACTATGAAAGTCAGTGGCTACCTTTAACTGATTAGTACCAACACTCTTCAGAATACTTTATTTTGTGGAAGTCAGAGGCTACCGCCAACTGTTTGGTTACTAACAAGTTTGTAGCAACTTTAGGGTAGGTAAATGACAGAATTTTCATTTTTGGGTGAATTATCTCTTCAGTATAAACACAAATAATCAAAACTGAAGCCAACAATGTAGCGTGCACTAACTGAATTACTTGATAATATTTGTTGCCCATAATCATATTGTTGTACCATTGTTTTCACAGACACTGTGCAAAGGCAAAACCTGGAGAATGAGAAACTGAAAACTGAAAGGAAATCACTGGAGGAGGATCTACAAAAAACTCAGGTGAGGTTATTTGTAATTACCTCTGTGAATAAAGCATTGGCCGTTCAGATGGATTAATGGCTTTTAAATGCAAGTTATTATATCAGTATCACCTTAGATACTGTCTCTTAAGTCTCTTAAATAAGTTAATATACCATTTTTCTTTTGCTGCTTTGTTTTATATTTTATTGTTTGTGTCTTTTTTGTGTGTGTGTGTCATTGTGATATTTATTTTTTTGATATCTTGTGTTTTATTCAAGGATTCTCTCAGAAACTGTCTTCAGACTGCAGAGGAACATGAGAATCTCAAGCTGGAGAATGCCAAGACATTAATTTTGTAAGTCCAACTGGGTCTGTTATAGTCAAACTGTGCTGCTGTGTTAATGAAATTTTGCTTTAATGTATTGGTTGTATTTTCTATCCAAACACTGTGCTGGGCTCTGTATTACATCTGAGATGATTTGTCAGATGCTAGATCTTCTAGTCATGATAAATGATCTCTGGATAATTTGGTTCTTCAAACTAATCTGATATTTTATTCAAATATCCTGATTAAGTTGTCTGAGATTACTGCACATTTTTGTGTGTATTGGAAAGGGCAGATATATTGATACTTGAAACCATGCTCAGCAATGCAGTGATTGGCTGGCATCAAGACAGCAATGTAATGTCATCATATAATTGAAAAAGAACACAACTGACAAAAAACTTGATGAATTTCTAGACCTTTATAGAGAAACAGCCAAGCGGCTAAAATGGCATAAAATTATAATAAAAAAAAAAATAAAAAATATTTCATGATTTCTAGTATCTGTACAGGCATGAAATTTTTATTTTAATGTTGTAATTAGAAATTCATGTAATTTTTACCTGTGAAGCATATTTGTTATGTGATGGCACTAATTAAAGTTTCCTAAGAGCCAAGAACATTTTTCTAAGCATTTTTACAGTTACCTACATCAGTGCATCTCCTGCACTGCATCAGTCCACTCACAAAATAGCAAGAATCACTGATTAATGCACGCTTCACACTCCAATAAAATAAGGTTATTATTCCCTCATTAATAAATCTTTTAATGAATAAAAGTGGCTGTCTATATTATTATAGACTACATAACATTATAATATAGTTTTTAAATTATTATTATTATTTTAAATTGTTATTGTCCCTTGTTCAATAAAGTACTCTTGTAAAAAAGTAGCAGTAAAGTTAAAAAGATGCAGTTTATTCTACGTGAAATGCTCCTGCTCCCAAGCAGGTTTGAGATTACAGAGCTGTTGCTGTGACAGCAACTCCAGGATGTGCTTTGAAGAACTTAGAAAATCCTGGATGATCAAATCATCACCAGTGAAATCCAGCTAACTCTGTAACCCTTGTATGAAGAAATGGTCCCTGGTGTACTGCACCTATTTGTAATTGTTTATAAATTGAAACTATGTCAGTTGCTTGTCCTTTTTGGTGTTTTGATGTAATAGTGTTGAATTACAAAATCTAGAATTGAACTTCATAAAAAAATGTTTGAATGTATGTTGTGTTTTTCCTCTCAGGAAAGGAAACCTAGAGAATGAAATTTTGGTTCTGAAAGGTCTGTGTTAGTGCTCTTATACTTTAATCATATTGTATGGCATAAAATAAATTTTAACTATGATTTAAGGTTTGTTTAGCTTTTGTAAATATGAACTACTGCACATATTAAAACATATTGGACTGTCATACGTATATAACATTTTGTATTATTTCTTTATCTTGTTGCCTATTCTTTAGCAGCTGGTTTGGTGCACTGTATAAGTTGGAGATGAAAATCTAAATTAAAATGTAATTGTTTATTTGTACACAGAGACAAATTTTCAACAGGACAATGAAATCGTTGTTCTAAAAAATGAAAAGAGAAGACTTGAGGAAATGCTGTACACAACACAGGTTTGGATTTTCCTTAAACATTGAACATCCTTTGGTAAAATGTAAAGTAAAAGGGTATGATTTTAATCTAATTCATGTTTCACTGACCTTTTTTTAATTTATTTTAGCAAAGACTTAACAAACTTGAGGAGGAGTTCAACAAAGGTATGATATGTACATTTGTATACCTAGTAACTTATATATTGTTTGAACTATTGTTTTCAGTCATTAAACAAATTTTTTATCTTAGAAAAAAGGAGTATGTCTTCTCAAACAGATGCTGAGCCACTAATTGACAAAGGTATTTATTGTTTAAAACTGTGTATCATCAGCATGAGACTTTCATTGTTTAATGAAGTGCTTAGAACAGCTTGATAGCATGGCAATTGATAATGTTTTATTTTCAGGAAAAGTCAGAATGCTGCTTGAAGAGCTTTGGCATTGTGTGGAAACATCCCAAACGCAAGAGAATTTGTTTTTCGCTGGTAATCATTCTGGCATCGATTGAGCAAGCTTTTTTTTGCTACAGTGTATTTATTATCAAATGGCCATGCTTAATTCTGATAGAGGCAATGCATATTTCTTTTATAGGAGAAGAGGAAACGCCTATGAAAAACCAACTTCAAAGAATATCGTCTCAATCACTGCTTAACAGTCCTTTAAAAAGACAGATTTCCTATCTGTCTCCAGGAAATCCCAGTCCAGAAACACTACTTCAATACTCAAAACACTCCACGTCTAAAACACCTCCTGTGGTCAATAGGCCTAAATCATCTCAAAAACTGGAAAAGCACAATAATGACAAACATTTAAGTACACCAAGTAGAAAGAGGAAAGTAAGTTCAGATGTGCTTGAACACTTGAATGTTTGGACTGATGATGCTAATAAATCTTTACAAAAGAAAATTACAGTTGGAGATGGAGATGACTTGTTACATGGAGATTACTGTATGGATTTGCAGGACATTAAAGAGTGGTTCAAGCCGTTGCCCACAGCTTTATCACCTGTGCATAGCCCCTCACCAGAGCTGGTAAGTTAGAATTTGTTTCAGTTACATTGTCATAATCAAGTGATACAATTTCAATGTCTTTCTAAATCAGTTTGAGTCATTATGATAAGACTATGGTCTTGGTATGGCTGGTACTATGATTTTCAGAAATGTGGACTTAAAATGCTTATATCTCATTTGCACGAACTAGTTTCCTTTCCTAGCTTCCTTTCCTCATGTCTTAGCTCCAGAACACCACCCACCCCGCACTTAAGCGTCACTTCAATGTGGCTCTTGTAGAACCTTCCTCCCTCCATGTTCCTTGCCTCCTTGTGGAGCAATTAGAGATTTGAGATGGCCAACTTTGATTGGTTTCCGTGTCACAGGCTGGTGGATGGAGGAGCAAGGAAGTGTTTGAATATTGTAAATCACCCTTGGTCTTTGAATTGGCAAATATTAAAATACAACCATTTTTAATTAGTTTTTTGTTTGAACTCTCTCAGCCAGCTATTAATGACTTTTCTTCTGAACCTTTCTGTTGAGATCAGTGAAGATATGTCAAGAAAGTAAGACGTCGAATGTGTATTGCTGGGAAAAAATATATATGATGTTTCATGTTTTAAAAATTTTTGCTGCAGAATTTCGTAACTCAAGTCAATTATAATTGACTGAAATAATTTTAGGTAGCGATTGTAAAACATTGCATATCATCCCCAAATATAGTGGTATCCATGGATATTTACAGTTATGTTGCCTAAGTCTATTGTTTGTATAATAATGTTCCTGTGTGGCCAGTAGTGGTAAAGAGTAACAATTTTATTTATTTTTTTTTTTTCAGGTCAGTGTGAATGATGATCAACCAATGTCCAATAATAAACAGGATTATCAGTCACACACAGAAAAACTAGAGGCACTATCAAGCTTACATAAAGCTATTCTTAAAAACAACACACAATTCGAACCTTCAGATATTGAGGATCAGAAGTCATTGCTAAAAGAAGAGGTGGAAGAATCTTCTGTACTCTTGTCCCCAGACACTCATGCAAAATCAGTTGTATCTGCTGATACTTTAGACATTGAAAATGCATTATCTGACAGTCAACACATGGAGATAGAAGATTTGTTTGCAGTAACGCATGTTTGTATTGGCAGTACACAGAGTCCAACTGCAAATTCAGGTATAGAAAATGGACACAGTGTGGAATGTTCCTCAGAAAATGACAGCACACAAACTGCTGTACAGATTCTGCTGATTAATCAAAATACTGACAGAACGGAGTTGGAGGATACAAAAACTACTAATAATTTTAAAAATCTGTTGGAAAACTCAAATCCGCAGCAGCATGTTGAATCTGAACTAGTGCATGCCAATTCTGTTCAGTCTGCAGAATGTGACACCTTTCAGGTTCAACCCAGTGTCCCCCTGGCATCTGATGTCAAGAGTGTTTCAACACTTGATGTGTGCTATAGTAAATCAGACAGTGTTGGGAATAAGGAATCTAAGAGTTCTGTACCACTAGAAATGAAGACTGTAGCTGATATATCAACACATGACATTCAGAGCAGACTGGGTGACAAGGCTTATCAGTCTGAAGAGGATAATAATTCAAAGCCCACAGAACATCAGCAAATTTTGGATATGAGAAAAAATGGAGGTATTTGCCCTTTAAGACCCTCAAAGGATGAAGAATCGTCATCAGAAGATGAAGGGTTCTTTGGTTTGATGAGAAAGGTTAGGGGTGTTCACTCAAGGTCTGAGGGAAGGATTCCATCAGAAGAGTTGGACAGTGTTTCTAGGAATAATCAGTGTTCCATTGCAAAGCAGATGTCCAAAGATGAGCCTCAGGATTTTCTTTCTGAGAACAGAGCATTATCTCACTCCAGATGTTCCACAGTGATCATGACGTCTGATGATGAAAAAGATTCTGGACACCAAGAAAATCACAAAACTGTTCAGAATGTGTACAAGTTACTGAGTCACGAAATCAACCCTAAGGATTCTAAAGAATATGAGTCGGAGAGCCCAAGAAAAACATTGGTGCAAATAAACAATGAATCTTATCAGCAGGTAGATGGGATGTCAGCTGATACCCATAGCCCCAGTGTTGAAAATGATGTCAGTGATGTTTACAACCACAAGGAAACATCAGGAGATTCTGCAGTGGATAGTCTTGAGGATACCAGTACACCATCCCAAGATACTCTGGATCCAGAATATTCTACCTTTGAAAAAGGTCCCAATATTTCAGTTTTTCCAGGTCTTAACACAAAAACCCACATTAAACCAACCTCATGTTTATCTCTTGGAAGGGTTCGAACAGAGATGGGTCCACCCCTACCTCCAGTTGTTATGCCACTGATTGTTACTCCTCCAAGGTTTGGAAAACCTCACACTCCTTTAAAGCCTACTTCAATATCCCCAAGATTACCAACAGATGGACCAAAGATGCCGTCAGTGCCTGTTTTTGATTCTGTTCTTCCAGATGCATCAAAAATGTCTCCGTGCTTGACCACTCCATCACTATCTTGTGGAGTTCCCTCCTCACCACTGCAGTTTGGATCAGCTACTCCAAAACATGCTGTTCCAGTACCAGGAAGGCTCCCATCATCTGCCTTATCCTCTTCCCCTCCTGCTGCTTGTCAGGAAAATTCCATGCAGATGCTGGATACTATGTATCCTGAACTCTCTGCACGAGCACGCACTTTAAATATACTCCGTGGGAATGTTAACCTGACCCGAGTAGGAAATGAGAATGGTACCTCCCCACCGTCTGTTAACCAGATATCAGGAAATAAAACCATCAGTTCTTCATCTACTGCCTTTACCAAAACGGAGCAGAAACCAAAAAGGACTGGTGTGAACATGCTTTTGCCAAAGAGTGCTAAAAGACTCAGGCTCGACAACTGTTCACCTGTCACATCTTCTGTAGAGCAAGTAATGGATCATCAAACTGTTTTTAAAAGAGAGTCCATCAAATCTATCCATGAAATACAAAGCAATCAAGAAGAGCAGAGGACTGAGAAAGACAACAAGACAAATGACATCAATTGTCAGATCTCAGAAGTGCTGGACAAAGTTGAAATGTCCTGTTTTGATGTTTTGCCTGTTGTTAAGAGCCATGTGTTCCTTGGGAGAATATCTCAGGTGCCAATTTTGATTGATCAAGAAAAGTCTGTAATTGCCGAGTTTTGTGAGAATCTGGTATGTTTATGCTTTGCACAATTTAGATGGCTTTTCTAGTTATTGCAGCCTTGAAGATATTGATCCACACCTTTTTTCTGTTTCATTAGTCTTCAGCAGAAAAGCTCATGTCTGCTATCTTGACTAAATTAAAGACTGAGAAGAGCATTCTGAGCTATGAAAATGTACAAGGTCTCTGTAGAGTCTACACAGGGATATGTCGCCAGATAGGGGACTATCAGAAGGCCCATGCCCTTGCATGCAACATTCTCAGAGAGGGTGAGTTCACTGAAACTTCCATTATATTTATATGATTTGCTCATTCAGAATTTGTTTTTTTTTTTTTTTTTTTTTTTGTTCTTTACCCGTATTAAGAATTTGTTTTACTTTTACTTGGACTTTTAGAGATGAAGCATGTATTCTATATTGAGTTCAATATATGGATTCTTTACTCACAGATTATCCTAATGCCTCCAAGCTAATTTTGTTCATGGTCACAACATGGCCAAATGTGTTCTTCCATGAGACCCTCTTGTGCAAAGCCATTCATACAGTGGCCAAGCTTAAAGCAGAAGATGACATTTTGGAATACCTGACTAAATATCTACACTGGGATAAGGTATGCAGTCTTTATGGCTTATTAATTTGCTTGCATCCTCTGATGGCTGGAGTTTACAGTGCTGCCTTGATTAATTCCATTCCAATAACACTATTAATTAAAGCCTATAGATGCTGTAATTTCCATCCTGAAAAAGATAGGTGAGAACGTTTATCCCGCATCTTCTCTCAGTGGATGTTAATACACCATGTGTGTATTGTCCGTATGTCAGAAGTTCTCAAAGTCTTACAGTATAAAGAGTGGGCACACAAAAGTGTGTGTGTGTGTATGTATGTATGTGTGTGTGTGTATATATATATATATATATATATATACACACACACACACACACACATTTTTTTATTTTTTTTTTAACCTTTAAATCAGTGCATGAAACTAATGTATTTATATATATTCATCAGTGGTCCCTTATTATTTCCTAGAGTCCCCCTGATGACATTCATAAATTGATCAACAGCACAGTGAAGGCACTGCAAGAAGACAAGGATTTGACATTCCAGAAGCATGATCGTCATGGCCATGACCTTTGCTCAACTGCTTGGGAATATATATATACTTTGGATCTCTTGTGTACACACATGAAATGGAAATGGACACATGATTATGTTATTGGGTATATTTATCTACTGCATATAGAATGATAAATCATTTTGCATTAAGCATGCATAAAATATTTTTAGAATAAAAAATTAAATATTTATAATTTTTTTTTTTTTTTTTTTTTTTTTTTTATATATATAGCAAAGAGCTGTGGCCCATCATGAACACTTGGGTGACACAATCAAGGCTTCAGCAATCCCCAGTCCGTGATGTTTCTGTAGCAACTGTTCTGCGATTGATTGGTAAGTTGTTAAATTTGCATGAAATGGTTAAAATTATTTTTAGAACCAAGTACAGTATTAAAGTTATGTTAATTTTAATATAAAAATACAATCTTTGAAGTTGAATTATAATATTGTTTCATTCTTTTTTCCAATTAATATATTTCATTTTACTTTTCTAAGTCTTTCATTTAAATTACTGGTTTGACTAGTGATTCATTTTCTTTAGCTCAATGGTGCATTTCATAACAGCACTATGAGTCCAAATGTCATGAAATCCCACCAATAATATAATAATAAACAGCCTTTTAAGAGATTTGATTTGTGTTTTTGTTTGTATTTCTCCAGGACGACTTGGTCAGTTAGGAATGAAGCAGATGCTATGCAAATCAGTCCAAAACGTTGCAAAAGCTATAAACCTCTTTGGAAAACATGGAATTACAGAAGGTACTGAACATCTACTAATGTAACATAATTGTAATGGCAAATAAAAAATATTATTTTATTTTATTTTTATTTTTTTGCACATAAACCTACAACCTTAGGGTTAGCAGTCTGTCATGAATCACAATACAACTATTTATTATATGATTGTAGGTGTGCCCAATGAGGTGCAGTTGTCTGCTGTCTATGCCATTTATGACCTGGCACCCTGCAATCCCAAAGATGCCCTGGAGGCTCTGGCATCATGGCGAAGTGAAACCACACAGCCAGTACCCTCTGCTGTGACCAGCTGCATCATTCAAATTGGCTCCCTTTGTCGTCTAATGAAATCCTGAACTTTATTTATTTTTGTTTTTCACTTCAGATGCTCTTATTGTGCTTTTTTTTTTGTGACTGTGATCTGGTTTTGCCCTGTGACTTGACAGGGTATGTGTTTATTGGTTGCTGAAAATCAAGGAAATCATGCCATTCTTGTACATTCATGTATATTATGTAGATTAAATAAATTTACTTTATGTCATAATTTGTATTGAACTTGAAAATGTGTTTTTTGCCTTTTAGTTTTGTCAACAGACTAGAAATTCAGAACTGGATATGTGGTATGACTTATTTTTAGTGTACAATTCTGACAAATGAAAATTTTCTGTTTAATATTATATTCCTGATACATTATATGCTTTTGTCCTGATCTGCTTAAGACAGCGTTAAGACACTTAAGTCTGTTGTTCCTTATGTAATCCTTGTATAATTTTAGTTCTGAGTTTTACACTAAGCACTAAGAGAACCTTTCCTAAAATTCAAGTTAAGAAGTATTGTGGTTAAAAACAGAGTGAAGGTAAACCATGACTGAGAAAGCAACTTGTGATGATCATGGTATGTTTCACAGGCTTGACTTAATTGCAATTATTAGGAGCAATAAGCTGTGACAAGTAATGTCAATCTGACCCTTGTTTAGACATTGTTTAATAACTGATTAAAAAAAATCCAAATGTATTTATAAAAGTGTACCAAAGTGATCTACAATTATATAAAATACAAAGAGAGAGATGATAAAAAATAAGAGCAAAATAAAATACAAATATAGCTGCAAGCATCAATTACGGGCCCAAACACAAAGCAAGGGAAGCATGAGACCAACTGCAGCAATGAGTAATTAAAGCCATTTTAGACAAAATGGTGGAAAAGTCATAAATGCAACCTGTAGTAATATGTTTTAATGGCTTATCAGTTTTGACCAATAGGTGGCGCTGTTATCATATTGATGTAGTGAGTTCTGTGTGATGTAACATTAACACACACATTGGCTTAAAGACGCCAACTTTCCCACAATCGGTTCTATGGGCTGCCATCCAAGCGGCTAAATGAGGAGCTAAGCATGGCATATCAGACCAAATGCAACAATGAGTAATAAATGCTGTAATAGGATGGTTGTAGTTGAAATGGCTGAAAAATCATTAATACAGCTTTCAGTAATAGGATTAACGGCTTATCGCTTTCGGTCAGAAGGTGGCGCTGTAATCAAATCACTTTGTTGTGTTCTGTGTGAGGTGACAATGGCACACACAAAGTTTGGTATAATTATGTCAAAGCCTTAAAGAGATATAGCCTCAAACTGATTTTGTCACCATGCCTAACATTTGTAGCGGCGCTGTACGAAAACGGTTTTGTCTATTGACACGAAATCCATAACTTTTTATAAACATGGTCTGAAGATGATATGATTAAATTTTGGTGAAAATCGAACCAAAGGTTGAGGAGGAGTTCGAAAAAGTAGGTTTTCAACATGAATCAAAATGGCAGACAGGAAGTTCAGCCAATACTGGCATAATTGGTATCGGTGTTCTCGGCATGATCCAAGGAATATATAAAAATCAGTTTTATTACAATAGGCTAATGTGAGCAAAAGTTATTAGCATTTTTCGAAATTTCGTTATAACTTTTGACCACAAGGTGGCGCTGCTCCCAAATTTTTTGTGTACATTCAGGGCATGGTGCCGAACATTTTTGTGATTATAGTCGAAACAATCCGGTAATGCGTTCTTAGGATACAGCAATTTGCAACTAAATTCAAAATGGCCGACGTCCAAAATGGCCAAATTGGGAAAATTGGATATCATTCGACTCGGCATGATGAGCTGAATCTAAAGACACCAGTTTTGTTAAACCATTCAGAAGTTATTAGCTAAAATAGCCATTTTTTGTATCTCCTGACCACTAGGTGGCACTGCGATGAAGCACTGCAGGTAGTCTCAGGTCATGCTTGTTATAACACACACCAAGTTTGGTCTCAATACGCCAAACCGTTGCGGAGATATAGCATCATATCCATTGTTGCGTGCTTTTCGTAGAATTCGTTCGTGCGTTGTTCGAAAACGGTTGGTCGAATCAACTTGAATTCAATAACTTTTTGCCAGCATGGTCTGAAGATGATCTGAGCCAATTTTGGTGAAAATTGTACAAACCGTCTAGGACAAGTTTGAAAAAGTAGGTTTTACGAACTATTAAAAATAGAAAAAAAAAAAAACCTTACAACTTTTTAAATTTGGTGTCCGTTTGACTCGGCATTAGCCAAGGATTCAGAGAAAAAAGGAATTTTGTTTCTGTGCCTTACGGTTCAAAAGTTATTAGCATACAAAAAGTGAAAGTTTGGACAAGTGGTGGCGCTAGAGAGTTTGAGTCAGAGACTCCAAATTTGCTACAGTTAATGTTGAGGCTGTCCTCTATCAGTCTGCCAAATCAAAACAACTTTCTCGCAATCGGTTCTATGGGCTGCCATAGACTTGCGGCGGAAGAAGTAGAATAATAATAATAATAATAAATATAGCTGCAAGCAGCAATTACGGGGCCAAGCACAAGGCAAGGGAAGCATGAGACCAACTGCAGCAATGAGTAATTAAAGCCATTTTAGGATGATTTTAGACAAAATGGTGAAAAAATCATAAATACAACCTGTAGTAATATGATTTAATGTTTTATCACTTGACCAATAGGTGGTGCTGTTATCATTTTAATGGGGTGTGTTCTGTGTGAGGTGACAATGGCACACACAAAGTTTGTTATAATTATGTCAAAGCTTTAAAGAGATATAGCCTCAAACTGATTTTGTCACCATGCCTAACATTTGTAGCGGCGCTGTACGAAAACAGTTTTGTTTATCAACACGAAATCCATAACTTTTTATAAGCAAGGTCTGAAAATGATATGATTCAATTTTGGTGAAAATCGAACCAAAGGTTGAGGAGGATTTCGAAAAAGTAGGTTTTCAACATCAATCAAAATGGCGGACAGGAAGTTCAGCTTACTATGGCATAATTGGTATTTATGTTGTCGGCATGACCCAAGGAAAATTTTGAGACCAGTTTTATGACAATAGACTAATGCAATCAAAAGTTATTAGCATTTTTGAAAGTTGCATAATTGATGTTTTTTGAATGGTTCATTACTCTTGACCAATAGGTGGCGCTGATACCAAATTAATGTTGCGCAGTCATTGTGAGGTGACAACAGCACATACAAAATTTGGTGTAAATATTTTGAACCTTTGCAGAGATACAGCCTCCGATGCAGTTTGGCATCTTTCCGGCAAATTCGATGATGCGTTAAGCGAAAACAGTTTCGTAAATTGACACAAATTCCATAACTTTTTGTCAGCATGGTCCATAGATGATCTGCGACAAATTTGGTCAAAATCGGACAAACGGTCTAGGAGGAGTTCGAAAAAGTAGGTTTTCAACATGAATCAAAATGGTGGACAGGAAGGTCAGCCAATATTGGCATAATTGGTATCGTTGTTCTCGGCATGAGCCAAGGAATATATCAAATTCAGTTTTATTACAATAGGCTAATGTGAGCAAAAGTTATTAGCATTTTTCGAAATTTCGTTATAACTTTTGACCACAAGGTGGTGCCGCTCCCAAATTTTTTGTGTACATTTAGGGCATGGTGCCGAATATTTTTGTAATTATTGTCGAAACGATCCGGTAATGCATTCTTAAGATACAGCAATTTACAACTAAATTCAAAATGGCCGACGCCCAAAATGGCCGAATTGGGAAAATTGGATATCATTCGACTCAACATGATGCGCCAAATCTAAAGACACCAATTTTGTGATTTTTGAACAAACCATTCAGAAGTTATTAGCTAAACTAGCCATTTTTCATATCTCCTGACCACTAGGTGGCACTGCGCCGAAACGCTGCAGGTAGTCTGAGGTCATGCTTGTTATAACACACACCAAGTTTGGTCTCAATACGCCAAACCGTTGCGGAGATATAGCCTCACATCCATTTTTGCGCGCTTTTCGTAGAATTCGTTCGTGCGTTATTCGAAAATGGTTGGTCGAATCAACTTGAATTCCATAAGTTTTTGCCAGCATGGTCTGAAGATGATCTGAGCCCATTTTGGTGAAAATCAGACAAACCGTCTAGGATGAGTTTGAAAAAGTAGGTTTTACGAACTATTAAAAATAGAAAAAAAACTCAACCTTACTGTTACTAAATTTTTTGTGTCCATTCGACTCGCCATGAGCCAAGGATTCAGAGAAAAATAGAATTTTGTTTCTGTGGCTTACGGTTCAAAAGTTATTAGCATACAAAAAGTGAAAGTTTGGACAAGTGGTGGCGCTAGAGAGTTTGAGTCAGAGACTCCAAATTTGCTACAGTTAATGTTGAGGCTGTCCTTTATCAGTTTGCCAAATCAAAACAACTTTCCCGCAATTGGTTCTATGGGCTGCCATAGAAACGCGGAGGAAGAAAAATAACGCTAACAAAAACAATAGGTGCCTTTGCACCTACGGTGCTTGGCCCCTAAATATAGCTGCAAGCAGCCATTATCGGGGCCAAGCACAAGGCAAGGGAAGCATGAGACCAACTGCAGCAATGAGTAATTAAAGCCATTTTAGACAAAATGGTGGAAAAATCATAAATACAACCTGTAGTAATATGATTTAATGGCTTATCACTTTTGACCAATAGGTGGTGCTGTTATCATATTGATGTAGTGAGCACTGTGTGATGTAACATTAACAGACACATTGACTTAAAGACATCAAATTTGCTATGATGACTGTGCAGTCTTTCCTCTATCAGTATGCCAAATTTCACAACTTTCCCGCAATCAGTTCTATGGGCTGCCATCCAAGCGGCAAAATGAGGAGCTAAGCACGGTATGGCACATCAGACCAAATGCAACAATGAGTAATAAATGCCATAATAGGATGGTTGTAAGTGAAATGGCTGAAAAATCATTTACAGGAGGAGTTCGAAAAAGTAGGTTTTCAACATGAATCAAAATGGCGGACAGGAAGTTCAGCTTACTATGGCATAATTGGTATTTATGTTGTCGGCATGACCCAAGGAAAATTTTGAGACCAGTTTTATGACAATAGGCTAATGCAATCAAAAGTTATTAGCATTTTTGAAAGTTGCATAATTGATGGTTTATGAATGGTTCATTACTCTTGACCAATAGGTGGCGCTGTTACTAAATTGATGTTGTGCGGTCATTGTGAGGTGACAACAGCACATACAAAATTTGGTATAAATATCTCCAACCTTTGCAGAGATACAACCTCCGATGCAGTTTGGCATCTTTCTGGCAAATTCGATGATGCGTTAAACGAAAACTGTTTCGTGTATCGACACAAATTCCATAACTTTTTGTCAGTGTGGTCCATAGATGATCTGAGCCAAATTTGGTGTAAATCGGACAAACGGTCTAGGAGGAGTTCGAAAAAGTAGGTTTTCAACATGAATCAAAATGGCGGACAGGAAGTTTAGCCAATATTGGCATAATTGGTATCTGTGATCTCGGCATGATCCAAGGAATATATCAAACTCAGTTTTATTACAATAGGCTAATGTGAGCAAAAGTTATTAGCTTTTTCCGAAATTTCGTTATAACTGCTATAACTATAACTGCTCCCAAATTTTTTTGTACATTCAGGGCATGGTGCCAAACATTTTTGTAATTATTGTCGAAACGATCTGGTAATGCGTTCTTAAGATACAGCAATTTACAACTAAATTCAAAATGGCCGACGCCCAAAATGGCCGAATTGGGAAAATTGGATATCATTCGACTCGGCATGATGCGCAGAATCTAAAGACACAAGTTTTGTGATTTTTGAACAAACCATTTAGAAGTTATTAGCTAAACTAGCCATTTTTCATATCCCCTGACCAGTAGGTGGCACTGTGCTGAAACACTGCAGGTTGTCTCAGGTCATGCTTTTTATAACACACACCAAGTATGGTCTCAATACGGCAAACCGTTGCGGAGATATAGCCTCACATCCATTTTTGCGCGCTTTTCGTAGAATTCGTTTGTGCATTATTCGAAAATGGTTGGTCGAATCAACTTGAATTCCATAACTTTTTGCCAGCATGGTCTGAAGATGATCCAATTTTGGTGAAAATCAGAAAAACCGTCTAGGACGAGTTTGAAAAAATAGGTTTTATGAACTATTAAAAATAGAAAAAAAACGAAACCTTACGATTTTTAAATTTTGGTGTCCATTCGACTCGGCATGAGCTAAGGATTCCGAGAAAAATAGAATTTTGTTTCTGTGGCTTACGGTTCAAAAGTTATTAGCATACAAAAAGTGAAAGTTTGGACAAGTGGTGGCGCTAGAGAGTTTGAGTCAGAGACTCCAAATTTGCTACAGTTAATGTTGAGGCTGTCCTCTATCAGTCTGCCAAATCAAAACAACTTTCCCGCAATCGGTTCTATGGGCTGCCATAGAAACGCGGTGGAAGAAGAAGAAGAAGAAGATGAAGAATAAATATAGCTGCAAGCAGCAATTATGGGGCCAAGCACAAGGCAAGGGAAGCAAGGGAAGCTAAGCATAAAATGGCACATCAGACCAAATGCAACAATGAGTAACAAATGCCATAACAGGATGGTTGTAAGCGAAATGGCTGAAAAATCATTAATACAGCTTTCAGTAATAGGATTAAATGGCTTATCGTTTTCGGCCAGAAGGTGGCGCTGTAATCAAATCACTTTGTTGTGTTCTGTGTGAGGTGACAATGGCACACACAAAGTTTGATACAATTATGTCAAAAATTTAAAGAGATATAGTCTCAAACTCATTTTGTCACCATGCCTAACATTTGTAGCGGCGCTGTATGAAAACGGTTTTGTCTATCGACACGAAATCCATAACATTTTATAAGCATGGTCTGAAGATGATATGATTCAATTTTGGTGAAAATCGAACCAAAGGTTGAGGAGGAGTTCGGAAAAGTATGTTTTCAACATGAATCAAAATGGCGGACAGGAAGTTCAGCTTACTATGGCATAATTGGTATTTATGTTGTCGGCATGACCCAAGGAAAATTTTGAGACCAGTTTTATGACAATAGACTAATGCAATCAAAAGTTATTAGCATTTTTGAAAGCTGCATAATTAATGGTTAAGGTTTCATTTTTTTTCTATTTTTAATAGTTCGTAAAACCTACTTTTTCGAACTCGTCCTAGACGGTTTGCCTGATTTTCACCAAAATTGGCTAAGATCATCTTCAGACCATGCTGTTTTTCACTCTCTCTAACTCTCTCTAACAGACGCACACACATAACGATTAACAGCTTAAAAACTACACGGTATTTCTCATAAGCAAGGTAACAACGATGCTGTTCCCGAAGAAAATGAACTTGAAGTTTTACTATAAGTAGAGACGCTGCTGTTGATCACGTTTGAGGAAGCACAGACTCAGAGGTATTTCACAAGCTTAATCTCTTCCTGTCTCTCTCTTTCCGTCTGTCTGCCTGCCAGTCTGTCTGTCTAAACTACATTATTAACTGCATTATTCTGCTATCAACGGCTCAAGTGTCGTTACTAGTTCTAAAATGACGTTTTGGAACTAGCAACGAAGGCCTTATTTATGCTTTCTCAGTCAGACCTCAACTCCCGATTTCTGATCACTACCAAACTGTTCTTTACCTGAAACCGCCATCTGAAAATGCTGAAAGTTCTCCAGCTGAATCTGAAAAACTGTTTCCATTGAAACCCAAACTCAGATGTAACCAATCTAGCTCTGTTCAATTCAAAGAAAACATGAACTGTCCTACTATATTAAAAATGCTGTATGACTTCATGTCCACTAATTTCACCATAGACGTTAATGGAATAAACCTAGCAACAACAAATATAATTCAAATATTCAAAACATTAGCAATTCTATCTAACATTAATCAACAAAAAATACCAAAGGATGTTTGGTTTGATAATGAATGTACAAAGACCAGAAAAGAACTAAGAAGACTCTCTAACAACAAACACAAAGATCCATCCAATCAGACATTATGGCTCACTTATTCTGTCTCAAAAATTACAAAAGACTATTGTGGAACAAAAGAGAAAATTATTTTAAAACCAAAATTGATGAAATTGATGAATCAATAGACCAAAACACTTTCTGGAATCTATATAAAAAACTTGAAAAGCCAAAATTAGAGATCTCACTTGAAAATGGGACTATTTGGAAATCTTATTTTGAAAATCTTTATTAAAAAATTGAACCAGATGACCTCAATCTGCCTCAGATTACAATAAAGGAACAACTAGAAGACTTAAAGAACACAATTAAAAATGATCAAAATCCACTGGATACATTTGTAACAATATCTGAAATAGTAGAACATCTTAAAAATCATAAATTAAAGAAAGCATGTGGACAAGATGATATTAGCAATGAAATTCTTAAGCTCAGCAGTCCCAGCATGATTAAAGCTCTAGCCAAATTATTCAGTCTCCTTTTATGGTCCGGTAACTTCCCTGAGACCTGGTCTGAAGGACTGATCACCCCCATATTTTAAAAAAAGGTGATGGATTCGACTCCAATAAATATCGTGGCATCTGTGTGAGCAGAACTTTAGGAAAGCTGTTCTGCAGTATAACATATAATATAGTATAATATAAACAGACGTATTGTCACATTCCTCTCAAATTACAATATTTTAAATAAAGTGCAAATTGGTTTTCTACCAAAACAATGCACATCTGACCACATCTACTCTCTTCATACACTAATTAATAAAAACATTAAGGACAAACAAAGGAAAATATTTGCATGTTTTGTTGATTTTAAAAAAGCATTCGACTCAATTTGGCATGATGGTTTACTGTACAAACTCCTAAAAATTGGTATTGGTGAAAAAACTTTTAATATTATACAGTCCCTGTACACCATCAGTAAATGTGCGGTGAAAATCAACAATCACAGAACAGCGTTTTTCCGGCAGGGCCGTGGAGTGAGGCAGGGTTGCAGTCTGAGTCCCATTCTATTTAACATCTACATAAATGATCTGGCAGCAACACTGGAGTGCTCTGATATTCGTGGCCTCACCCTACACCATACAGAACTCAGATGTCTGCTTTATGCGGATGACCTTGTTCTGCTGTCCTGCACAGCTGATGGACTTCAGCAGAGCCTGGCCCTGCTGGAACAGTACTGTCACCAATGGGCCCTGACCATAAACCTGGACAAAACCAGAGTCATGGTGTTCCAGAAGAAGGCCAGGTCTCAGGGAAACAAACACCAGTTCACATATAAAGGACAAGTCCTAAAACATAGCACTAGCTACAGTTACCTTGGCATCGACATCAGTGCATTTGGAGGCTTCGGTCTGGCTGTCAAATCCCTGAGCGAAAAGGCCCGGAGGGCTTTTTATGCAATAAAGTCACAATGTGGTCAACTCAAACTACCCGTCAAAACTTGGGTTAAATTATATAACTCAAAAATAAAACCAATTCTTTGATATGGATGTGAAATTTGGGGACCAATACTAAATTTTAATAATTGGGATAAAACTTCAATAGAAAAACTACAACTAGAAATGATCAAAAACATTTTAGGGGTCCACAAAGGTATGCCCAATGATGCCTGCAGAGCTGAATTAGGCTTGTATCCACTGAAGATTGAGATCCACAAGAGATGTGTTCAGTTCTGGCATCACCTTTATCAATCTGATCCTGATTCCATCAAATATAAAGCCCTCCTTGCCAATGCAATACTAGTTGTAACGTGTCTATAAATTTGCAAATAACATGGAATAAGCGGGATAATCAACGGCTTGAAAATCCTTTAGTAAAGGATTTTAACACACTTCACGGAGGCAACCTCCATGTTGTGTATTCTCAAAAAATTGTAATCTTTACTCCAGAGGTGTAATAGATTGGCATTGATTTAAGTGGGTGGATGGGGGACACACTTGCAACCTAAAGCTCAGTTTGAACTTCTGAATGTGTACAGAAGTCCCTGTGTAACAGAGGACACAAATCTTTATCCTTTCCAGCCCAGAAGAGGAAGAAATGAGGAGAGATGTTGTCAGTCGTATTGAGGCTGTAATCAAAGATCTGTGACCTATGGCAAACGTGAGTCCAGCATGGAGAGTTTAATACATATCTCATAGTATATATCTAATATATATCTCATAGCTATTTAATTATTTATTTATTTATTTATTTTATTGCAGTTTGAAATGCAGTCATTTGCCAGGTCTTTTTAAGGTGCTGTTTTCCTTATTCAGGTTGAAATATTTGGTAGCTTCAGTATAGGACTTTATCTTCCTACCAGGTATTGTATGTGATTTGTCCATGTGTTTGCAGTGATAAATATTGTAATATTTTGTTATTGTGTGGTTTTGTTCTAATTATGTAGCGATATTGACCTGGTGGTGTATGGAAAATGGGAACAACCACCGCTGCAGCAACTGGACCTGGCACTCAGGCAGAATAAAGTGGCTGAGCCATTCTCCATTAAACTACTTCACAAGGCTACAGTAAGCTATTATTTGTTCTTCACTGAGCACCAGTAGTTGACCAGTAATAAAGTTAAGTTCAGACAGAAATAATCAGGAATTAAATTATTATTAAATTAGTAGTTTTCAACTCCAGTCCATGTGCTCTGCACATTTTGTATGTTTCTGAATCTGACACAGTCAGTTCAGTTCATGGAACTTTCTACTAACGAGCTGATGATCTGAATCAGGTGCGTTAAATGAGGGGGACATACAAAATGTGCAGAGCAGTGGGCCCCAAGGACTGTTGAGAACGACTGTATTAAATGATGCGCAGACCAGTCCAATGGACCCTTTTCACAGGACTGTGATGCATTTCAATGGTAGTCAGCATTGTAAAAGTTATTATTATTATTATTATTTTTTAATCTATAAACATTTCACATTATGCTTTGTATTATGGATGGGCATTTCAGGCAAAAATAATATTCGAAAATCACCTCGAATTATTCGATTATTATTCGAAAATTGCATCCCTTCCCCACATGCATAGGCTACAGTACACTACACATCCAAAAACATAGAGGGTGAGAGACCATTCACGCTTTCAGTCTGTATGTTAACAAACTGTTTAATTCAGTAGGGAATAGACTGTCTTAACGCAAGCTATATAATGATTGTAATGTGCTGAAACATATTAATATAATATAACCGAATATGCAGCATTTATTAACATAATAGTCCACTGATTAGTGTAAATCAACTGCAAGGACATTAAAAATGAGCATCAACAACCCAGATAGCAAGCACATTCGAGCTGATTCTGGCTGAAATGCGGAACTGTCGGCATCCGTGGGAAGATAATGGGCCAGAGCCGTTCCGACTCTACAAAACACTTCTGGCTGACAGACAGCATTTCCAACGTTATCTCATACATACATACATATCTCAAAAAAAACTAAATGCGTATCTCAAAAAAACGTATGAATGCGTATGAGTGAGGTCGTACGAATTAGCCATCTCGTAAAATGCGTATGTTTTGCCGTGAGATCGGGCTGGCATTTCTCTATGGGCCAATCTCGGTTGAAAGCTCTGTACTCGGTGTAGCTGTGTATCTACCTTTGGCCCGAGTTCGTTTTGTCAGTTCTTTTGGCTATTGCTAGATTAAGGAAATCAGCTGCATGAGAAAAATGTTACATCTGATAAATCCTGATGCAAAGCTACAGATGAGACAATGTGGTGTTCTTCTGTTGTCTGTGACTGCTTTTAGGTGCGTTATTGGCACCACCACCCTCTTGTTACATAAATGCGTCACCACCAAATCAGTAACGAAAACATGGAGAATTATTGTCCCCAAAAAAATGCGATACCTATTCGATATTCTGTTATTAAATCAACTAATCGAATATTCGAAAATCGTTACCCATCGCTACTTTGTATGATATCACCTATGCTTCAAATTACAAAAAAACTAATTAACGCTAATGCAAGGGTGTTTCTATGAAAATTGCTTCAAAATTGCATTCCAGGGAGGTCAAAACATTCTTCCAGAGGGTTCCATTTTGGTTGAAATAGTGTTCTTTGGGGGCAGGGACTACTGTGGAAACGGTATGAAAATAGTCTAATTCCACAGGAAAAGCCTCCAGTTTGGTTCTTTATTGCCAAGTCTGTTGGTTTTTAATCATCATATGTGAAATGTAAAATGTGCATTTGTTCTTTTGTCTTTTTAAGAAAGCTTTTTATTAGTTTTTTTGCTGCGTAGTTTCCATGCAAAGGATGTGCGGACCTCATCAAGTTATTATAGCACCAATGACGAAAATGGTCAACCACGATATTCCCCATTCATGGATAAGTGCATTTGACAACAGATGTAAGTAGCATAGCATAACAGTGAAAAATGTATGTCTCACATGTCCTGCAAAATCACATCTATGTCTCGCAACAGATCTATTGCCAGGTGGTCACTTTACCAGTGACTGGGGAAAAAAAACAACAACTAATCAAAAACTAAAAAAAAAAAAAACTAATTCCAAAACTAAAGCTTTCTTTCTGAGGACTAAGAGGAATACATTTAGTTATGAGTTTTTTTTTTTTTTTTTTTTTTTTTTAAACAGGTGCCAATAATTAAACTGACTGACAGAGAGACAGATGTGAAGGTAGATATCAGTTTTAATGTTGAAACTGGTGTCAAAGCAGCAGGATCATCTTAAGGTGAGCGATTCATTTGTAATTCATACTACTAGTTCATTTGAGCATATTTGAACCCAGATTAAGGGCTTGATTTGGTGTGGTAGAACTAAAAACATTGAATTTTGTAGATGTTGAAGCTGATTTGCACTGAGACCTAATGATTGAATTAATAATAAATATAAATGAATAATATAAAATATAATATTAAAATATAAATATTTCTCATATACATGTATTGCATTTTTTTTTTTTCTTGTAGAAATATTTTGTGTTGCCATACTTGATCTTTGTGTTGAAGCAGTTTCTGCTTCAGAGAGATTATGGGCGGTATCGGTTCCTACGGCCTCATTTTAATGGTCATCAGCTTCCTGCAGGTGAGACATCAAGAAAATGTGTTTTTATGACTGCATTCCAATGTGTGTACTCTCCATCCTAAGTTCTATGTGATGGTAGTCATTTTCAATGCTATTTAGTACAGATAGGGTGGATAGCATGCACATTGGGACGAGCGTGGTTGTTTTTATTCATAGTGATTTCCAGACAGTGTTTCCCTACTGCTAATTGATACCATTTGTTCTAACTTTGTCTTCTGACCATAATCTATATAAAAGTCTTGCACTTTATGGTTGATCAAGTATACACAGTTGATTGATTTGATAATGTAATTGTTTAAATAAACTTAAATGTCTTTGGTGTCTTTTTCAGCTCCATCCCAGAATAGACTGCAGAGCTTCCAATATTAATTTGGGCATCCTGCTCATCGAATTCTTTGAATTGTATGGACGGCATTTTAATTATCTGAAAACGGGCATCCGTGTGAAGGATGGAGGAGCATATCTTGCTAAAGAGATCATGAAGGTCATGGAGATAAACCCTCAATGCTCTGTATTGAGGACCCAAACTTGCCAGGTATGAGACAAACCGTGAATCATGGATCAACCAGTTTTATCTCCTTGCATTGGATTCAAGTTAAAAAGTTAAATGAAAGGTTCTTGAAGTTCCTGAATTTGTACTAGATGTCAAGTGTGTGTGTGTGTGTGTGTGTGTTTTTTTTTTTTTTTTTAACATATATATTCCTAATGCATAAGCAAAATTGCAGTTGTGTGCTTGAAATGGCATTGCGCACAGTTGTAGGATGGCCAAAAAGAAAAAAAAAAACAAAAGTGGGAGAAAAAAAAAAAACATTTTAATGGTTCTTTGTATAGGAAATGATGTTGACCGGAGGTCTTACGGTGCTATGCAGTTGAAGGAGGTGTTTAACTATGCATACCTCATCTTGAGTCATGCTGTATCTCCACTAGCACGGAGATACCCTAGCAGAAATATGGAAAGGTTAGTCCAATACAAGTCCACAACCATTGATCATAAAAGAAAATGGCAGCCACAATTTCTGTGTGCTGCTTGAATGTTTTTCGGTAATGATGATGCCAGTGGAATCTTAAAAGGTGAGTTTACACAAAAACCCTAAACCAGTGACTAATTTTTTTTTTTTTTTTTTTTTAATGAAACCTGAGATCTGTCACTCCATTTTCCATTTCATTAAAACTTCACAGGTTCATTTATTCACGTATTCATGTAACATTAACGCAGCAATCTCATGTACAGCACTGAAGCTTTTATTTACTGCTAAATTTGTGTGCTCTGCACATGTATAAATTTGCATTTGGAATGATATGAGGATTAGTAATTGATAGCATGACAACATTCAAAACAAGTTCATGCTGTGTAATTTTACGGTCCTCAGTGTAAAATTACCTTTTATGTGGCTAGATGGCCTACTATTATGGTATATACTATTTCAAATAAGTGTGGATATTGTCCCATGACCTCACCTTCCTAATCATCATCAAATACATCAAAATGGACACTGTTTGAAGGGTCACACAGACCTCCAAAGGATAGCTGAAGGTACCGCAATTAAATCCTCAGAGCTGTTGCTAGGTCTTATGCTGGAGCAGTGGGCCCTAGGTTTTCTCCTGGTGCATGACAATGCCCACATACTCTGGTCAAATGAGGCCGGGCAGTTTCTGGACGAGGGCATTGATGGCCATCAGTTTCCCCAGACCTGAATCCATTTGAGAACCTCTGGGACATTATGTAGCTAAGCTTTCAAAGCTGCCAAGTAGCACCACAGACCATCCAAGAACTCACTGATGCTCTGATTCAGGTCTGGTAGGAGATTGCCCAGGACACCATTCACCATCTCATCAAGATCATGCCTAGATGTTGTCTGCAGTGCATACAGGCATGTCGTACACACTACTGACTTGCATTATGAATTGCTGTGTTGAAAGTAATGCTATAAATTAGATCAGCCTATAATTTTAGTTTCCATAATTTTAGTTAGTTTGAGTTTGGTTTCCACTGACCATTGTCACATTTTATGTGAAGTACACAATGTATGCAAATAAAGATTTTCAGGTTGAGTTGAACATTTCGTTCATCAAGATCAAATATATAAAATATTTATTTATTTATTTATTTATTTTTGGTTGGGTGTTTCCTTTATTCCCTTAACACTTTGAGGGGGTTTTGTGTTTTTAAATTTGTGATACTGCCACTCCTCTACATAATAGGAACAAATCTTTTTTTGCATTACTAATAATAAAACTATTAATATTAAATTACCAATGAAGAGCTGAAGGTTTTTTTTTCCTTCCGTTTACATTAATATATATATACAGTGGGAATGGAAAGTATTCAGACCCCCTTAATTTTTTTTCCTTATTAATGTACACACAACACCCCATGTTGACAGAAAAACACAGAATTGTTGACATTTTTGCAGATTTATTAAAAAAGAAAAACTGAAATATCACATGGTCCTAAGTATTCAGACCCTTTGCTGTGACACTCATATATTTAACTCAGGTTCTGTCCATTTCTTCTGATCATCCTTGAGATGGTTCTACACCTTCATTTGAGTCCAGCTGTGTTTGATTATACTGATTGGACTTGATTAGGAAAGCCACACACCTTACAGCTCAGTGCATGTCAGAGCAGATGAGAATCATGAGGTCAAAGGAACTGCCTGAAGAGCTCAGAGACAGAATTGTGGCAAGGCACAGATCTGGCCAAGGTTACACAAAAATCCCCAAGGTTACAGAGGATCCCCAAATCCAGGTGTGAAAAACTTTGCATCTTTCCCAAAAAGACTCATGGCTGTATTAGATCAAAAGGGTGCTTCTACTAAATACTGAGCAAAGGGTCTGAATACTTAGGACCATGTGATATTTCAGGTTTTCTTTTTTAATAAATAAAAAATGTCAACAATTCTGTGTTTTTCTGTCAATATGGGGTGCTGTGTATACATTAATGAGGAAAAAAAATGAACAAATGATTTTAGCAAATGGCTGCAATATAACAAAGAGTGAAAAATTTAAGGGGGTCTGAATACTTTCTGTACCCACTGTGTGTGTGTGTGTGTATAATATATATATATATATATATATATATATAATTTTTATTCAGTGGTGACACTTTAGTGCATTGTTGTCTGTCGGATTAAATTTCTTGGTGAAATCTTATTTAATTTAGATTATATTATATAATTTATTTATTTATGTATTTATTTTTTCTCTCCTAAGCATGTTGGGACGCATCATTAAAGTGACCCAGGAAGTAATTGACTACAGGGAGTGGATCATTCAGCAGTGGGAAAACAGACACAATGCCAGAATGATTGACTGTAAAAGTCAGTCAGTCTTATTTTATTATTTTTTAATGCCTCAATTTTTATGCTTTGCAAATGAGACTAAATTTTGTGGATTTTAACTCTGCTTCTGGTCATTTTAAGTCCAGAATGTTGAAGGAGATCCAGAGGAGCAGACTTCAAGTGAGGACCAGCAGAGAGATTCTTCATCACCACACAGTGCAGGCTCTCCTGTATCTCCTGTATGTCTAGCCTTGAACAGCCTTCCTCATCTTCATCTTCCTCTCTGTCCTCGCTGTCTAGGAGTGACATTGTAAGCTCCTGGTTTAGTTTCTTAGAAGTACAAGAGATGTCAGCACACTTCTGCTTTAAATCTGTACCCCTACAAAAGCATTAAGTTTGTTGTTATGCTTTGCAATTTACTACATTTTTAGATCTGCTATTGAGTGTTATTTTTAATGCATTTTTTTTTCTTGCTGTCTCTCAGGATTCTGACACACCATGGAAGTCTTCAGTTCCTCACAAGTTCTTTCCTGTGTCCTGCATGACTGATAACAATAAGAAACTACAGAGAAAAGCAAATGCATCTGGAACATTCCTCCACTCCAGAAGTCAGGTAATTCCTCCATTTTTTTTTTTTGTAAAATTCACACAGTCATCTGTTACATATTCTTTTGATGTTTTTGTTTTCCACCCACCCTCAGATACATGTAATGGTCTAAATGTTGTCATCTTGGACTTCCTATTCTGCCACCAGATGGTGACCTGGCAACCACCTTTTTAATTTAATGTAATTTATTGTTCACCATGCTTGAACAAAACCATTTCACACTACATATTTGTGTTCCAGAACACATTTTGACAAGATTTGGCACTTGATTATATTTTCTAGGTCCTCTGATTCATTTTCGGTATGATCACAAAGCCAGTTCTCATCTGACTTTTAACTCTGCCAAATGCACAGGAAACGCTGGAGGTTTGATCACCAGAGAGGTTTCATGTGTTTTGAACGAGCAGAGTTTTGTGACAGTCTTTTCACCTGCATTTAGGTGATGTTTGAATATAATGTATGTCCTAAGTTTAAGACTTATCTGATATACATTTTTATGTTTTGTACTTAAATTATTTTACAATAAACATCTTAAACTGCTGCTATTACACTTTTTGTAATTATTACATGTTTCATCTTTCATTTAAAAGAGAGGAAACTAACCGTTAGTCACATTATGAAATAATTTTCTCTACTCTAAACAATCACCACAATTATTGGTTTATTATTATTATTATTATTATTATTATTTTTATTTTTTATTTTTTTTTTTTCTTAAACTGAATGTAAGTTGACATTATGCTTTACAATAAGGATCATTTTGTATGTATGTAGTATTTTATCATGTTTATGTATCATGTGTTTTTCAAGCACTTAATGTTGTGTACTGTTATCTTGTCAGAAGTTCCAAAAAGTATTTAATAAAAGGGTAGTTTTGGTCATTGTCATCATTTCACAATGAGATTTCCCCCATTTTAAGTTCTCATTCTCCAAAGAAAGGTTGGATTTTTTTTTTTCCACCAATTTTTTGTACACAATTGTCAGACACACAAACAAAATACTTTAGTATGTTTTATTTACCATTTGTGACCATGAACCACGAAACCAATCTTAAGTAGCACAGGTATATTTGTAGTAATAGCCAAAAAATAGATTGTATGGGTCGAAATTATCTATTTTTCTTTCATGCCAAAAATCATTAGGACATCAAGTAAAGATCATGTTCCATGAAGATATTTTGTAAATTTCCTTCCATAAAAAAACACTGAACAAAATTATAAATGCAACACTTTTGTTTTTGCCCCCATTTTTCATGAGCTGAACTCAAAGATCTAAGACTTTTTCTATGTACACAAAAGGCCTATTTCTCTCTAATATTGTTCACAAATCTAAATCAAGTCTAAATCTGTGTTAGGGAGCACTTCTTCTTTGCCGAGATAATCCATTCACCTCACAGGTGTGGCATATCAAGATTCTGATTAGACAGCATGATTGTTGCACAGGTGTGCCTTAGGATGGCTACAATAAAAGGCCACTCTAAAATGTGAGAGTTTTATCACACAGCACAGTGCCACAGATGTCGCAATTTTTGAGGGAGTGTTCATTTGGCATGCTGACTACAGGTATGTCCACCAGAGCTGTTACCTTCTAATTGAATGTTCATTTCTCTATCACAAGCTGTCTCCAAAGGCGTTACAGAGAATTTAGCAGTGCATCCAACTGGCAGACCACGTGTAACCACACCAGCCCAGGACCTCCGCATCCAGCATCTGCACCTCCAAGATCGTCTGAGACCAACCACCTGGACAGCTGCTGCAACAATCGGTTTGCATAACCAAAGAATTTCTGCACAAACTGTCAGAAACCATCTCATACAAGCTCTTCTGCATGCTCGTCGTCCACATCTCGATCTGACTGCAGTTCGTTGTCGTATAATAGTTATTTCTCGGCCAAATGTTGTTCTATCCTAATTACTAAAACTATACATCAACGGAAAGCATATTTATTCAGCTTTCAGGTATATAAATCTTAGTTTCCACAAATTGAGTCTCGTGACTGGTTTTGTGGTCCAGTGTCACATTTGTCAAAATACATTTTTGTTATTGTAGAACAAACAGCACGCAACACGTACAGTGAGGGAAAAAAAATGAGATCCCCTGCTGATTTTGTACATTTGCCCACTGACAAAGAAATGATCAGTTTATAATTTTAATAGGTAGGCTTATTTGAACAGTGAGAGACAGAGGAAAAAAAAAAAAAATCAGAAAAACGCATTTCAGAAAAGTTATAAACTGATATGCATTTTAGTGAGTGAAATAAATATTTGATCCCCTATCAATCAGCAGGATTTCTGGCTCCCAGGTGCCTTGTATACAGGTAACGGGCTGAGATTAGGAGCACTCTCTTTAAGGGAGTGCTTGTAATCTCAGTTTGTTACCTGTACTGTATAAAAGGCAGGCCAGAAATCCTTCCCCTGATAGCACACCGACATCTTGTAGATGTCTATTTGACGTCTACATTAACATCTGCAAGACATGTGCAAGATGTAGTTTGCTCACCTCCAATATATTGGACGTTTCCTATCAGATGTCAAATAGATGTCTTTAAGATGTTTATGATTTAGAATGTATGTAAAAGTGACATCTTACAGATGTCTGCCAGATGTTTGTACACAACAGATGCTTTCCAGATCAAGAGATCTGGACTTCAGCTTTGGCATAATAGGAAAAAAAATATATTTTAAATAAATTAACTATTAATTTAGTTATTAATCTATATTATGTTAACTTTTGCATAACAAGCAAATAGCTGTTTAAATTATCCATTGTCTTGCACATTGTCGGAGAACCACACAGAGGCGCTCTTTCTATGCAGTTTGAATCAATGCTTATTCCATGCAACTGAGATCAGTGTGACCACACTTTAGGTTTTAAAACGCTTCAAATGCTTCCCCTCATTAATGTGGCCATAAGTCTTTAAATGTAAGCTGCAAATTACTCTTAATCATCTGTCATTATGAAATTACCTAAAAAAAAAAAAAAAAAAAAGGTTAAAGCATTGTCCTTTCTCTTTTACATCTGTTTAATTATTTGAGTTGCAATGGCCTTTATTATATACTAAAAGCCTTACTGAGCATCTTAATTGAGACATTGATGTTGCCTTTAAAATTTCAGCCCATATCATAGAAAGTTACAAGTAATCCAACCAAACATCAGTCAAAGCACACAGGCAGGCTTTAGTGTCATAGTGCTATCTGATCTCCCTGGGAGCACTGATCTCAGGTCTATCATTAGCTCTCTTTACACTGAATAATTAAGCACATTAAAAAGCATGTTCTGTGAAACCATAAGATTTGACTACTTTCCAATAAAGTTGTTTTCTGGGAAAGTGCTTACTGTGAATAAGGGAAATAACACACTGTCAGGGTACAAATGATCTGTAAGCTTTTGAACAGAATCATTTTTGTTATTTCACAAGCTTGGCTTATCCCAGCAAACACCCCCAAACCAAACCCAATACAGCCGATCCAGAGAATCCTATTTTATATACCTTTCATCTTAGAGCTTAAGCCATGCCTGTTGTTTTGTCTTGTGCAATATAGTTTAATGTATGTTATGCAGATAAAAAACAAACAAACAAACACTATGTTCAATATCAATGGTTTCAATAACAATAACAACAACAGCAATAATAGTAATAATAATAATAAACATCTTACAGATTCTGCAAGGGTTATGTAAACCTATGATTACAGCTGTAGATATTTAACATAATTTGTAATTGATTAGAGTACAGTAGTAATGGTGAGATTACTGACTTTGAACTCTTTCGAAATTCGCCAATGTGTAACCTTTGAAAAAAGTGAATCATCAACACAAACTTATAATTTTACCCCAGGTAAAGGATCTAATATGTTCAAATGCAAACTTTACAAAAGCACTAGGCTTAAATAGCCAAATGTACATGAAATACCAAGAAAAGAAACAATTAATTGGTTAAAATGTATGCCTTCTCAGAACTGTTTCTTTTTATGAATGCACCTGAATGGATTTCGGTTCAACAGGACATTACATTTTAGCACCATGCATGATAAAGCCATTCATTCTTGTGTTAGTCTTTCTTTGAATGGATTGTGAGTCAAAGCTGGTCCTCTATTAAAAAAAAAAAAACTAATAGTAAATAAATAAAAAACAATTTGTAAACCTGCTGTATAGTGTTGTACAAAGTAGGTGACATAGTGGAGTAACAGAGTACACCCACTTTAAAACGACAGACATTAACTCAAATGTGCATTTACAACACAGTGAAAAAATGTATGTTACAGTACATGACTAATGTACTTTCACTGTGGGTTGATGAAAGGCTGTCTACATATATGTCCTTTAACATTTATGCATGTACTATTGAATGCTGCATTATTTTTGAAATGTAAAAAGCTAAAAAAAAAAAAAAAAAAAAAAAAAAGCTGTCACCGTTTACCTGCATTAGCAACATGGCAAATGTAATGAGCCACACCAGTTATCAGATGTCTGAAAATAAAGTCATATATTTTAGTAAATTACCTATCTTCTCCCATATTTAAGGAAATTACAAGAAACATGGGCTAGTTCTTGGCACTGCTGTCCCATGGGAGTTTTGGAAGAAATATTTGCCCTTTGCTTTTGTTTACAGTCACTTTTTAGCTTGCACCTAGACAACACTCATTTTTCAATAGTAACAGATTCCCACCCAGCCCAATAATAATACAAAAATAATTCATGTAATTTTCAAACTCTTAGCTCACATTCATCACACATGGAGGCAAAAAGTTCCCATTGTAAATTGAAGGAGGGACCCCAAATTATGAGGGACCATAATATATAATTGGGTTCTCCTGCTAGTAAGCAGACATCCATGATGCCCAGGAAATTGCATAGCAATATGCCTAAATATACTAAATACATTCATAATACCTCAGAAATTACATACCAATGCCTTGGCAACTACTTTTCTTCCGAAAATGTAAAATTCTAGTAATTAATAGAATTCATATATTATAAGATATATTCATATATATTGTAATAATATAATCTATTTTTTATTCATGAAATTGCATTTTTTATATTTCAGGTCAAATAGATTTCCCAAAAACATAACATAAAAATAAGCAGCAACAAATCAGTCAGCAAATCAGTAAGTTTGACAACATGGTTTAGCAACTCATCTGTGAGGTCTGTTTAGTTAGAATTGTGGTGTTTATATTTATAGTGATAGTATAATTTATTTAGCTTAGTCTGAGTTTACACGCAACAACAAAAGCCATTCTGCAAAAAAAAAAAAAAAAAAAAATCAAACCATAGATGCAATTACATAAACATCTTTTTACATTTTTTAAATCACGTAAATTAACAAAAAAAAAATATATATATAAAAGGCATTTTTATCAGGCTCCTGTATATAGGTTTCAACGACCTGGTTGTTTTAGATTGGCAGAGTCAAACTCCATATTTAAATCCTATTGAACATAAGTTTCACCAGCTAAAGAGGTGACTTAAGGCAAAAGCACCCCAAAACAAGCAACAATTGAAACTGGCTGTGTAAATAGCTGGGAAAAGCATTTCAAAAGATGAGACAAAGAGTCTGGCGATGTCTATAGATCGCAGACTCACTGCTCTGATTGCATGCAAGGGATTTGCAATTAAATATTAGGACTGCGATCTCCGTGCCCAAGACATGAGCATTGGCTGCCCCCCCTGAACTTGGATGCTGGGCAAACTGAATCGCATAGTCGAGACTGATGGTACAAAGGATGGTACGATGATGGGTAGCCAGGCTCTCAGAGACTGTGCAAGTGGGACCGAAGCAACCACAGACACACCATTGACTACTCTTCGTGCTCTCTTGGGACCCAGAGATAGAGGAAACTGCATTTTTTTTTTTTTTTTTAATTTGTGTACAAAACAAAGGATTTTCCACCCAGACCTCAGAGGGAGGGAATGGTGCAGTCACCATCTTCCGAAGAGCTGTCCCCTCCATCTCTGGGTCGCTCATCTCAGAGCCTCTTACCTTTCCGCTTGCCACCAGATTTTGCAGTGGCCTGGATGTGCTGGGGGCTCTCAACTGCATTGCCAAAAAGGCCGGTTTGGAACACGGGGGTGTTCTCGATATCCCTTATGTCGACCCAACATAGCCAGGATGGTGCTCACTTGACCCAGATAACGCGCAGTGAACTTCATTGCTCACAGCGTGAGATCAGTCGCTGTACGCAGTTCTTGTAGAATTGCTCGGTCGTGACCACCCTCGTGCAGGTACTTGAGCGACTAGACGAGTACTGTGAGGGGAGACATGGTTTACCCATGTGAGTCCGACCCTCTCAGCAGCCCAGACAAACAGCCACTATCTCTTGGTCTGATTCGGACAATGCTACCATTCCTGAAGGTGGCAATGCAGGCAGATCGTCATCCCCAGAGAGAGTGGGCTCACCCTCCGATGCAGTGCTGAGGGAAGAAAATGGCCGGTACACTTCGTTTACAAGTTCCAGCACACCAGGCAACTGTACCGGGCAGCTCTATTGGCTGCAGAGGACTAGAGGGATGAGGAGCCCTATGTAAGAATCTATAGTCTGCCTCGACCCAGACTCCACTCCACAATATTTGTTTGATCATGCTCATTTGCCAAAAGGGCTTAATTATTATAGAGAAGAAGACATTAAACAGCTATGTTGTTTCTTGACCATTTGAGATGATTAGATCCTGAGCAAATGGAGACCCATTGTAGCATGGGAGCGGGTGTGGGACATTAAGAACCATCTCAGACAAAGAGGTGTCAGAACATAATTAACATACAGACCACAGCTATTACGACAGGAGCAACTTCATTTACATTAGGGTAGTGAAATGTAACTGTATAAAAAGTTTGAGATTAGGATGTTCTGGGTTCATTCCGACTCCGTTGAACCCAAGCTACTACATGTACTTTGTCACTGCTAAACTGCAATAAACATCTTCATCAAGAATTTCTACGTCCACCCAGCCCAGGAGGGATTTCCGAACAAAACAAAGAAAAGGTAAGAAAAGTGGTTTCTTTCTTCTATGCTGTTTTTGTCAGGGAACCCCCTGGTTTTAAAAGAATCTAGAAAAGAAAGTTTTAAGGACAGAAGATAATCTAGTTTATTTAGTATTAGCAGGAGGAGTTCTTAAGCCTATTCTGTACAATTCTGTTTAAAATTCTAACGGAACTGAATTAACCCGACGTAGTGTGGTGGCAGAGCTGTATTAGAATCGTTGTTTCTAAAGTAACTGAAACAAAGTGCTTAAGTTTAAAGTTTCTAAAGTAAATGAAACTTGTTGTTGGTCTCTTATAATTCTGTTAAGATTCTAAAGTAATTGAATCAACCCAACGCACTGTGGTGGCAGAGTTGTATTAGATCTGTTGTGTCTAGAGTTGTAAGTTTCTAACGTAATTGAAACAAACTGTGAAGATGTTATGATTCTGCTTAAATTCTAAAGTAACTGAATTGATCCGACGTAGTGTGATCACAGAATTATTTCATAATAGTTGAGTCTGATGTACCATGACTCTGTTCAGTTTAAAGCAGTAACCCGAAGAAGTGTGTTTTTTTGCCCGACGTACAGTGGCACTGTTTTAATCTAATAAATATTAGTTTGAGCCAAAGGAACTGTGGCTAGAAAAAGGGCTGTTTAAGAAAATATAACACAAATGTACTGTGGTGTTGTCCAATGTACTGTGACAAACATTGTTATATTTTTCTTAAACAGTTGCAGAAGTTGAAACTGTAAGTGCTTGGTATGCCTGAAGTGTGAGACATTTGTTATAATTCTGTTAAGATTCTAAAGTAATTGAATCAGCCCGACGTAGTGTGGAAGCAGAGTTGTATTAGACCTGTTGTTTCTAAAGTAACTGAAACTGAGTTGTAAGTTTCTAACTGAAACTGAGTAAGTTGTGATAATTCTGATAAAATTCTAAAGTAACTGAATTGACCCAGCGCAGTGTGGTCACAGAATTATGTCATAATTGTTGTGTGTTTTAGTGTAGTGAGTCCGACGCACTGTGACTCTGTGAAGTCTAAAGCCCAAAAGCAGTGTTGATTTCCCAACATACTATAACTTAGTAACTAAGTAAACTGCCTTAAAAATATAACCTCAAACCCGAAGTAGTGTGGTTTTGTCCGACGTACTGTGACATTGTTACATTTTTAGCAGTTTAATGTAGTGAAGTGTAAGGCCCGATGGAGTGTGGCCATGTCCGAAGAAATGAGAATTTGGTTCAGAAACCTGACGTAGTGTGGCTGTTTTATTCATTTGTCGCCGAAGCACAGGAGCTTGAATAATTAGACTAACAGGTATCTTAAAGCAACTAGATAATATTAAGTCAGTGAAGGAATAAAGCCTATTTAATTGCTGAAGACAATTTAATAAGACTGTGAAAATGGAAGAGCTAATAATTAAATACATTGCTAAGTACGGCTCAGTAGGAATGTTTGATGGGATAGAGAAGATAGTTGAAAA
Source organism: Cirrhinus molitorella (assembly GCA_033026305.1). NCBI lineage: Eukaryota > Metazoa > Chordata > Actinopteri > Cypriniformes > Cyprinidae > Cirrhinus > Cirrhinus molitorella. The sequence continues at coordinate 24,304,537 of CM065123.1, read as the reverse complement.
TCCATATGAATGGGCTATCTCTAAGTTTGAAAACTTTCCAAAAATGCCTAGGAAAGGAAAAATTGCCAATGCGCTTCAAGCTGTTCTTGCATCGTACAAAGTAACTAGGAGGAGAGTAGATGAGCTAGAGGCTGAAAATAAACGACTCCGTTTCAGAGTAATAGCTACTAAAAATGACAATGCAAGTAAAACAATATGGAAAGAAGAAAAGGTTAGGATGCAGAATGAGATCACACGTCTTACAACTAACAATAGCATGCTTAGATCATCTGTAGAAGCATTGTCCAACAATTTGGAGGAAGAAAAAGTTGCATGTCAGTTTATGATAAAGAATGGCACAACTAAGAAACACAGCAGTAAGACACCGTTAGGAGTAACGACGTGTAACCCAATTTCAGAAGTACTAGATTTACAGGAAGATGAGAGTTGGGAAAGAGATTCTGAGTATTCTGACTGCACAGCTAGATTCCCAATAGCACCAGTGCGAACAAGACAGAATGGAAATGGAAATGAGAGGGTTCTTGATCAAAGAACTGAAAATGGCCAAGCTGTTAGACAGCTGTCTTTTATGGACTTTCAAAGTCTTGTTACAGCTGTGGGTACTTTTGACCCTGATAATATGGATCCTGTAGAGTTTTCATCAAAACTGGAGAAGGTAGTGAATGTTTATAGTGTGTCAGATGAAGATGCTTGTAGACTTCTCATGATCTGCATTCCTCGCTCATTAACTGGTGCTCTCTCACAGGAAATTCGTGACAAAAGAGCAGACAGAGAAGCAAGGAGAGAAGCTCTCCTTAGACTTGTTGGGACTGATTTGGTCAACTTGAGGAAGATAACTGAGGTGACAATGGAACCTGAAGAGCATCCTCGAGCATTTGCTTCCAGGTTGTGGGAAATGTTTAGCTGTTACAGTGGTTTGCCAAATGCAACTAAACAAAACCTCACGTTTAAGTCTGCATTAATTGCACAGAGCAGTTCACACATGCAAGAAGCCATTGCTCTGCATGTAGATGTAAATACACCATACGAGCAAATCATTTCCAAAATGACACAGCATTTTAATGCAAGATGTCAATTGAAAGCTGCAGAATCTAGATGTCCAGTTGCTGCCTTTGGCAGAAGAGAATGTTCTAGATTACCTAATAGTTTCCATCAAAGACCAAGGAGATTTGAAAGAGTAAATTCAGAAGGTGTTACTGTTACTCTGTTATGCATGTGGAAAAGCTGGTCACATTGCCAGACATTGTCAAGAGAATAAGAAATCTTGTGAAAGCTTTGCATATCATGCATGTGGAAAGGATGGTCACATAGCAAGGCATTGTTTGGAGAAAGGTAGGAAAGATCAGGAAGTTGTTTGTTTTGCTTGTGGAAAGATGGGACACAAGGCAAGACAGTGTCACTTTTCACACAAAAGAAAGACGGGCTATCGTGATTTGCTTAAGAAGATAGGCAATTTAGAAACCCAATTGGCATTGTTGAAAGGAAATAAGGATGAAGCCATTCACACCTTACCAGACACAGCACTGCAGGAACATGACTGTAGTTCAGTCACAAGCAGATGCTGATGTGAATTGGAGGAATTTTTTTTATGATAGTAACATATTTTAGGAAAATAGGTTTACTATCAAAAGGGGGGTAGTTCTTTATAATTTATGAGAAATGTGTTAATGGCATTGATATTTAAATATAACTTCTGAGAAATTATTTAATTGCATTTTGTGATTAAATTTATGTAACACTGATGTTTTAAATGTGAAAAGATTATTGTGGGGGAAAGGGGGGCAACCTCTTGTTTTTGATCATTTCAGGTATAAGCATCAAGATGTTTGTTGGAAAGGTGTAACTTCTTGGAGAAAAATGATCTGGTCATCCGGAGTACAAGAGATTTCCAGCAGAACAAGTGGAGCCAGAGGACTTCCAGATGAAAAAGGACATTGTAAAGAACAGAGTGATCACCATGACTGAGAAAATCAAGAGATTGCCAGACCTGCAAGATCCAGAACTCCAGTCCTAAAAGATCTAGAAATCCTGAGATTCACTATGGGATGATGGACTTTGGAGAACCACACAGACTACAACACCAGTGTCTGCTTCTTTCTGAGGACTTGCTATCCAATGTGAAATGAATGAACAACAGATCAGAGAAACACAAAGTGATCAAGATTTTTAGAAGACTACGGACAGCAGTCTTATCACCAAGATAGAAAACAAGTGGGCAAAGGACATACCCACTCAAAGAAATGCACAAAGACAGGGACTCACTGCACATGACACTAGAAATACACAAATATATGCATTCTCAAATGAAGAAAATAAATTAATTGTCTATTGAATGCACACGTGGACAAAGGATGTTCACACTGATAAAAAGGGACAAAATGCACGTGAAGAAAACACAATGCATGCACACGCCTACACACACATACTTTATGCTATTGATTTATTGATTTGGCTATGTTTGTACTGTCATAATGTTTAGTATATTAGACAATTCCTTTTGCTGTTATGGTTGTCAAGTGCTCCTCTCCCAAACCCAAGGAAATGTTTGTATGTAATTTTGTCTCTATGATAATTTTGCCTAATTGGATGGAGCGATAACCAGTGTGCATGAGGTGATGACCCAATGACGGGTAAGATTCTCCAGTGCCCAGACGGGGTTCAACCTAAGGCAGGGCTTCACCGCCACTGGGCACCTGCCCAGGAAGGGAGGTGTAATCTGTGTAACAGGAGTGAGTGTGATGCTTCTTTTGGGCCAAGAGCATCAAAGAGGGGACTGTAAGAATCTATAGTCTGCCTCGACCCAGACTCCACTCCACAATATTTGTTTGATCATGCTCATTTGCCAAAAGGGCTTAATTATTATAGAGAAGAAGACATTCAACAGCTATGTTGTTTCTTGACCATTTGAGATGATTAGATCCTGAGCAAATGGAGACCCATTGTAGCATGGGAGCGGGTGTGGGACATTAAGAACCATCTCAGACAAAGAGGTGTCAGAACATAATTAACATACAGACCACAGCTATTACGACAGGAGCAACTTCATTTACATTAGGGTAGTGAAATGTAACTGTATAAAAAGTTTGAGATTAGGATGTTCTGGGTTCATTCCGACTCCGTTGAACCCAAGGTACTACATGTACTTTGTCACTGCTAAACTGCAATAAACATCTTCATCAAGAATTTCTACGTCCTCATCACTTTTTCTTACACCTAGGAGGTTGATTTCTTGGAGGGGAAACTCTCACCATACCCCTTTAGAGCACCCAATCTACTACCTGAAGTAGACCTTCCCCGACTCTTGCCAGGAAGAGACCTAGATCAAGGCAGAGGTGAGGGAAATTCACCGCTTTTGATGAAGGGTAATCTCACTCACAACTCTGGCATGATCATCTTTTCACAGTGGGTACATGACTCATCCACGAATGCCACCTCAGCGTGCTTGAAGCCCAGACATGTGAGGCAGTGATCATGACCATCCAGAGGCACCAGATAATGACTGTATTCAGAAACACACGGGTGGAATCATCTTTAGAAAGATACAACGTCATTCCCAGGTAATGCTTGTTTAGGGAAATTTATTTATATTTTCTTTTATTAGTGCTGAAGCGCATAGGAGAAATAGCTACAACACTAGCAGGGATTAGTGGAGCCTGTTGTGCACACACTCTTGAAGAACAGTTCACAAGATTGCGACCACTGCTGCAGTGACATCACACCAAACAAAAATGTTCCTGTTGGAAGATCCAACCTTGGTCCACTATTATATTTCTATTAGGGACAGTCAGGTTTTAATTTTTTATCTGCTGGTATTTGATAGAATCCATGATGCCATCTATCTCAACAAGATGTCCATGATTTCTGGCATAAATAGGCCTACAACATTAAAGATACAGCAGTATATTCCTGTGCGCACCAAACCCATCTTGAGTGTTTGCCGCTAAAAATAGTTTCATCTGACCACAGACCATAGTCCCGTTTGAAGAGTATCTAGCAAATGAATATAATTAGGGCCAGAGCACCGATGGTGTGAGGACCCTATTGGAATTGCTCTGTTTCTTCTTCTTCTTCTTCTTCTTCTTCTTCTTCTTCTTCTTCTTCTTCTCCAAAGCGAATCGCATTTTTGAGGGCCTAAACATGCTCGAAAACTCTGCCACTGTACTGACTGAGTCTAGGAATAGTGCTGAGGTGAGAACCACCTGTTCTTTTGCCAAAGTTGATGGCAAAGTTAAGGTTAGGCCCATGGTTAGGCCCATTACTGTTAGAACTCTGAACAGGCTATCAGTCAGTGCCCCCAAATTCCAATTCCAACCATCACCAAAGATCAGCTCTCAGAGTGGATACGAACCAATAGGTGATGCACTGTGGTTTTGCCCATTAGGTTACCCAATGTAGTCTGAAAAAACCATGTCCACTTTGTCAGAGGAAGCATCTATGAATGAGGTAAATGAAAGGCCTGTCACAGAGGCATCCAAAACCGAGGCTCGCTTAGTCAGCTCAGCGACACAGACAGTGTACCTGAACAAACCAGTCAGGAGTAATAAAGTTTTGCTCAAGGTTGTCAGAGTGCTCCTACACTAGGTAATTGCACTACGTGTACAATGCTCCTGCCAGAAGCAGCACAGAAACTTGGCTTAAGAGGTACTGAAGAAAGCTTAGCTCTGAGAAAAATCTGTCATGATGTGCAAACCCTTGGGTCTCATTCCACATTTCTCCATACTCCAATCCAAAGAAGCAAAATGTCATATCCTGAGCCTTTACTGCACCACAACTTGATCTCATTGACCACTCTTACCCAATTCCCAAGCTGCAGAAGCAGTACAAGCACTTGGCTAGACTACCATTACAGTGCTTTGAAAAGGCCTCTCATCCTTGTTGGTGCGGATCAAACTCACATAATCTCACCAATTAAGTCAGTAAGACTTGGTCTGCTATTTCACCAGGTCCACTTTTTTCCCGAAGATAGACCCCTTCGTCAGTTTATCTGGTGTGACACCCAGGAGAAGGGGACTTTTGTCTTTGAATGGCAAGTTCTGAGATTCGGGACAACGTGCAGCTCCTGCTGTGTGACCTTTGCCTTACAGCGACACGTAAGGGACCGTAGCCAACTAAACAAAGATGTGAGGTTCTCCATACAAAGATGCTTTTACATTGACAATTGCTTGCAGAGCTTGCCATCGATGGAGGAGGCTAAGCAATTGGTTGACAAGCTAAGGGGGCTATTAGCAGAAGGAGGTTTTGAATTTAAACAATGGGCCAGCGTGCATATGTTGCAGTCACCTACCTGCACACCGAATATCAACTTGGTAAGATCCATCTGTCATTTATACTGGTATGCTCTAGAGTAGCACCAAAAAGAGTTCTGTCAATACCCCATTTGGCGCTCTGTGCTGCTGGGTTTGGTGAACAGGTAAAAATCCAGCAACAGAAAGAGATAACCTGCTGGTGTCGACAAATGCACCAGCGCGTTTTGTGGCATTTCTTCTTGATAACCTCTAAAGGAACTTAAATTTTGCCGTCATTTTTGATTGTACAGATAATAGCAATACATCCTTCAAATCTGTAAAGTGTCTACTTTTATTTGTATACACTCATAATAATAGCATAACTTTGTGCTTTTTTAAAATAAAGAAAACAAACAAGGTGTGCTTTCAGCTGTCTCGGTCTCGGATTTTCATTTAGAAACGTGTCACAAAAATGAACTAAAAACACACCGAATACTTGACACACAGACATGAGAGATATATCTATAGAAAGCTTCTGTCTACTTTTAATGAAGTAAGTCATGTCGAAAAACAAATATTCTGTGATAAAGTAAACCATATGACACCAATGCGATATCCGATCCTTTCCATCTGACTTTCTTATTTTTAATGTGATTATGCTCACAAGCTACTTTTTACTTTTGATATTAAGATTGTCCAAGTGAGATGCGCAAACATGTAAACGCCAACATCACTTCAAAAAAAAAAAAAAAAAGCAGCAAAACTTTTCTTAAAGTTCATCTCAGCTACTTCTTGTTTCTGGAAAAAGACACACTGTGATGAGTCTTATATTTACTTCAGAAAAAGGAGGAGATCCTATGCATGGCTAGATCCAGCGGAGAAGATCATTTACATGTGTAAAACTTTCTTTTGTTAGCCTACTTGCATTAGTTGCTATTGTGTTACTGTGACATCATTTGTACACATTTTACAAGTTTCCAAACTATGATTCCTGACTACATGTATAAATCAAGCTACTTTATGAAGCATCTTTCATTGCATTTAAATGTCTCACAACGCCAGGATGTTTTTTAATGTTCTATAAAATTGAAGAAATAGGTTTTATACTTTAACACTGAATGATAGTCTAAAAATGTTTAGGCAAAACGTTACTGTGACATACTCTGTTCACAAATATATTTAGATGTTTATGACGTGCTTAACAATAATAATTTAATAGTTATTTAATAGTTAATTTAATAGTTTCCCAGATATAACATTTTTGTAAGGTATAATGCATACAAAGCATGCTTGCGTTTATGACTATAAAATCATATTTATTTATTTTTTTATTTATTTAAGAGTTATTTATTATAGTGGCCAAAATTTGTGATTGGTAATGTAATAATATAGTTCCCCGTCTGTCGTTCACGTTCGACGTTGTGTCGAAGTGACGACTAGGGGTCGCTCTTGAGAGCCCGAATACCTCTGACAGCTTTGAGAAAAGGCCAATGAGAATTGGTATGCAGTATTTGCATAGCCCGCTCCGCCCCGGAGATCCGGGCATAAGAGGGGGGGGCTAGGCAACACTCATTGTTCTGTTTCTTCGGAGCCGAATGCAGCGTCTCTTCATTGAGAAGCAGCGTTACTCACCTCTCTCGTCGTTGGATCTACGGCACGGGCAGCGGTCTCTTCCTTCTCGAACGCAGTAGCAGTGAGAGTCCCCTGGGTGCTTCGACGGCGAATCTTGAAGAGCAGATTTCCTCTTAATAAAATCTAAAGAGCAAATTTCTCTAAAAGAGTGCAGACACGGTGGGTTTGTGTGTTTACTATGCCTTTCCTTCCGTGTCCTTCTGGTTGCGGCTTCTTTCTCTCCCAAAACGATCGGCACGAGCTCTGTCTTCAATGTTTGGGTCGTGACCATGCTGAAGCAGCGTTCGGCGAGGGCGGATGTCCTGCTTGCGAGGACATGCCCCTCAGCACACTTCGTTCGCGAGTCGCGTTCTTTACTAAAAGACCGCGGCTCGCATCAACCGCTACCGCGGCTCGTCCTTCTACTTCCGGGTACGAGGCTGCCGCGGCGCGTGTTGATGAAGAGCGAGAGAGCGCGAGCGTTTCGCCGGGTAATTCCCCGCGTCCCTCGCGCTCTGTGTGTCTGCCGGTCGAGCTTTCGGATGACTTTGAAAACTCGTCTCAGTACGGGTTGGATTGGTTATTCGGGGCTCCTGCGGGGGAGGAAGAAGTGTCTGCAGCATCGGAGAGTGGGCAGCCATCTGAAGCAGACGCGCTATCTGAGGCACCCGCTGCGGGGGCGGGTTCTCAGTCAGTAGCAGACGCGGAAATGGCGGCCATGCTCGAACGGGCGGCCAAAGCAATCGGGATTGAGTGGAAGTCTCCGCCCCATCCTGAGCGCTCACGGCTGGATGATTGGTATCTGGGTAACGACCGTGGTTCTCGGCCACGTTCTACCCCAGTTCCTTTCTTCCCGGAAGTGCATGAGGAACTGACTAAGTCGTGGAAGGCTCCTTTTTCAGCCAGAACGCGTCTTAGCGGTTCTTCCTCTCTCACCACCCTCGATGGAGGTCCAGCGAAGGGGTATACGGAGGTTCCCGCCGTGGAGCGTGCGATCGCGGTGCATCTTTGCCCGCAGACCGCCGCCACCTGGCGGGACCGCCCAAAACTCCCGTCCAGGGCATGTAAGGCTTCTTCCGCTCTCGTGGGGAAGGCTTATGCTGCTTCTGGACAAGCTGCGTCCGCCCTTCACGCTATGGCCGTCCTGCAGGTCTATCAGGCCAAGGTTCTTAGCGAGTTGCACGAGGGTGTTCCCAAACCAGAGCTTTTGCAGGATCTGCGCTCGGCGACTGACTATGCTCTACGAGCTACGAAGGTCACGGCGCAGGCTCTGGGGAGGGCGATGTCCACTATGGTGGTCCAGGAGCGCCACCTTTGGCTGAATCTGGCGGAAATGAAGGACGCTGAGAAGGTTCGCTTTCTTGACGCCCCCATTTCTCAGGCTGGTCTCTTTGGCGACACTGTCGAGGAATTTGCACAGCAGTTCTCCGCAGTGAAGAAACAGACGGAGGCTATCAAACACATCTTGCCTCGTCGGGCGCCGCCCCCCGGGCCCGCACCCCCGAGGCAGCAGCCTCCGCCTGTTTCACGCCGAGGACGACCGCCTTCCAGACCGGCTCAGGGCCCGCCACAGGCTGGTCCTGCACCTAAACCAGCCTTGCGGTCGAGCTCTCGCAAGAAGGTGGCGCCGTTAGCTCAGTCTCAGGCCGCTAAGAACCCTCGTCAGGCTTCGAAGCGTTCCTGAAACGAGCAGCCCGGAGGAGAGAGATCTGCTGACCTGTCTGGATCCACACTCGGCGAGGGGACGAGTGTGGGTTTCGGCTCCACCCCGGCTGTCTGCCTCTCGGCAGACGGCCACCACATGGTCAATAAAAGAGCAATTTTCTTCTCTGGGCGAAAAAATCTATGTGACTGCGTCCCTCCGGGGTACCCAGCCACTAAAACATGTCAAAGCATGCTCAACCGCAGGGCCTGCGCTTCGGCATGCTTTGACGAATCAAGTGCATCCATCAGTCGATCCCCTGAGCTCAGGCGATCTTCTGTTGGATCCTTGTCTGTCGGTTCCGATGGTCGATCCTCCCATGGCTGGGTCCCTCCGGGGTACCCAGCCACCAAAACACATCAAAGCATGCTCAACCGCAAAACCTGCGCTTCTGCATACTTTGACAGAGAAACAAGCGCATCCGTCAGTCGATCCCCTGAGCTCAGGCGATCTTCTCACGGATCCTTGTATGTCGGTTATGGCGATCAAAGCACCTTGTGTCCTCCGGGACAGCACGCCCCCGAACAAAGGGCTTTCACCACAACTCAGTCACACCGTACCCACCCGAGGTACGTCGGTGGTCCCCCTGAGACCGTTGGCAGAGAGTTTTACAGCTTGGCTCGAGATACCCAACCTCTCTCGCTGGCTTCTCAGAACCATCCGACTCGGCTATGCTATCCAATTCGCACGCAACCCGCCCAAGTTCAGCGGCATCTTCTCTACCGCGGTTCGGGACGAGAATGCTGCGGTTCTTCGGGCGGAGATCGCGACCCTTCTGGTGAAGGACGCGATAGAGCCGGTCCCCTCGGCCGACATGAAGAAAGGGTTCTACAGCCCCTACTTCATTGTACCCAAGAAAGGTGGCGGTTTAAGACCAATCCTGGATCTGAGGATTCTGAATCGGGCCCTTCACAAGCTCCCCTTCAGAATGCTAACGCTCAAACGCATTCTCACGTGCATCAGATTCCAGGATTGGTTTGTGGCGATAGACCTGAAAGACGCGTACTTTCATGTCTCGATTCTTCCAAGACACAGGCCCTTCCTGCGGTTTGCCTTCGAAGGTCGAGCATTTCAGTACAAAGTCCTTCCATTTGGGCTCTCCCTGTCTCCCCGCGTCTTTACGAAAGTCGCAGAGGCAGCCCTTGCCCCTCTCCGGGAGAGGGGCATCCGCATTCTCAAGCACACTCTCAGGAGTTGGTATGCAAACACAGGGATGTGGTTCTCAACCATCTGGCCCATCTGGGGTTTCGGGTCAACTGGGAAAAGAGCAAGCTCGCCCCGGTACGGAGCATCTCTTTTCTCGGTATACAACTAGACTCGGTTGCCATGAGTGCACGGCTCTCCCCGGAGCGTGCACAGTCAGTGCTGAGCTGCGTCCAGAAGCTCTCACGCAGCCCGACGGTCCCCCTCAAACAATTTCAGAGGCTCCTGGGTCACATGGCATCCGCAGCCGCCGTCACGCCGCTGGGCCTGATGCACATGAGACCGTTACAACACTGGCTGCGTTCCCGAGTCCCGAGATGGCCATGGCGCCAGGGTTCATACCGGGTGCACGTCACACCCGTATGTCTAAAAACCCTCGGTCCTTGGAAAGACATTTCGTTCCTACGGGCCGGGGTGCCCTTAGGACAAGTGTCCAGGCGCATTTTGGTTACGACAGATGCATCCAACACAGGCTGGGGCGCCGTATGCAATGGGCAAGCAGCTGCAGGGCTCTGGTCGGGCCCTCGGCTGCATTGGCATATCAATTGCCTCGAGCTGCTGACAGTGTTTTTGGCCCTGAAGAGGTTCCGACCTTTGGTTCAGGGCAAACACGTGCTGGTCCGCACAGACAGCACTGCGACTGTAGCCTACATCAATCACCAGGGCGGTGTACGCTCCTTTCGCATGTCACAGCTAGCCCGCCATCTCCTCCTTTGGTGTCGAAACAATGTCAAGTCTCTACGAGCCACCCACATACCGGGCGAACTCAATTGGGTAGCGGACGCGCTCTCCCGACAGACTTCGCTTCGGGGCGAGTGGAGACTTCACCCTCAGACGGTTCAGCTGATCTGGAGTCTTTTCGGTCAGGCCCAGGTCGACCTGTTTGCCTCGATAGAGAACACTCACTGCCAGTTGTGGTACGGTCTGTCCGAGGCGCCCCTCGGCACAGATGCACTGGCACACAGCTGGCCTCAGGGCCTCCTCAAGTATGCGTTTCCACCAGTGAGCCTAATTGCACAGACCCTGTGCAAAGTCAGGGAGGACAGAGAACAGATCCTGCTGGTGGCCCCCTACTGGCCCAACAGGGTTTGGTTCTCAGAGCTGGTGCTCCTCTCCCCCGTTCCTCCCTGGCGCATTCCCCTGAGGAAGGACCTCCTTTCACAGGGGAAGGGCACGATATGGCACCCGCGCCCAGATCTCTGGAACCTCCACGTATGGTCCCTGGACGCGACCAGGAGGATTTCAGAGATCTCCCACTGGCAGTGGTAAACACTCTGTTGCAGTCGAGAGCTCCTTCCACGAGGCGGCTGTACGACCTCAGATGGCGCAAATTCACAAACTGGTGTTCCTCCCGGGGGGAGAACCCACGGAGATGTGGCATCCGAACGGTGCTTTCCTTCCTCCAAGGAGGACTGGATAGACACCTTTCTGCTTCAACACTTAAGGTCCAGGTAGCCGCTATTGCCGCTAACCACGACCTGGTGGAAGGTAGATCGGTTGGGAAGCACAATTTGGTTATACGATTCCTTAAAGGTGCACGCAGGCTGAACCCCGTCAGACCGCGCCTTGTCCCCTCTTGGGATCTGTCTGTGGTCCTCCGGGGCCTACAGTCAGATCCCTTTGAGCCGCTCCAGTCAGTCGAACTCAGTGCTCTCTCCCAAAAGACGGCTCTCCTGACTGCGCTCACATCGATCAAAAGAGTGGGAGACCTCCAAGCCCTCTCCGTCAGTGACTCGTGCCTCGAATTCGGGCCGGCTAACTCTCACGTTATCCTGAGACCCCGGCCCGGTTATGTGCCCAAAGTGCCCACCACTCCCTTCAGGGACCAGGTGGTCACTCTGCAAGCTATCCCTTCTCAGGAAGGCGACCCCAACCTCTCCTTGTTATGCCCAGTCCGTGCCCTGAGCATTTACTTGGAACGTACTGAAAGCTTCAGACGGTCGAGTCAGCTCTTTGTCTGTTTTGGAGGACAGCAGAAGGGGAAAGCTGTCTCCAAACAAAGAATTTCCCACTGGATTGTGGATGCGATTCGTTTGGCCTACCAGGCCACAGGGGTGCCCTGCCCGCTGGGGGTGCACGCCCACTCCACCAGGGGCGTCGCAGCGTCGGTTGCGCTGGCGAACGGGATCTCTTTAACAGACATTTGCAGAGCTGCAGGTTGGGCTACACCTAACACGTTTGCCAGGTTCTACAATCTGCGTGTAGAACCAGTCTCTTCGGGAGTCCTGAACGCAAGCCCAGTAACTCCTGAAGCTGACACGGTGTAGAAGCTTGCTGAAGCGTCGTTCCCCACGGGTGATGACGCTTCCCCAGTTCAGTAAGTTTCCTGGCGTGAACCCTGAACGACAATTTCCATCATGTTGCACCCGCAACGTAGCTATGTTCAGCGGAGGAACTAGCTATCAGAATCTAATATGAGGTTAGGTTGCCTCTTGTGAACTCTCATATTAGGTTGGTGCCCCACATGTAGTGGCTCCTAATGCGGCCCCATGTGTGTATCTCCACCTATACTCCCAGAGATGCGGTGTTTCCCTTAAGACAAAACTTGTCTCCGACCCTGAGCTCAGCAGTCTCTCCTCATGCAGAGCCTGCCTCAGGATCGTCCCCTTGTTGTGCTCCCCTAGTGCGAGCCCTCAAGTGTATTCTCCACACAAATACCTCCCTCCGGGCAGGGTGTGGTCTCCGTAGTGCCCATCCCCCCCCGGGGAGGACGGACACTGGCCCAATGTTCTCCAAGATGTTCAACCAAAGGTGAGGAAAGGCTGGCTGAAGCTCTTGGGCATTGGAAGGTCACGTAGAGGTGAGTGACATTTATCTAACACGCAAGACCTGTTAATATTTGCACTCCATGCACTCGTGACGCGGTCCGCTGGTTGTGGCGTTTTCAACTGGGAACCCTAGTCGTCACTTCGACACAACGTCGAACGTGAACGACAGACGGGGAACGTCTTGGTTACGTATGGTAACCCTCGTTCCCTGATGGAGGGAACGGAGACGTTGTGTCCCCCTTGCCACAACCTCGGACCGCCTCTGAGTGTAGCCGGGTGCTTCGGCTCCTCAGATCAGAACAATGAGTGTTGCCTAGCCCCCCCCTCTTATGCCCGGATCTCCGGGGCGGAGCGGGCTATGCAAATACTGCATACCAATTCTCATTGGCCTTTTCTCAAAGCTGTCAGAGGTATTCGGGCTCTCAAGAGCGACCCCTAGTCGTCACTTCGACACAACGTCTCCGTTCCCTCCATCAGGGAACGAGGGTTACCATACGTAACCAAGACGTTTTTCCTATATCAACATGCTAACACATGTTTTTTTTTTTTTTTTTTTTGGTGACTTGACCTTGAAGACTTTGAAGAATTCACTTCTCTGACAGTGCTGTACCAATCAGATATTCAACTACATTAGGCTGATGTTTTACATAAAATATGGTAAAATAACCTCAATGACAATTGATGATGTGGCTGTTTTTTTTTTTCTTGAATCCATGGAAAGAAGCAGCAAATACTGGTAATGAACATTGATAATGACAGAACAGAGCAAACATAAATGCATACAAAGGCACATTGCAACTTAACCAGTCAGGTAATGCATAGATTGGATATTACTTTGTAAATATTTTAGTCACTTAAACCAGTGTGTGTGCGCATTTAACAAGATAATACTGATGACAATTTTACAGACAGACAGACAAAAAAAAAAAAAAAAAAAAGCTGCAAGCAGCAATAAACGGGCCCTCGCACCTGGGCTCACCGCCGACCGGTGGCTTTAGAAAACATTGACCAATTTATGCATTTCAAGTGGTAAATATAAATGACTGACATATTCCTTCTATATGTACCCAACTTCCTGCTGCCAGATGGTGGTGCTATCACTATAAATGGATATTGTCATGTAGATGTCTTCAGGACATGACTGTTAATAAACGTGTGAAGTTTGTGGCAGACTGGACATTTTTTGCTTGAGTTACAGCAACTTCCTGTTTCATGGCAAAACATCAAAGTTTGTCAGACTGCCAGGGACACGCCCTTTGATGAAAACTTAAAATCTTTGTAATTTAGCATCGTAAAGGCCTTATGAACACACTCACCCGATTTGAAGATGATCCGATAAAAACTGTAGGAGGAGTTTGTTAAAATACTGCACAAAAATCGCACAGGAAATTACAAATAACGGACTTCCTGTTGGGTTTGGGATATTGTGCCAGGAGACTTTTTTGTAGGTACTGGTGTGATACATGTATTTACAGAGTTTCGTACATGTACGTGAAACGTAGCTCGAGGCGCACTCCGTTAAATTTTGTAGGTGGTGCTACAGAGCATTTTGCCACACACACTTCTGAAACCCATATCAGATGTAAATTTTCGCCAGTCCTGACACGTGTGGAAAGTTTCATGAGTTTTCAAACATGTTTAAACCCTCTAAAATGCGATTCACTTTGGAGAAGAAGAAGAAGAAGAAGAAGAAGAAGAAGAAGAAGAAGAAGAAGAAGAAGAAGAAGATTAAAGCTGCAAGCAGCGATGAACGGGCCCTCGCACCCGGGCTCACCGCTGACCGGTGGCAAACGTTGACCAATTTATGCTTTTAAAGTGGTAAATATAAATGACTGACATATTCCTTCTATATGCACCCAACTTCCTGCTGACAGATGGTGGCACTATCACTATAAATGGATATTGTCATGTAGATGTCTTCAGGCCAGTACTGTCATCAGACATATGAAGTTTGGTGCAGATTGAACATGGTATGGTTGAGTTATTGAGTTATTTTCATGTTGCCAACAGGTGGCGCTATGATTGTAACTGAATATTGGCACATATATGCCTTCAGGCCAGGACCCTTATCAAAGCTGTGAAGTTTGGGGCAGATCAGACATTGCATGTTTGAGTGAGTGTAAAACATAAAATGTTATGTTCCCAGCAGGTGGTGCTATAACTAAAACTGCATATTGTCATGTAGATGTGTTCAGGCCAGGACTCTAAGCAAACGTGAAGTTTGGTGCAGATCGGATATTGTAGGTTAAGGTTAGTGTAACAAAAGTAATTTCCTGTTGCCAGCAGGTGGCACTATGACTATAACTGAATATGGGCATAAAAATGTCTTCAGGTCAGGAGTGTTATCATACATGTGAAGTTTGGGGAGATCAGACACTGCATGTGTAAAAACAGTAATTTCCTGTTTCCAGCAGGTGGCGCTATGATTGTAACAGAGTATTGGCCTTTAGATGTGTTCAAGTCAGGACTCTTATCAAACAAGTGAAGTTTGGGGCAGATCGGACACTGCAAGTGTAAAAAAAGCAATTACCTGATTCCAGCAGGTGGCGCTATGATCGTAACAGAGTATTGGCATTTAGATGTGTTCAAGTCAGGACTTTTTTTTTTTTTTTTTTTTTTAAAGATTTATTTTTGGCTTTTTATTATTATAGGACAGATCAGGAAGGACAGGAAGCGAGGTGGAGAGAGAGAAGGGGGTAGGGTCGGGAAAGGTCCTCGAGCCGGGAATCGAACTCGGGACGCCCGTTGCGCAACGGCGCTATATGTCGGCGCACTGCCCACAAGGCTATCGGCGCCGACTAAGTCAGGACTCTTATCAAACACGTGAAGTTTGGGGCAGATCGGACACTACATGTGTAAAAAAAACCGCCAACCGGTAGCTTTAGAAACACAGCAAACGTTGACCAATTTATGCATTTAAAGTGGAACGGCTTGCACCGATGTGCTAAAGCCCTATTGTTTTCGGCATGTTTTTTCACTATTATGTTTGACGCATTGCTGTGGCAACACTGTTTGAGCTATCAAAAAATGCTCCGCAATTTAACATCTCCTATGTCTTGACATGATTGTACCGAATTTTGGTGCAATTTACATGAATCCCCTAGGAGGAGTATTTCGAAAATGACAGCATGCCATTTTCAAACAATCCAAGATGGCTGACTTCCTGTTGGGCGGAGTCAGATAAAACCAAGTGATCTTAGCCCTTCATGACGTCACCAATGACCATACCGAGTTTCGTGCAGATCGGAGAAACTTCATCCTGGCCCATTTGGTGGCGCTGTAGAGCCTCTCGACCATGCCCAAGCTCAAGCACTACTAAACATTTACATTTTTCGCAGGCCTGATCTTTGTGCCAAATTTCATGAGTTTTCAATCATTTTAAAGCACTTAAAAATGAGCGCGAACATTAAAACTGAAAAAAATAAAATAAAAATAAAATAATAATAATAGTGAAAAAACATGCCGAAAACAATAGGGCTTTAGCACCTCGGTGCAAGCCGTTCCGGCTTGCTCTTTGATGCTCGGGCCCTAATAATAATAATAGTGAAAAAACATGCCGGAAACAATAGGGCTTTAGCACCTCGGTGCAAGCCGTTTCGGCTTGCTCCTCAGTGCTCGGGCCCTAAATATAGCTGCAAGCAGCGATTGGCGGGCCCTCGCCATAAGTGCAAACACCACCCTGGTGCAATCAATTAAAAAAAAGTGCCCAGTGGGCACATGGATTTACAGTATTGCTCTGGCTGAAGGCTTAAGGGTTACAGCAATGAAAGGGTTACACTGTGACATCAAGAGAATTAAACACACACAGACACAGTAAAAAAGTAACAATATATGAAGACTTCAGATGCAAAAGCCACTACATCCATCTGACATATTTCTTTTTTTTAGGCACCGATGTATAGGTTTCTATGTACATCATGGTACTTCTGATTAGGCTGAGGCTGGGATTTTAGTGAGTTTGAAGTGAAAGTATTTGATGGACGTATTTGATGGATGTATAATGTGTGTCAAGAGCATTCACTCATTTATCTAACTTTTGACTGAGATGGCTTTTAGGGGGGTTTGCATCTGAACTCTTCATATACAACTTCAGGGAAACTGTGCACATCTATAATTATTAAAGTTATGGAAGTCTCTTGATAACCGCTAATGACAGGTTAGCATGGAATAGCAAGGTCAATTAATTAATATAAAAGGCTGAATCATCCTATGGTGTGTCCACCAGTGTGATGCTTGTACTGTCACACCACATAAAAGATGTCACACCAGAGGACAAGGTCTCTATAAGAAACATTTTTAATGCAATAAGAAAATATATATATATATATATATATATATATATATATATATATATATATATATACATATTAATGATCTAAAGGCATTTGTGAAATGTGAATTATATAAAATCATATTAACTTACTTTATATATTTGTTTCTTATTCTAATTAATTAAACTGAGTAATAAACGGTTAGATTTAAAACATTTCTCATCATATCAGTGAAAGAGTGTATAATATATATATAAAATTTTAATTATTTTCTCTTTAGAAGATTTTTTAAATAAATATTTTAATGCTCTGTAAGCATTTCTACAATTATTATATACAAGTACACTGACAGTACAGTACATATCAATTGATTCTGTGAAAGTACTTTTCTTTCTGATGGGTTAAAATATATCTTAGCCTACGTCTCCATCCAGTAGTCATCCTGGGTATTATAGTCTTCATTTATGTGTAAAACCAGAAGGAGGACAGAGAGAAGGATGCAGAAAGAAAATAGAATTAAAATGATGCCCTACAAAAGAATAACCATTTAGTTTAAAATTAAATATTTCACATTTTAATGAATAAATTTCCCCTGTTTGTCTCAGACTCTCTCAGGCTCTCTCTTGCATATGAACACTCATATGAAGAGTTCAGATGCAAAACTAAATTCATCTGACGTCTTTCTTTTAGAAAATGCACTTTTGTCACACTCCGATGTACAGGTTTCTGTGTAAATAGTGGTACTTCTGATTGGACTGAGGATGGTATTTTAGTGGGTTTGAAGTCAAAGTATTTGATGGATGTATAATGTGTGTCAAGAGCATTCACTCATTTATCTAACTTTTGACTGAGATGGCTTTTAGCGGGGGTTGCATCTGAACTCTTCATATACAACTTCAGGGAAACTGTGCACATCTATCATTATCAAAATTATGGAAAAGTCTCTTGATAACTGCTAATGACAGGTTGGAACAGCATGGAATAGCAAGGTCATTAATTAACATAAAATGTTGAATCATCCTATGGTGTGTCCACCAGTGTGATGCTTGTACTGTCACACCACAGGAAAAGATGTCACACCAGAGGCCTAGGTCTCTATATGAAGCATTTGAAATAATTCAGTAAGATTTTATTTTTTATTCATTTTTTGACCAGTTTCAGTGTTCTTAAATGCAGCAGTTACATTAATTAAATGTCTTTGTGATTTTTTGAAGAAACCTTGTAGTGTTTTAAAGTGTCATGAAAATAAATATAAAACATATTACTCTGTTTTTGAAACAAAACAGAAATTAGTGGAGGAGAGAGCAGAAAGTAAATAGAATCAAACTAATGCCTTAAAAATAGTTACTATAGAGTTAAAAAATAAAATAAATCACATATTAATGAATAAGCTTTCAAATATCTTTCCAGTGTAGTGACCTGCATGCATGAAAGGGTTCATTATGTTAGTTAACATGAACAATAATTATATAGCATTAAAGTTAATTAATATTAATTTCAAAATGAATTAACACCTCATTAAAATGCTCACAAAATATTGGTTTATGTGCACTTTGTATTAACATGAACATGGATATTTTTATTAAATAACGCTAAAATGAATAATTAAAGATTAATAAATGCTGTGAAAATATATTATTCATTATTGGTTAATGCATTAACTAATGTTAAAAAAGAGACCTCATTGTAAATTGTTACCAACACATTTTATGATCTATAACTATGAAGTAAAAACTGCTCTGTAAGCATTTCTACAATCATTATATAAAAGTATACTGACAGGACAGCACATATCAATTGATTCTGTTCATGTATTTTTCTTTCTGATGGGTTAAAAGATACCTTAGCCTGCGTCTCCATCCGGTGGTCATCCTGGGTATTATAGTCTTCATTTATGTGAAAAACCAGAAGGAGGACAGAGAGAAGGATGCAGAAAGAAAATAGAATTAAAATGATGCCTTACAAAATAATAACCATACAGTTTAAAATGAAATATTACACATCTTAATGAATAAATTTCCCCTGTTTGTCTCCCACTCAGACTCTCTCTTGCCACCCATCCCCCTCTCCACACTCACATTCACTCTAACAGTCACACACACCCCTAGATGAAACACACAAACACAGGGGCAGAGTTTCTACTTGTTTTTTTTAATTTTCTTTAATTCATAGAACCTTGGATTTGGTTGAATTCTTGCATAAGTATTGAGAATGACTAGTTCTCTGTATGAAAAAAGTTTGAAAGCGTTTGAATGCTGCATTTTAAAGATATAATAAAATTATGGTTTTCTTCTTTTACTGTTATTTTAATAAATCACCACGTCAACACCGTTCCAGATATCCCAAATCCGCTCGCAATTTAGCATCTTCAGTATCTTGGCATCATGCAGAAAAAGTTTGGTGTGAATTTGTTGGTTTTCCTGAGAGCAGTGTTTAAAATTCCACAGCCTGATTTTTCCAAAAATCCACATTCAAACCGAAATAGCCGACTTCCTGTTGGTCACAGCTAATGGATGTAAATTAGAAATTTGTCCGGATTGAAGTGAACAATATATGTACCGAGTTTGGTGACTGTACGAAAAACGAGCCCCCAAATATTGTCAAAAGGTGGCGCTATAGAGTGCCTCCTCCACGCCCATTTATGAGCTTTTGCCAGCGTCTAACTGTCATTACTGCTGATATGTGTGTTGCGTTTCATGGAATTCTAAGCATCTTAAGTGCCTCAAAAACACAGGAAACTAATTTTAAACTTTGACACGTTGCCATGGAAACAGCATTTAATGTATCAACAACCCGTTTACAGATTCTTATTGGCCGTGTTTTGACATTATACTGATGAAGTTTGAAGCAAATAGAGTAAAATTAAGATCTTGAATTTAAAGCATTTAGAAAATGACACATTTCCTGCAGCCAGTTGGTGGCACTATAACGTTGACTCCTAATAGTCACATCTATGTGATCAGCATCATAGAACGAACAAACTCATGAAGTTTCGTCAGAATCAGACAGTCTGTGCAAAAGTTATTAGACACTTCCTGTTTCTCATTTCTCGCCATAACTTTGTTGCCTCGCCACGGCCAAACCGTTCGAGATATCAAAAATCCCCTCGCAATTTTTCATCCCCAATGTCTCTAGATCATGTTCCCCGAGTTTCGAGGCAAATGTTTCAAAATCCTCCGAGGAGTATATCAAATTCCAGAGCATGTGCTTTTTAAACAGCCCTGAATAGCGCCCTTCCTGTTGGTTATAGCCTGAGTCATAGAGCGCGAAAGTTGTTCAGCTCAATGAGTTCTATATGTCTACTGAGTTTCATTAGAATACACGCAATCCTCCGAGGAGTATATCAAATTCCAGAGCATGTGCTTTTTAAACAGCCCTGAATAGCGCACTTCCTGTTGAGTATAGCCTGAAACATAGAGCGCGAAAGTTGTTCAGCTCAATGAGTTCTATATGTCTACTGAGTTTCATTTGAATACACGCAAGTATTTGTGCGCTAGACAGCAAGATTTCTGGATTTTTTCCAGGGGGCGCTGTACAGCCCCTGTGCCACGCCCGGGCCCCAGTCTCTGATACTTCCTGATGGCCGCAGGTTCCAGCATGTGTGCCAATTTTCAAGAGTTTTTGAGCATGCTAAGGCCCCCAAAAACCCCCGAAAGTTCGAAAGGAGAATAATAATAATAATAATAATAATAGTAATAATAATAATAATAATCCTTACGGGAACAATAGGGCTTCCGCACCTACGGTGCAAGCCTCCGGCTTGCTCCTCGGTGCTCGGTCCCTAATAATATGAATAATCCTTACGGGAACAATAGGGCTTCCACACCTACGGTGCAAGCCTCCGGCTTGCTCCTCGGTGCTCGGGCCCTAATAATAATAAGAATAATCCTTACGGGAACAATAGGGCTTCCGCACCTACGGTGCAAGCCTCCAGCTTGCTCCTCGGTGCTCGGGCCCTAATAAGAATAATCCTTATGGGAACAATAGGGCTTCCGCACCTACGGTGCAAGCCTCCGGCTTGCTCCTCGGTGCTCGGTGCCTAATAATAATAAGAATAATCCTTACGGGAACAATAGGGCTTCCGCACCTACGGTGCAAGCCTCCGGCTTGCTCCTCGGTGCTCGGGCCCTAATAAGAATAATCCTTACGGGAACAATAGGGCTTCCGCACCTACGGTGCAAGCCTCCGGCTTGCTCCTCGGTGCTCGGGCCCTAATAATCCTTACGGGAACAATAGGGCTTCCGCACCTACGGTGCAAGCCTCCGGCTTGCTCCTCGGTGCTCGGGTCCTAATAAGAATAATCCTTACGGGAACAGTAAGGCTTCTGCACCTACGGTGCAAGCCTTTGGCTTGCTCCTCGGTGCTCGGGCCCTAATAATAATAATCCTTACGGAAACCATAGTGCTTCCGCACCTACGGTGCAAGCCTCCGGCTTGCTCCTCGGTGCTCGGGCCCTAATAATAATAATCTTTACGAAAAAAATTTGGCCTTCCGCACCTACGGTGCAAGCCTCTGGCTTGCTCCTCGGTGCTCGGGCCCTAATAATAAGAATAATCCTCACGGGAACAATAGGGCTTCCGCACCTACGGTGCAAGCCTCCGGCTTGCTCCTCGGTGCTCGGGCCCTAATAATAATAATAATAATAGTGAAAAAACATGCCGAAAACAATAGGGCTTTAGCACCTTGGTGCAAGCCGTTCCGGCTTTCTCCTCGATGCTCGGGCCCTAATAATAATAATAGTGAAAAAACATGCCGAAAACAATAGGGCTTTAGCACCTCGGTGCAAGCCGATTTTGTGACCGCGTGCCGGTGCGGCCGCTATCATGTAATCACATTTCTCCTCCACAAAGTCCATTGAAAATGACGAATCCCCAAATTGTGGGTCAATTTTTGCTGTAACGGGCATTAGTTCGCTCTTTTCCCAGTTGATTGTAAAGCCAGAGAATATCCCAAATGTTTTAATCAACGACAAGACCGAAAGAACGGATTTTTGAGGGTTGGAAATATATAATAAAATGTCATCTGCGTACAATGGCAGGTAATGAGGGATACCCTTAACATTTACAGGATGAATCTCTGAATGTTGCCTAATACTTACTGCTAATGGTTCAATAAGGATTGCAAACAAAAAAGGCGAAAGTGGGCATCCTTGTTGTGTTCCCCTGCATATCTTAAAGGGAGAAGACACATTTTGATTTGTTATTACAAATGCAACTGGGTGAGCATATATAATATTAATCCAGTTCCTAAAGGCTGGCCCAAAGCCAAATGCTTCTATGGCAGACCTCATGTAATTCCATTCCGTTTGATCGAATGCACGCTGTGCGTCAAGAGAAATAATTACTGTATCGGTGCAGTGCTTAGCATATAAAATATTAAAAACACGGCGCAAGTTAGAATACATATATCGGCCAGGCATAAAGCCTGTTTGGTCCGGGTGTATAATAGAACAAATATGATTTTTCAGACGATTAGCTAAAATTTTCCCAATAAAAGTTTTGTTTCTAATGAAATCAACGAATTTGGACGATAAGATGAAACTTGATGAAACTCTGTTGATCTCTTTAAGGCTTATGTCTGCATCTAGATGCTTAACTGCATCTTCATTTAGTTTAGGAAGATTCAAATTAGCTAAGAAATTAGCTGCAGCATTTACAGTTGTATTATCTTGAGAACGGTAAACATCTTCATAGAATTTGGCAAAGCATTTATTTATCTCAGCTGGGTCATTTATAAGATTGCCGCTACTCAATCTAATTGAATGAATAGCACGGGATGCTTGAGCCTGCCTCAGTTGACGAGCAAGTAACTTTTGCGGTTTGTCTCCTAGTTCAAAATGTTTTTGTTTTACTTGATAAAGCATTTTTAATACATTTTTAGACATAAACACATTATATTCATATTTTAACATTACAATTTTGTTAGGAGTATTTACATTTTGCGTAGCTCTACATTCCTGCTCCAATTGTACTAACATGTCCTCAATTTCCTTCAATTTACCTTTTTCCTGTTTTCTTTCCGCTGCCTCGTATGATATTATATTTCCTCTCAACACAGCTTTCATAGTTTCCCATAAAGTTGCATCATGAACATCACCTTTGTCATTAGCAGAGATAAAAAAAAACTATTTTCTCCTTAAGATAATCACAGAAACGTGTATCTTTTAATAAGCTGTTGTTCATTCGCCATGTATTCTCCCTTAGTTATGCCTAATTTCAAATCCAAAGACTGTGGGGAATGGTCCGATATTAACACATTATGATATTTTGAAGCTATAGTCATGGGTATTAACTTTGAGTCAATTAAAAAAATAATAAATTCTTGAATAAGATTCATGCACTGCAGAAAAAAAGGATTAGTCTCTGTCAGAAGGGTGAAGTATTCTCCAAATGTCTACTATATTAAGACTTTTTATATAATTATTACTAGTTGTACAAGACTTTGATATAGTTAACTAACTTGACTGTTTGTCAAGAGTTGGATCTAAGACTCCTCCAATGATAATATTTGTGTCTTGCAAATTTGGAATAGCTTCAATTACTTTAGTAAAAAAAATTGGATCGTCAAAATTTGGGCCATATAGATTGACAAGCGTGATTGGAATCTGATTAATTATCCCTTGAACTATAAGGTATCTACCATTTTGATCTGAAATTGTTTGTTCATGTATAAATGGGAAATTCTTTCTAATAAGGATAGCGACCCCTCTAGCCTTTGATGAAAAGTTAGATTGATATAATTGCCCAAGCTGGCCGAAGACATCTTTGTGTATTTTTCTTCAAATGCGTTTCCTGGAGAAAATGTATGTCTGCTTTAAATGTCTTTAAATGTGCAAATACTTTTCAAATCTGATGTCAACTTTAATGCAGCTGCTCCAGGGCCTCAATGCGCTGTTCATGCACATTCATCGCCTGTTCTATTCCTTCGACTTGCACGATGATTTCATTCACTGTATTCTTTAGTGCGGAAAGCGAAGTTGATATATCGTTAAATCTTTTGTCCATGTTGGCGCTAAGAGTGTTAATACCTACCAAAAGATCGTCATTACTAACTGGTACAGCCAGAGAGCTAGTGCTAGCATCCACCACTTTAGCACACTCGCTAGCTTTCATCGTTTTAGTCTCGTTTTCCTCTGCTCCTCTGTCGCCCTTTTAACTTTGTTTGGTTTTGTCATTGTCCAACAAGCTGTGCACGACTGAATTCCTATTGTTTTTTCACAAATAAAATGATATAGGTGAGAAAATTAGGGTAGGTCAGGAGAGCTCAAGAAAATGCGTCTAATCCATGTCGCGCCACCGGAAGTCCCCCTTCTCGCATTCTTTTTTACCTGCTTCAAAGTTACAGTCACACAGATGGGCCATTAGGAGGGACACCTGTGTCTCAGGTGTGAATCATTAAATATTCATGTTTCTGTGAACAAATGAAAAGGATGATTTTCATATCCACAGTCAGAGTTGTTTTAAAATTTATCCTGGGTCTTCCAAGCTTTATAATGGTGGTGGATAGTGGCTATTATTTTGAAGCTCCAAAAAGGCGCATATATTGGTCGTAAAACTAATCCATATGCCTCCAGGGGGTTAACACAAGTCTTTTGAAGCGGATCCATGTTTTTTTTATATAACAAAAATGTTTCTATTTTTAAAATTATAAGCTCAAATCACTGATCTTCAGCAACAGCGTTTTGCGCATTCGCGAGAGAGTTGAGTTCCCGGTCGGTGTAACGTTACTCTGGTACAAACAAATAAGGCTGTTCAAAAAGCTCAAACTCTTCTTCTCTTATTGTGATATCCGTTAACATTTATTGAACTTCTCATTTTCAACTTTTAATTTGTTACTGGCATTTAGTATTGCTCTATCCTCATTAGTTTATTCTCAAATGTGGCTTATGTCATACGTTGAGTCAGAGGTCAGAGAAGAAGCCGGAACTCTACTCCCTTGCGAACAAGCATGCGCCATTGCCCAAAGTCAATAATTTGAGTTTAGAATTTTAAAAATATTAATATTTTTGTAACAAAAACCCATGGATCCACTTCAAAAGACATGCGTTAACCCCGCGGAGGTGTATGGGTTAGTTTTACGATGGATATTTGTGCTTTTTGGGGCTTCAAATTAACAGCCACTATCCACTCTCATTATAAAGCTTGGAAGACCCAGGATAAAATTTAAAACAACTCTGACTGTCTTCATCTTGAAGAAGAAAGTCATATACACCAAGAACAACTTGAGGGTGAGTAAATCATGGGGTAATTTTCATCTTTGGGTGAACTATTCATTTAATATTTTTGTAAGATTGTTACAAAGATGCAAAGTGCAAAGGCAACAGAAATGATTTTGGCAACAGAAATGATTGCGCACGTGAAAGTCGCGATGCAGAGTTGGTGGTGATAGAAAGAAAAGAACTTCCGTTAGAGAAAACGTTTTAAATCATTCCTTACTTGTTTGAGATTTGATTTGATTAAATATGGCTTATGTGTAGATTTAGAAATAATCGAGGCTGAGTGGTTTGTGTTTGTAGCTACTTGTAGCTTCGTTTTTCTGTTGGAATCGCTATCTTACTATCACTCTCTGTTGTTTTAAGTGATAAATACAGCTTAATTCGAACCAAATATTCTGATATTATCATCAAACTAATCCGACCGCTCGCTTTTATTCTATAATTGCTCGTCCAGTGCGTTAGCATTCATCTAGCCAGTTAGTTTGCCATTCGCCTTTGCACTCGCATTTCTATTCGCGCCAATTACCGTTTTCTCTTTTTCTCTCTCTTTTTAACTCTCGCTCCGGTGTTTCAAGGTTTTTCAAGAGCTCATCAAGCAACAGTGGTAAGTTGGAATTGTTCTGCAATCACGGTGAGTAAATGACAGATACGCTTTGGATAGCTCAGGAAGCCCTGTACATTATTCGGTTCCGGCAAAATCGCCCGTGCAGCAGGGCAGCTGGGTGACAATGAGGCGGCATAGTCGTGGGTCAAAACACCGCTGTTCCGTTCCGATTAAAACATCAAACAGGTTCTCCCCACTCAGTGACGCACCCACTGAGAAACCTGATGAAGTGCTCTAGTTATTGGTGATTCTATTATACGGAACGTTAAAATAGAGACACCAGCCACCATAGTCCAATGCTTACCGGGAGCCAGAGCGCCTGACATCTTGGCAAATTTAAAAGTGCTGGCTAATGCAAAATGTAATTTCACTAAGATTGTGATGAGTATCCTTCATGATAATATGTTTGGTGTGCTTTCATTACAACTATCTGTTGTTACTTAAGTTTGCATGTGGGTTTGACATCACTTTTATAATCATGAGCTGGGGTGTTCTTATATCATGATGATTGTTTAAGATGTGTGTGCGAAGCAAAAGGGCACTATTGTAACAGGAAAAGAGTGGTAACTGCTTTCATTGACAAAATAGGAAATGTCTGAGCATGCTTTGAGCCTAACGTGCATATTGTGGAGCCTTGAGATGCAGGATGTGAGAGGCAGGAGGGGAGTGTGGGTATGATGTTTTCCAATAAGGAGCGCTATCTTGTCAGATGAGGTGTTCAAGGACATCTCGCTTATGTGTTAACAAAAAAACAGCTTGTGTGTGCAGGAACCGCAAATTGATATCGGATAAGGCTACAATGAAGCAAACAGACTGGGAAAATCAGCAGCTGCTGAGGAAGAGACGGCCCCGAAACTCAACTTATCTACAACTGTGTATAAATAATTGGTTTGAGGGAAAGGCGAGCAGTTGCAGAGTGCCTGAACACAAGACTCGCATAGTTTTGTGTAATCAGGGATAGCTGTGACCCAGAGCTCTGTAATGCTTTATTCATATGCTTATTTGAATTAAATTCTTTGAACTTCGAAAGATTCTCTCTTCTCCTCTTTTTAAATGAACATGCAGACTGAAGAACACCAACAGTCCAACAATTGTTATTAATGTCAGCACTAATGACGTTCGACTTCGTCAGACGGAGATCACTAAAAATAATGTTAAAGAGGTGTGTGAACTTGCAAATATGATGTCAGACACTGTAATACGCTCTGGTCCCCTCCCTGCTTCTGTGGTGATGAGATACATAGCAGACTGTCGTCACTCAATGGCTGGATGTCTAAGTGGTGCCCGCAGAATAACATAGGTTTCATAGACAATTGGATGAGTTTTTGGGGCAGACCTGACCTGTTAAAAAGAGATGGTCTTCATCCCTCCGGGGGAGGTGCTGCTCTTCTCTCTAGAAACATGGCATATAGTCTTAGAGTTTGCACTTGACTAACTGGGGCCCAGGTCAGGAAGCAGACTGGCTAAACCAATAGTCTGCTAGTCGCCTCACGTCACCAAAATCAGCTAATTTTCAGCACATAGAAAACCTTTCACCTAGATATCATACTATAGAGACTGTGTCTGTTCCACGAACTAGAAAATACAAAAAACGCCCCAAACCAATTTAAGAGTAACAATTTAATTGATGTTCAACAAATAAAAAATGTACATACTACAGAGAAACAAAGCATAAAGCTTGGCTTATTGAATATCAGGTCTCTTTCTACAAAAGCACTGTTTGTAAATTATATGATTACTGACCATAATCTAGATGTGCGATGATATCTTGGATCATTGTCTAGTCTCGTGTATACTCCAGATAGCTAAAACTGTAAATTCCACTCTTAAAGTATGGTAGAACCATCACTTCTACCACAAAATACTGCTTTGTAAATAATCTTCCTGACTTATCTGAATTCCTCAGTATATCCAATAGCTCAGATAAACTTGACGATGTAACTGAAATTATGGACTCTCTCTTTTCTAGCACTTTAGATGCAGTTGCTCCTTTACACCTAAGGAAGATTGAGGAAAACAGTCAGACACCGTGGCATAACGAGCACACTCGCACCCTTAAGTGAGCAGCCCGGAAAATGGAACGCAGCTGGAGGAAAACAAAACTAGAGGTTTTTTGTTTTGCTTGATGTGAATGTAATCTAACCTTTAGAAAAGCATTAAAAACTGCTAGATCTGATTACTTTTAATCTCTTTTAGAAGAAAACAAACATAACCCTAGGTATCTATTCAATACAGTGGCAAAATGAACAAAAAATAAGGTACCAACAGGCATTGACTTTTCCCAGCAGCACAGCAGTAATGACTTTATGAACTATTTTACTTCAAAGATCGATACTGTTAGAGATAAAATTGTAACCATGCAGCCTTCAACAACAGTATTGGATCAAATAGTGTGCTATAGATTCCTGAGGAACTCTTCCACTCATTCTCTACTATAGGAGAGGAAGAATTTAATAAACTTGTTAATTAAATAATCTAAACCAACAACATGTATGTTAGACCCAATTCCATCTAAGCTACTAAAAGAGGTGCTTCCAGATGTCATAGATCCTCTTCTGAATATTATTAATTCATCACTGTCATTAGGCTATGTCCCCAAAACCATTAAACAGGTCGTTATTAAGCCACTCATTAAAAAAAAAAAAAACACAACTTGACCCGAACCAATTAATTAATTACAGACCAATCTTGAATCTCCCTTTTCTGTCAAATATACTAGAAAAGGTAGTATCCTCACAATTATGTTCCTTTTTAGAGAAAAATAGTATTTGTGAGGATTTCCAGTCAGGATTTAGACTGTATCGTAGTACTGAGACTGCCCTCATTAGAGTAACAAATGACCTGCTCTTATCATCCGACCGTGGCTGTATCTCTCTATTAATGCTACTGGATCTTAGTGCTGCGTTTGATACTATTGACCACAACATTCTTTTAAATAGACTTGAAAATTATGTTGGCATTAGTGGTAGTGCATTGGCATTGTTTAAATCATACTTATCTGATCGCCATCAATTCGTGGCAATGAATGAAGAGGTATCATTTCGAACACAAGTGCAGTATGGAGTACCTCAAGGCTCAGTACTAGGGCCATTACTTTTTACACTTTACATGTTACCCTTAGGAGATATCATCAGGAATCATGGTGTTAGCTTTCACTGTGATGCTGATGATACTCAGCTCTATATTTCTTCTCAGCCCAGTGAAACATACAAATTTGAAAAATGCATAGTTGATATAAAAAAAAAAAAACTGGATGACAAGTAATTTCTTACTGCTAAATTCTGAAAAAACAGAGGTGTTAATTATTAGGCCTAAAACCTCTGCAAATAATAACTTAAAACACGGTCTAATATTTGATGGCTGCTCTGTAAATTCATCATCATCAATTAGGAACCTAGGTGTGCTATTTGATAGCAATCTTTCCTTCAAAAACCACATTTCTAGCATTTGCAAAACAGCATTTTTCCATCTTAAAAACATATCGAAATTACGCCCTATGCACTCAATGTCAATTGCAGAAACGTTAATTCATGTGTTCATGGCCTCCAGGATAGAATGTAATTGTAATGCTTTATTGGGTGGTTGTTTGGCACGATTAATAAACAAACTCCAGCTGGATGATAGCATCACTGAATTCAATGATTAACTCACTTTTTTTGTGTCTTTTCGCCAGAGATTAGGTAAATAACACTGCAGGCAACACTAGCAAATCCATGATTTACACCCTCAGAGATCTGCGCCTGATGTCGGCACCTCTTTCCCGAAGCCTTTTTCAAGAGAATAACAGTCCATGGTTCTGCTTTCTCTGTTAAAGGCTTCAAACGAGAGTATTGCTTCGACCCCCAAGCTCTCTGAGGGGGCTTGAGAGACCACACTCTCTTTTTGTTGTTGCTTGTATGAGGAGCTATTGGCTGGTGGCTGGGCCTGGTTCCTGGCAGCAGTCCCATGAGACCTCGATCAGCGAGGGATGAACTCTTGAAACAGATTAACATTTCACCTCCTGAAAACTCTCAATGAACAAACTAATTGTTTCCCCAAAAGAGTGCCTCTCTGTAGTCGCCAATGCTGTCATAGAGCAGCTAATGGCCTGAGCTGTCTCCTTGGTGGATTGGAGAGCCAAGTCTGTGGCTCGATGGAGCTTTTTAATATCGTCAGACCCGACCTCTTCGCCTTCAACCAGGGCTTTTGGCAGGTCAGCCTGGTACGCCTGCGTAATTGGCATGTTGTGCAGGCGTGCACTGGCCCACTCTGCAGTCATTTAAGCCTTGCCCACAAGCATAGATGTTCGGCAGAGCTTAGTGGGCATCATCAGGGCCTTCAGGGATGATGCAATGTCCCCATCTACCATGGAGCCCACTGCAAATGGAGAGCAAAAGTCCGCCATGATCAACAAGCCATTGCAAGAAAAAGTGCCAATGCTGAGAATCGCCCCAGAACCACCCTGACCAGATGCAAGAGCCGGCAACAATGCATGTGACTGTGGATGTTTCAGTAGAGCATGAGGGCATGGAGGAAAGCTCCGCCCACTGCACCACCGCTGAGGGTGAGCTGAGTAAGGACTTAACTGACTTTGACACTGAGATAATATGTTTTCCTTCATCATCAGGACTTTCATCCAGTCCTGTTATGGTGGGTTAAGGGTGGGTTTCTTAAGTAGAGGGGTTATACAAGCTTATTTAAATGCAGAGGGAAAAACACCTGTGTGAAGGGATGTGTTAATGATGTGAATGAGTGCAGGTACAACTGCAGGAGAAATGGCTTGAAGGAGATGAGCAGACAAGTAGTAAGATGATTAGAAAGGATGAGTTTAGAGACTTCTGCCTCGGAGACTGAAGAGAAGGATGTGAATGAATGTATGTTTGGTGGTAAGATGTGCTTGGCAGTTTGTGCTATGGAAAATAGGGGGGGAGGACAAAGGAGGGAGGAAAATGTTTGAAAGAGCATGCAAGAGTTAGACAAATTGTTAATTTTGTTATGATAGTATGTTCTTTTAGCAGTGGAGACATTAGCAGAGAAGGAAGAGAGGAGTGACTGATACACATTGAGGTAAGTAGGATTTTTTTATTTGTGCCATACCCTTTCAGCAGTTCAGTACTTTGGTACAAAAATTTTAAAGCACAACGGTAGTGTTTGAAAGCCACACCTGTCAGCGGATCCCTAATACATCTGCACATGGACAGGTCCGCTGAAAGGCATGGCTTTCAAACACTCCCATTGTGCTAATGTGTGAGTGCCTGTGAGGACTGTAAAGTGCTGATCATTTGTAGCCAATCACAATCATATCTGTTGAACACGTTGACTGCTGACCAACTCTTCCCTGGCCCTCCTCCAGGTACGAGAACAGCGCTGGATAAAAGCCTGGACTGAGGGAACAGCAGCCTCGGCAGCCTGGGAAGGAAACAAAGGGGGTTGATAACCAAGGCAACACATGAACGGGGAAAGCCCAGTCGAAGACACTGGCAAGGAGTTATGGGCATATTCAGCCCAAGTTAGCTGCTGATTCCAGGAGGAGGGGTTATGGGAGGCCAGACATCAGATCATCTGCTCAAGATCCTGATTTGCATGCTTGGTTTGGCCGTTGGTCTGTGGATGGAATCCTGAGGACAGACTGGTGGAGGCACCCAGCTGCCGACAGAATTCTCTCCAAAAATGGGACACGAACTCGGGCCCCCTGTCAGAGACCACATCCTCCAGAAGGCCGTGAATCTGAAAGACATGGTCAATGACTACCTGGGCAGTCACCATAGCTGAAGGGAGTTTGGGAAGGGGAATGAAGTGGACCGCCTTCGAAAAGCGATCCACCATGGTAAGGATCACAGTATTGCCACTGGATGGAGGGAGACCAGTTACAAAATCCAGAGCAATATGTGACCAGGGATGGGAAGGAATGGAGAGGGGATGAAGCAGACCAATGGAAGGTTGATTGGAAGATTTATTTTGAGCACAAACCTCGCAAGCACCCACAAACTGGTGGATGTCCTCAGCCATGGCCGGCCACCAAATACGCTGAAGGATGGCAGCATACAGCCAGCAGCTTTCTGTTACAGATATCGTAATTTCGTTCTGAGGGAGAAAGGCGAGGCGAAAAATAAGCACATGGATGTAGCTTATTATCGTAAGGGGATTTCTGAGAAAGAACTGTTCTGACACCTACCACTGATGCGTCAACCTCCACCACAAAATGTCTAGTAGGCTCTGGCAAAATAAGGACTGGAGCCGAAGTGAACCTAGATTTTAAATCATCAAAGGCTGCCTGAGCAGCACTAGACCAACTAAATTTGGTTTTGGTGGAAGTTAACGTGTCAGAGGAACCTCTACCTGGCTGAAATTCATAATAAAACGCCTATAAAAATTGGTGAAACCCAGGAATTTTTGTAAGGATTTTCTTGAGCCAGGTACCGGCCAGTCAGAGACAGCCCTCACCTTCGCAGGGTCCATGCGAATCCCCTCTGCCAAGATGACAGACCCCAAGAACAAAACCGACTGAGCATGAAAAGTACACTTCTCCGCCTTCACGAACAATTGATTCTCCAACAACCGCTGAAGCACTCGTCTGACGTGCTGGACGTGCACCTGGAATGAACAAGAAAAAATTAAGATGTCATCCAGGTACACAAAGACAAATTTGTTAATCATATCCCTCAGCACGGCATTGACGAGTGCCTGGAACACGGCTGGAGCGTTGGACAGCCCAAAGGGCTGAAACAAATATTCAAAATGCCCTGTAGGTGTATTGAAAGCTGTCTTCCATTCACCCCCCTCTCTAATCCGAACCAGATGATAAGCATTGCGTATACATAAGAGGCAGGGGGGTACCTGTTTTTATGTCATTCAGCCCACGATAGTCAATGCAGGGACGCAAAGAGCCATCCTTTTTCTTCACAAAAAAGAATCAGGAGGAGGAGGAACGAATTAAACTGGCTGCCAGATAATCTGATAGATATTTCTCCATGGCCACCCGCTCGGGGGGGAAAAGAGGAGGAAAAGTGCCGGGAAGGAGATCAATTGCACAATCATACGGTCGATGAGGAGGAAGAGAAGCAGCTCGGGACTGACTGAAGACTGCATGCAAATCGTGGTATATAGCAGGAACCCCACATCCTTCACCTATAGGAGTAACCACACTCACCTGACCAGTGATCTGAGTGACTTCCATAAGTTGATGTCCATTAAGAGAGTGAGCAGTGATGGGAGAGGAAAGAGAATAAACAGGAAGGCTATTTTGATGAGCCCAGTTGAAATTTACAAAATTCCCCTCTGCACCCAAATCAATAAGCGCAGAACATTTAACCACTGATCTATTCAGCAACACTGAAACAGGCAAGAGAGTGTGAAAAACCAACTGATGGAGAAACTGAACTACCGCCTGCCAGGACTCTCCTGTCAACCGGCGGGCATTGGCTTTTACTGGACATAAAACAGCAATTTGACCTTGACCACCACAATATAGACAAAGGCCCTTTGACAGTCGATGTTGCTTCTCTTCAACAGTAAAGTGCTTCCTCCCCACCTGCATAGGTTCAGTGTCAGGCAGTTCAGAGACTTGAAGAGCAGGAGAGGGAACTGACAATTCAGCCCGCGACCAGCTGGTACTTCGAACTCTGCATCTCAACTCCATGCGAAAATCCAATTGAATAGCGAGGTCAATGAGATAATCTAAAAGTTCTGGAGGGTCACGGGCATAGATTTCATCCTTAATATCCCCCATCAATCTATCCAAAAAACATGCTGGCAATGCTGCTGGGTTCCACTTACTAGTGGCTGCAAGAGTCTTAAATTCAATGGCATAATCAGCAACTGATCTCACAAGTAACAAAACACACTGGCAAAACAGACATGAAAACAAAAAAAATAAGAAGATATGAGAAAATAACAAACAGCTGCGAATACGCGCACAACCACTCTGATTGTAAAGCCAAATCAGCTGAATGCAGTCAGCACGTGTAGACAAAAACAAAAACAAAGCTTAGTGCAAGAAAGAAAAGAGGTCAATCAAACCTGAGCCCTGACAATATGTGGATGTATTAAAGACTGTTTATCGTTATCTACATAATAGCTACATTATGTTCGCTGTCAACTTACCCACACCTGTTTTAGGATTACTCTTTCGTTTTGCACTGTGTATATCTGTTTGATGTTATTGATCACTGCCTGTTTTTGACGACGTCTTTAAATAAAGCTTTGCATATGAATCCACACGCCTCCCATCTTGCTTGCTCCGTAACACATTTTATGGATGTGGGAGGCATTGGGGTGGCCACTGCTCTCCTTGGCTCGTCCCTGGAGATGCCACAGTAGAAGTCATCATTAAACATAGTGGAGTGTAACAATCCTTTTATGTTGGCAGTGGTATTTTTTGGCTTGTCATTTTCCTATAAATGGGTGCTATGTTTCACATAATGTAATAGTAAGACAAGATTCACTGCCAGTCACTTGGAGGTCTGACCATTATTCACCTGTATTCAGTGTCTGGACAGTTTTCTGTTGGAGCATAGGGCATGTTCAGTCATGTTTCACTGACAATGCAAAAACATCTTAACAGTCATTACTGCAAAATTAGGACTCCAGGATTTTATTAATTTGAGTACTGAGTACCAAGTATCTAAAAACTATACACATGGAATGCGTCATACTGTATTCAACAATTTTATAATATCTGACCAAATTTACAGTTTAATCATTTTGTAATTAATGTCAGAGAACTGCATTAAGGTCTTCTAGTTTCTAATATGTATATCCATCTTTTTTCTAACGGGCCTACTGTGTTTTAGCCTATAAGAAGAAAGTCCGGTTGGGGAAGTTACATTTAAAAAGAATAAAACAATTACAAATTATAAAGCTTTGCAACTAAATAATTTTTATCTGTCAGTTTGACTGAATGAGCTAATTTGAATGAGTAAATGTTCTTTCATGTTGTATTTTCAGATGTTAGGAGAATAATGTAATGCTTGACATTTTAATGTTACATGGTATAACAAGAATACCTAAGATAATACATGAGCTCTTTTCAGTCTGCTGCTTCTTTTCCTGATGATTATTTTACATTTTTCTTTATTTTCCACTGTAACAGTATGTATATATACTGTGCATTTGTGGTCTGCTTTCTTGATTTAATTAAAAAATACATTCTTTGAATATTTATATATATAAAGGTAGGTAAATATTATGTTTGTAAGGTAGGGGGTTATTCTTATTATGCTGAAAGTAATATGTTAATATCAGTAATAGTTTTACACTTTTAATGTTTGAAGAGTGAGTAGATTAATGTCACCTCAATGTAGCCAATTAAAAAAAAACACTATACATGGGTCTTAAATCTGGTTTGTGAGTCAGTCAGTAAGGTATCCTAGGTCCCCTGTCTTAAAGTGGGAAATAAAATGCAGCTTCACGCTTTAGGCCAGGGGTCTTCAACTAAAATGGCTAAAAGTCCAGTAATGAACTCTCCTCACCAGCCGAGGTATGGACAATTACATATAAAAACATAATTGATGTTTTTTACGAGACCAAAGTATCTTCAGGATGTTTAAGCTTAAAATACCCTTTTGAAATACCCTTTTTAAGACCTGCACATAAATAAATAATTACACAAATAAATAAATACTTACAATGACTGTAAAAAGCATGATTTACAGTTTAGATGCAGGTTTCACAAAAACAAAAAGTTTTATTAAATGATACATTTTTTCAGCCTTCAAAAAAAATATAAATTCTTATATTAATTTAAACTACATGGATGACTGCACCCAAATGCTGACCTTGATGTGCTTGATATAAATTACATTTATTACAAATTAGCGTTTGTTATTTATTTTTTTATTTCATTATGTCAAAAGCATTCACAGTCCACATGGACGGATCTCGCGGTCTAGATTCGGGCCGGAGTCTACTAGTTGATGACCCCATTGTCTTTAGGCTATTCATGTTATTGGTTTTATGCAGACTAGCTCAGAAATTCCACAGAACCAGCCAGCATTTTAATGATTTAGGAAATATCTATGGTGACTGTTATTTTTCTCCAAATGGAATTTCTCTCCAAAAAGCATATTTTCAGCTCATAAATAGAGAAGACAGTTTATTTACCAGCTCTTAAACTGATTATGGGCTTCAGTGTTTCAACAGTGGACATGAAAGCTGATCATTTGCAATGATTTTTCTGTCCCCAGCACAGCCCATTTGGAGGGTTTCAGACTGAGCCTTTTATAAGATGGTAAATGGCAGGTTGTCTTAGAAGAAGAAAAAAAATGGTTATTGACTGCAACTTCAGTGTGGTATTCTTTCTCTTGTACTTGTTGCAAAGCTCATCAGTATCTGACAGCCATCTTAACGGCTAAACAAAGGAAGAAAGCTATCCTGACATTTGGAAGATAGCTGAATCTAGAAGCTGTCTAGGGAGATAGGGGTGGAGGTAGTAGAGAGGAAAGAGGAGTGGAGGCACTGTATACAAGAAAGTTTAATCTATGCCTCTAACATAAAAGAGATCATATTAATAGTATTTATTAGTATGCTATCATACTATATTTATATATATTGGTCACAACAATGTTAAATATAATTATTAAAAAAAAAATAATAATAAAATAAATATCTATTCAAATATAAATATGCACACACTCTTTTCTGCCAGCACAATGATCACCCAGTGACTGAACAGATATTTTGCCTGCTGGATGGACAGTTTGGCCTGAATGAAAATTCACAAGGCTCATTGTTGATAACACCATCCTCCCCAGCCAGCAACATGGGAGTAATACGTAATATCTGACAACCAGCTGAAGTTCATAGATATAATCTTCTAGTGATATACAACGTAGAGAAAATCAGCCCCTTACTGTCTGAGCAGACTGCACAACTCCTTGTCCAAGGTTTTGCTATCTCTAGACAAGACTACAGTCTGCCTTGATGTATGCAGAAAGCAATTCTCTGCAAATCATCCAGAATGGTGTTGGTGACTAACTCAAGAGTGGCTCGAGTTCAAGTCACAGATGTTTGTGTACAGACCATCAACTGGCTCTGTATCCTCCTCTCACTTGCAAATCCACGTCGCCTTCAGAAATCTGCAGCCATTGAGTGAATGGTGCTTCATGGTATCAAAACTAATTGGCACAAATTACAAATTTTTATATTGAGTGTATTTATTTATTTTTAATCCAGCTCCCGCAAGAATGTGGCCACACTTTGCTATGGTTTTGTTGTAATGGATCACCTCTTAGGATAGTCTTATTTGATGCACATTTACTGTGTGCATGGCTGCATGCTTTGTAATGCTATACTGTCTGTGTGTTGTTTACAAACATGTACACATTTTTTGCCTACAAATCAAAGTATACTGCCAGTTTCCATCTTTATCTCAAAATTAATTCTGCATTACAAGGAATTTATTTAGGCCCTGTGGGAATGCAGGGATTCTAAATCACTATTATACTATTATGGTGCTTTTTTTTATTTGGTGGCATGAACTACTAATCATTTCCTTGTATGAAAAATGGATGCCTCTACCTTAGAACTCAATTTATGTTTCACAGAAGTAAGAAAATATATAGTGCAGGGCTGAAACATTGTGAGAATCTTGACTGGAAACTCCTTCCACCCCTCCATCCCTTTCTGTCTGCCCTTTCTCTCTGTTTTCCTCACTCACATTTGCTTTCTCCTTTGCTCCTTGCCTCAATCCAGACCCTCCCTCTCCCTGCTTTCTCTCTCTCTTTCTCTCCCTCGCACATACATACTCGCGCACACACACACACACACACACACACACACACACACACGCACACTGCTTCCTTTCACTCTCACTCTGACATTCTGCAGTTCAACATGTTGCCTGAGCGATGCTGCGCACCACAGTGGAAGCCATCCTGCCGGCGTACCGGCCGCGCACCACAGCCCGAGCATCAGTGCTCCATTTGAAGGACCTGTGTGAGGAGGAGCGCGACCCTCACAAACCCCAGCCACCACCTGAAAGAGAGGAACACAACGCCAGCTCCATGTGGAGGGAGGCCATGCGTAAGAGGAGCTACTTGCTAGAGAGGGGCTCTCGGACAGGAGGAGATGTAACAGGAGGAGGTGTGTGTGGCCGAAGACAGAGGTCCCCAGACTGGCTGTATGATTCTTACTATCGTATGAGCCAGCAGCACCCACTTATTGTTTTTCTGCTCCTCATTGTGATGGGTGCCTGCCTGGCTCTGTTGGCTGTCTTCTTCGCCTCTGGGCTGGTGAGTGTTTGTAAACTAGGGGGAAGGTAACTGGGGAAAAAGCAGAAAGGGACGGGAAACAATGTTTGCGTTGGTTAAGGGAGAAAGCTCTGTTGCTACTGTACTGAACAAGTGACAGTAAAATATTGTGCTTATTTCTTTAAGGGTTTCTAAAACAGTTAACAGACCCTCTACAAATTTGTGTTGCACTGTGTATCAGAAAATGAATTTCCTGTGCCCCCCCCCCCCCCCCCAAAAAAAAATCACACTTTAGAGGAAGTCAGCTCTGTTTGTACTGATTGCAGCAACCATATGTCTCTGTTTACCTTATGCAGTATGTAATCACTTACTTCAAAGTATCATTTTTAAGTGATAAAGAAGAAGCAGGTAATAATCAAAGTATGAAAAGAAAAAGGGAACACATTTGGAAAAATTAACAGACATAGTCATGGGTAATTAAGCATAACAGATTAAGTAGAAACTGTTAACAGTGAAGTTACTTTAATTTTTGACTCATATTTAATTGAGCTCAGCTGGAGCATAATGGAAATCCTTATACAATCAAACTTATTGTTAAATAAGATTATGTATTACCCATTAGCTGTGAAATTTGTATTATATGCAGAACAAAAGAAACATAAAAAAGAAATCTAATAAACTCTGTAAGTATAGTGCTAGCCTCTGTTTATGTATTTACAGGTTTTTCCAGAAGTTGAGGTATTTTCTTAATTTGTGTAACCTGCAGAAGCCACATTGACAGGATACATTAGCAGGTTGCCGCCATGCTGTCTGATTGCTTTTTCTATCAAATTTAAAGCCAGACATGTTTAAAAATATCGGGAATATACAGGGAAATGTAAGTGGTATATATTTCACCTGATTAAATCAGCTCTAATGCATTAGGGAGATCAGAGAGTGAATAAGTGAGCAACATTTCACAGTACGACATCAACCCCTGTGTAGATATACACTCTCAGTGTGTGCGCTACTTTCTTTATTGTTTTTTGACTGCCTGACCTAAATCTCACATCGCAGTGGCTGTTGAGCCTGCTTTGGGTTGCCGCAATGCTCTCTGTGACTACCATGGTTGCACACATCACATTGATTGTGAAAAAAGCCTTGGAGCACAGTTGCACTCTCAGGGCATTTTTTTTATGATCGTTCTCTGAATCCCTGATGTTTTGCTCTCCCCATGACCTGTTTTCACTCAGACTCACACATCCGATAAGTGGCCGCAGATCTAACGTCCCCCCTGCATGCTTTGTTGAATTTAGTAGAAGATTGTGCTCGTGGGTTTTTGTCATTTGCAGGCTTTTTCTGTGTTCTCTATGACAAAATAGATAGAACAGTTCTAACATAATGTCATCTTGATGTTGTAATAGGTGCTCTAGATCCACCATGATAGAATTTCCCTGCCATTTCTATCACGGTTTTCATTTGTAATGTGTTTCTGAAAGCTGGAGAGCATCAATTATGAATGAGTCTTCTGTAGTTTCCCTATGCTCTTAGTGTGTTTTTTTCTGACAATGAATTCTTCTATGTTGAATTTGGCGATAACAGTGGGCATTACATAAAAGAGAAGCCAGATGAGATGCCATCAAAATCACACCACCTCACATGTGGTATGACACCATGACTTTTTACAATGCATTTTGTAGCACTTTTAGAGAGGTGACAGCAGAGGTTTAGTGTTGCTCTTAAGTGAGAAAATCATTGCACAAAATGTTGCTGATAATCATTCTTTGTCTTGCTGTCTTACTTTGTGGCTGTAATTATAGTGCTATATAGGCACTTGGTTAGAGCTTGAATCCATTTAGATGTCTCTGTTTGGAGTCTCATGTGTATTGTGGGCTCATTTCAAGAATGTTGAGAATGTAATTTACAGTTTGGTGCACTATAGTCAATAGCTCTGTTCCAAAACCTGGGGTTTCTATAGAGACAGCATTGTATGGGATTACAGACTAACAAAGTAAAATAAATTTTTATTGTAAAATTTTTTTTACTGCATTTCAATGAAAAATCACTAAAAGAAAATTATAACTGTAAAATAACTGCTCAAACCTTTAAGCATTCTTCACCTATTACCACAACTTAAATAAATGCACGGTTGTGAGATAAAAATTCTGTTTTACTGATTAAATTAAATCTTTTAAGTTAAAAATATTATTTTGATAATGATTATGTCAACTTAATATTGTGTTTTGTCATTATTGTCATTTTTTCTTTTCTTAAGTAAGCTAAATTATGTAGTAAATTGTCTTAGTGACTTTGACAATGTCTTTTCTGTTATGTTGAAGTTTAAAATATTGGTGTCATTACTCATTGTTCGATTGATTTGTTTGATCTATTTAAGATGTTTTCTTTCAGTTTATTGATAGTTCTCATCACGTTTAGTTTGGCTGATTCTGTTTTTCGTTTCTAGTGTTTATTTCTATGTTAATAAATCTAAAACAGCTTGCACTTACACCCTGCACTCATTTTATTTTTCCCTGGCTGTGACAGCTACATGAAGCTTTACTATAAAGAGCAAAAGATGTGGTCAATGTAGTAAAACTGTAGTTTTGTTGGTGTTATGTAAATGTTTTTTTTAATGTTAAATGACATGTCGCGAATTAGCTCAAAGGTGAAATATTAATAATTAATCATAACTTGTTATAATTAACTATAATATTTGGACAATTCAATAGAATTAGCTTGATAAAGCAGAATTCGCATTACATTCAATTGACCTGTTCATCCAGCGAACATTCAGGGTAAATTCATATGTATTCAAAGAAAAACTATTTTTCTTGGCAGCAGGAAAAAAAAAATGTTTTTTCATATACTAAGATATTAGAGCATTTAGCTTTGATCGGAAATCGTAAAGTGACATTTTGCAATGCAGAATCAGAAACTCATGTAATTTGAGAACTTTATTAACTACAGACTAACACATAACTAATCTAAACAACACATATACACACACACACACACACACACACACACACACACACACACAGGCATATGTAGCATCTGGACCAATCAGACACACAATTATTTGTTACATTTAATAAGTCATCTCTAAAACCAGCGAGCCAGCGAAATGTGGTTCTGGTCTTCAACCCCCCAGAGCAAATAACACCTAGTCGCTGTAGCAACCACTGATAACCTCAGTTTACGATGGCGAAGTATGCAGGCAGACTGCAACTTTTCTTACTTCTCCCCATAGGAAAGACATATGCTCATAGAAATGGACTCTTCCTTATTTATTCACAGACAAACCTTTCTGTGAATGAACACACATAGCCCATATATCACTATGTATATTATGACTGTTCAGATACTTTGTCTTTTGTTTTATTAACTGTTTTATGCATGTTTTATGGTAGATTTCTATGTAGTATAATCGTGTTTGGTCTCGTTGAAATTGTATTTTGATTATCTAAAAGATGGTGTGTATTAGATGCTGATACCTGCGCGACATATCAGTGTTCTAAGAATCCTTAGTATTTTTGGCCTGAACCCCTATTGATTTACATATGCAAAATGCCATGCCTCAGAAACACAGGGGTCGTAAACGAGGACCAGTCTTCTGACCTCCCGCTGAGGAAGTCAGCCTTCTCATTGGTCGAACCCATTTGGGAAGGTGTGACTCTCTCCAGACTTTAAAGGGCTCACGCACAGTTCCACCCTCTCTTCTGCAAAATCTTCAGATTGTTTGTTGTGTGGAGGCCCTCCACGACAAGGTCACGGGCCTGTGGCCCAGCCACATGTGGCCTTCCTAACCATAAAAATGGCTTTTGATCATGCAAATGTCCTCGACCAGACATTCCTTTCTCTATATCTTCATCTCTGGATTGTGGCCTACGCATCTGCTGCGTCCCACAATGCCAGCAAACCCCATTTCACATAAAGCCATGTGCTCACCCAGGAGGGAGGATTCTCCTGAGCACAACAAACTCAAGGACAACCTCTGAGTTTCAAGAAATTGCAACTCCAGCCATCAAATGGAACCATCCGGACCTGTTTCAAAGGCTTCTCGAGACCCTCGTCCCACAGCCAGGTCAAATGCAAGTATAATACCTTGTACCAGACAGAGGTCTGATGTAAGCTATCGTATACTGTGCTTTGAACTAGAAACTGATGGTTTTTAGAGATGGTTAACTCTGACAAACCCCTCTCCCTCTTTCCATACCTATCCATCCCCTTTTAGCCTTACCATGTATAACCGCTACTCTGACACACAAAAGTTTAGGCTATACATCTGTTTTAGGGAGGGTTCAAAGGTTGTTCAGTCAGTCAAACTTTTACAAATTGGTCTTCACCTCAAAAGAAAACAAGTAGAAACAGAAAAACATCAGAAAGCTCCAAAACATACATATATTATTTGCAACAAGCGAAACACCAGATATCATAACATACAAAAGAGAGATGGAAAATATAACACAACAGTCTCATATGAAAAAGAAACAGTTCTTATCTGAGAGCTGTAGACGTGTGAAAAAAACATCCATTGTCTGTGTATTGGTAGTTCCAAAATGTGAAGGTCGTATCCAAAAGTCCAAAAAAAACTTGACCCCAAAAGAAAAAAAAAAAAAAAAGGATTATGATGCTCCTCTAAGAAAGTGAAATATTCCAAATGTTCCTTGTGAAACACCATCCATAAAGAGAACTTCACACTGGTTGAAGCTAATATAGCCACTTTAAGCTTTCAGTCACCATGAGCAGGCAAAAGAAAATGACACTGAAGGACTCATGTGGCCCTGTAAGCAGGCCTCTTCATGTAGTATTGAAGCTAACTCACCAAACAGTAGGTACATGGTCTGAAGCCCCTTTACATCAAACAATACAAAGTATTAGTATTTAGCACAAATGCAAAATAAATGCAATCACAGCAAATAAAAAAAAAGCATTTACTCACTTATATTGGGCAAATAAACAGAAGTTTCCCAAGAAACGCAATGTAAGTCATGACACAGGTAGGCCATTCCTACCTCTCCATAGCAAACAGAATCATATGCCTATAGCTTGCTAGCGCCCTCTAGACAGCAGGGAAGAGTAACTACAAGCAGAACATGATAACAGTCTCTAAGACTGTTACACATGTATGCTGTGTGTGTGTGTGTATGTGTTGTTTAGATTAGTTATGTGTTAGCCTGTAGTTAATAAAGTTCTTGTGCACAAATTACATGAGTTTCTGATTCTGCATTGCAAAATGTCACTGTATGATTTCCGATCAAAGCTACATGCTCAAATGCATTAGTATTTAACAAAGTTATTTTCTGCGAACAAGAAAATAGTTTTTCTGTGAATACATATGAATTTACCCTGAATGTTCGCCGGACGAACGGGTCAATTGATTGTAATGTGAATTCTGTTTTATCAAGATAATTCTATTGAATTATCCAAATATTCGAATTAATTATAATGAGTTATGATTAATTATTAATATTTCCCCCTTAAGCTAATTCACGACACATACATGGTAAGGCTAAAGGGGGTGGATAGGTACGGAAAGAGGAAGAGGGTGCGTCAGAGCGAACCATCTCTAAGAAGCCATCA
Source organism: Cirrhinus molitorella (assembly GCA_033026305.1). Lineage (NCBI taxonomy): Eukaryota > Metazoa > Chordata > Actinopteri > Cypriniformes > Cyprinidae > Cirrhinus > Cirrhinus molitorella. The sequence goes on along the minus strand of CM065123.1, from coordinate 24,261,209 downwards.
GTTCTAGTTCAAAGCCCAGTATATGATAGCTTACATCAGACCTCTGTCTGGAAAAAGGTATTATGATACTTGCATTTGATTTGGCTGTAGAACGCGTGTCTCACGAAGCCTTTGAAACAAGTCCGGATGGTTCCATTTGATGGCTGAAGTTGCAGTTTCTTGAACCTCCGAGGTTGTCCTTGATTTTGTTGTGCTCAGAAGAGTCCTCTCTCCTGGGTGAGCACATGGCTATATGTGAGCTGCTTCCTCCTGGCTCTGTGGAAAACCGTGGATTTGTAGGCTGCAATCCAGTGATGAAGATGTAGAGGAAGGAATGTCTGGTCAAGGACATTTCCGCGACGATGAGATCCAGGGTTGAGTGAAACCAAGCTCCAGTATTACAAGTTTGACTCTTTGTGGTCAAGAGCCCTCTCTCATGGGCTGGGAGGGGACCGTATGTGTCGCGGAGGACCTCCATGCAACAAACAATCTGAAGATTTTGCCGAAGAGAGCGTGGAACGGTGTGTGAGCCCTTCAAAGTCTGGATAGAGTCACACCTTTCCAAATGGGTTCGACCAATGAGAAGGCTGACTTTCTCAGCGGGAGGTTAGAAACCGGATCCTCGTTTTACGACCCTTTGTCGGAGAGCATGGCATTTTGCATATGTAAATCAATAGGGGTTCACGCCAAAAATACTAAGGATTCTTTAGAACACTAATATGTCGCACAGGTATCAACATCTAATACACACCATCTTTTAGATAATCAAAAGACAAATTCAACGAGACCAAACATGATTACACTACATAGTAATCTACCATAAAACATGCATAAAACAGTTAATAAAAACAAAAGACAAAATATCTGAACAGTCATAATATACATAGTGATATATGGGCTATGTGTGTTTGTTCACAGAAAGGTTTGCCTGTGAATAAGTAGGGAAGGTCAATTTCTATGGGCATAATGGCTTTCCTAAGGAATAGTGAGGGTTGCCTACATTCCTTTTGGGTCATACACTAGTTTTATTAGATGGCTGCCGTGGCAACCGAGCCTTTCTGGGGGCTTGTGGTTGATCTGGGAGTTGTAATCCAAACTCCACATTTAATTGGCTTGTTGGTTTTAAAGATGATTTGCTAAATGTAACAAATAACTGTATGTCTGATTGGTCCAGACGCTACAGATATCCCCCTCCCTTTCGATCGTTGTTGTCTGTCCAATAGACAACAGCGATCAACGTCAAGGGTGCAGATCAATCAGACAGGCATCTGCCATTCATGGCTGGAAGAGAGAGGTGGCTCTCTGGCTGTTGGTGTTTCCAGGAGTGGCTGTGATGCCGTGGTGAATGCTGTCCGGTGGGATGCTGTGGTTATGTAGGCGGTAGCGCGATGCGGGTCCTCGAGTTCGTGCAAAAGGTGTCGAGGCAGTGTCACCTGTCATCCTGATGCGAGTTAGTCAGGGTCAGGTGGTTGTTTTAGGTGTTGTTATCTAGTAGGCTGTCTGTGGTGCCTGCAACTTGGACTAGGTGGTTGGATTCTCACTTGTGAGAGGTTGGACGGTTCCAGGGGTCACAGGGAATTGTTAGGGAGAGTTGTAGTGTGAAAGGAGTTTCAGACTGAGCTAGTGAAGGTGGCAGGAGGACAGCAGGTGATTGTTAGCTCTCTGTTCTGCTCAAACTTCACCAGAAGTCTGATGTTGGCAGTGTCGTTCTCCTCTGGTAGCGTCACTGACTTGAGCTTGCCTGAGTTGTGTTGGTAGAAGTTTTGCTGTTGGGCATGTGAGCCCGTTGCTCTGTCCAATGTTATCTGGCTGCTCCTGGGGTGTCAAGTGGTTTGCAGGATGCTCCTCCCTTGGAGGAGTCTGATGCTGTGTTGCGTTGGGCAGGGAGTCAGCAGTTTGTCCTTTCCAATACTCCTCAGTTGAGTTTTGTTCAAGGAGCTCTTTTGCTAGTGTTAGCAGTTCCTGTAACTCAGAAGTAGGCGTGTCCAGCTGTCCTTGTCCAGCCTCCATTTGGCACCTGTGTGAAGGGTGTGGGGGAGGATGTTGTGGTGGACTGCTGTTGGACATACCATGGTGTAAACAGGGTGAGAGTATCCTTTTGCATGGCTTCTCCCAGTGGTGTTTGGTACCTGGGCTGTCGCCATGGCGATGGTGCTGTGGGACCTCGGGCGAACAGATCATCAAACTGCAGAGATCACCACATTCCAGTCGAATCTAAAAGAGTCATCTCCCCTGCCATGTGCCTATTGTAAAACTGACCAGGAGACCCAATCATGCCAGACCGGCTCCCCCTTTTCCTGGTCACTATCTCTTAGGGAATTTAAATAGCTAAAACCCTAATTCAATCGACTGAAGACAAGAACTCCCCTTTCATCTAGGCTCATTCAGGCAACCAGAGCATGCAGTGTATTTCTTACCAGGTACACGTGAATTGACAATCAAATATACAAGCAGAAAGTTTTACAATGACAAAACCCAGCCGTTAGGGCTCAAAGGGATTCACAGCATGACCTCCGGACACTCTGGTCACCCCAGCCCCCCCTCCTTTCTGCATTCCACTAAACTCACCCAGTCTGGACTGTTAGGGAGAATACACAAACTCTATTTCTAATGCAGTTAGAGCAACAGTACAGAAGAATAATATTTCCTTTACCTTTCTACATTTGTTTTATGTAATCAAGTGTATGTATATGAGTGAAACTATTCCCTTTTATGTGTTTGCATTATATTTCCTTTTAGTAGATAAGGCTACAAAATGTCTTGACCGTATGCAAGATATCTGATGTTTGGTGTTGACCAGAAGCTTGTTTTATTTCCAATATGTTTATATGAATGAGAAGTTACTATTGGTTACAATACTTGCATCACGAAAGTTTATTGAAGTTATTGACAAAACTCACAGATATACCACGTGTGGGACACAGGTTAATTTATGCAAGGAGAAACAGCCTGGAGCATGGCTCCACCCCCAACCAGATCTGATTGGAGCAAGCCTCATGGGGACGGACCAAAATGGCTGGGTTTTAAAACCCTATGCTCCGAACAATTCCTTGCCTTTCGCCGTGTGCCGCCATTCCACCGCGCTGACCATCACGTGATAGTGCCATCCAGAACTCTACAGGAAACAGACTCAGCTCCGCTAACCGGCCGAATTCTTCAAAGACTTTGCGTCTGGCAACTCTGACTGCAGAAGAAACTCCTGTGCATCACATTGTGTAACCCGGCAACCAATTGGAGCCATCCGGTCAAGCAGATCACTCACCACTAGTGTTTCCCAAAGACGTCATCCAAGGAACCACCAATCAGAACTTCAGGCAAACGGAGGAATCCCGGCTGTTCAAACAGCACGCAAATAAACAAAGTCTCCTTTGCTCGCTGAATTGGTGCATAAAATCCTTATTAGCAGCTAAAAGCCGAATCTCTGCTTTTGTGGTTCTACCAGGTTGCAATCTAAGAACTATAGTAGCAACCCCATAACCCTCTAGAACAGTATGAATGTGTGTGTGTGTGTGTGTTTGTTTATGTGTTAGTAGTTTAGTTTGTGTGTCTTAGAGTAATTCAAATAAATTCCTGTTTCATTTATAAATAAGCATTGTCTTGAGTTGTGTATTTTAAAGTTAAATCTATGCCCAGATCTTGGTACCTTGCTCTTAAGATAAATATATATATATATATATAAATATATAAATAACTGTTTATATTATGTCATGGCCACGAACTCATATAAACCTCAGAATTGGTAAAATGTACTAATTTAACCCTTTCGCTGGACGAACGGTTAATGGGTGCAAATTGTTAATTCTGAATCAAGTTAATCTAATCAAGCTGAATCGAATCGTTAGATCTGATTCCCATTTGATTCCCTATAATCATTTTGAGGTAATATCTTACAGTGCTGCACTGGTCTTGTGTTGCTACTCCACGAATATTCTTCTCTAGCTGAACAGTTGACATGTAATTAAATTTAGATTTAATTAAGTAACTGTAAATTTAGCTGAACCAGGAGGGGATACAACTAAAATAGTGAAGGTGAATTAGCTGAGAAGACTTAAAGTAAGGGAAGAAGAATTAAGGGATCAGGAACCATAAGTATATTTAATTGGCAGTGGGTTAGATCGCTTTGCACTGCATGCCCACAAGCTGTAGTTAAAAGCTTGAAGTGAATGATGCTAACTGCTAGCTGTTGACGTTATTTGTTAACTTAGTCTGAGCTGAAGCTGGGTCTTGTTAGCTTGACCGGCTCAGGCGGTGTGCTTACAGTCTCGTGTCATGACATGTGCGCTCTCTGAAGTTTTTGTGTCCTGTGACAGGTCATTGTCATGGGAGCCAATTCACATTAATGTCAATTCGAACGACGTGTAGCAAATGTCTGTAGGTTTCAAAAGGCTTAGTCCGTTAGCAAGTGAGGCTTACACTTCTATTTAAGATTTCCTCTCAAGCGGCCAAATCTTAAATTCACTGATGGACACTTGATCCAGGACTGCAGGCGAAAGTCAAATGTCTCACGGGTAGGCATGGGCATCATTGTCTCCTGCAAGTTTGTTGTAAATGCAGGGATGTCTCTGGCCATTTGGTTGAGATCTTTGAGTGTCACTTCATGTACTGTTCAGGGCTTGCCTGAATGAATCCTTTTCCTTCTGTCGCTGCAGAAGTTTTCAGGAAGATGACTTGTGGAGTGTCAAGCAGAAGGTTTTGGCTTCCCCCTTTGTGTCTTGTACAGGGGTGAGGGGGTTAGCACTGCTGGATCTGTGACAGGCAGCAGGGTGTCTTTACTTGAGTTTATGCACTGTCTGTAAGACTGTTTCAGTTCTTTCTGGACCATGTTGAGCTCCTCTTTAAGGCTGCAGAATTTCTGAGTCAGTGTTCGGACTTCAGCTCTGGTTGCATGCAGAGGGCTTCTAGGGCCGTGGCTCTAGTGTCTCTCTCGTTAAGTTGTATATATATATTAGACAACAATTGGTGTGAAACAGTTCTCTTTCCAAGTCTTTTCTGGTGGCCTTTTCAAGCTGTTTTCTGTGTCTGGCAGCTCTTATCACTTATTAATAAGAATCTTATTATTTCAAAGTATTAGGGATTGTTGATCTCCTTTAGTTGATTACACCTTCAATAAAACACTTTCTATTGGTTTATTAAGGTGTTCATTGAGTCAAATTTTCACTGCCCTTCCACTGTTCTAGTAGCCGAGGTTTCCAGCACAGAGTGCTTCACAACAGTGAACCATTTGTGGCACAATGGTTTCATTTGGTTTGAAACTTTGAGAAGTTTCACTAGTTTCCCATCACTAGTTTAAATTAAAGTCCCTTAGTGGGAAAGGTCCCAAAGTCTGTAGTCTTTGGTTCAAATGTTACACTCTACACTCACATGTGTCTAAGCATGTTAGCTGGGTGTTAACAGCTATCATCCGAGGTGGAGGGCTTTAACTTGTGTGCGTTTAGGGCTGCTAAAGAGCTAGCTTTGGCTACACTGAGTTGTTTGTTTACATTAAGGTCTAATGAAGTGAGGGGTGCTGTTATCAGATTTACCCAGAAGTGTCTGCTCACTCTTCCGGGGTCATGAGTTGCTAAGAGACCAGTGCAAGCTAACAACACAGCCCAAGCGGAGCAGCGATTGGTCCGTGCTGTGAGCATGCACAGGAGACTCACATGTGCTCAGTCACGGCGTCACATGTAACTCGTTCACAAATCAAAACTGCATCTTCACTTCACAGACAAATGGCAACATTACTAGTTAGCTAGGCTAGAATTATACCATTAGTTTGCTATTCAATTGGATAATCCTACTGATTACAATTATATGCGATAGTTATAAGAGACCTTAATTCTGAGAAATGAGGCTCAAATCACCATTAAAATAATTATACTGTAACGAAATTCCTTCGTCGCCCAGTTCTAATATCAGTGCAAGTATGATTTATTCACCATGCAGATTAATTAATGCCGCTAATCTGAGATTTCTTCGTCAGTGAAGACTTACACATTTAAAACTGAAAATGGGGATTTCTTCGCCCAAAATCAGGATTTATTGTGGTACCATTTACACAAGCTGCTAATCTGAGATTCCTTCATCAGAGAAGTCTTACGCTACTAACAAAATAAATTAGGATTTGCTTCGCTAATATCGAGTTAGTTTCTTATCGCGCATTTTAACATGTATTATAGCTTTGGAAAACGTTCTACTGCTTGTAAATGTAAGGGTAACGCTTTAAATTACAGCCCGCAATGTACTGCGTAAATAAACGGAATTTACAGCGTACCTAATTGTAACTATAGAGTACCTCCACAGTACCTACTCGTAAATATAAGGGAACAATATGCAACATTTACGGAATAAGGGGGTAATAACCTTTACAATTCTAAAGCATTTATACAGTAAGTATTTTATAACTAAAGGGTACCTATTCCGAAATTACGTGGTATGTATGACACACAGACTTTAGGTTTCTGCGTAAGTATAACTTATAGCTAAATGTACATATAGGTAAACAGAAAGAGTTAGCAACGTTTAGGGAATAAGGGGGTAATAATTTGGAAAATTCAATGTATTTATACTGTTTTATATGTAAGGTGTTACGTGGTATGCATGACCTACTGTCTTAGACAACAAATAGGCTATGATTTACAACAAGTTGCCTTATTATAACACATGAAACGCAAAATATATGATGCAGTATATTTTTACAATATGTACTGGGTACTTACTGTGTTATTACAACATATCTTACATGATATTGATACAAACGGTAAACTGTAGTATACTATATTATAATTTAGTAATTATAGTCAAACAAAAAACCACCCTAGTCTTTATAAAAATGTTAAAACAGTTTACTAAACAATGTACCTGTAGTTACTGTGTAAGTGTGACATCCACGGGCCGTAATTTAAAGTGAAGCCTTGTTACTGTCAGGTGTCGTGTGGAGGAAGATGAACGAGGAGTGCAAAGATCAAGATCGGGTGCAAAACAAGTCTTTAATAAACAAATCCACAACAGAAAATCCAAAAGAGGCAGGCAAGGAGACACGCACACAAAGACGAGAATGGACAACCAAACAATGAACAGAATCCAACTTAAAAAGGGTGGTTAACAAGACACAGACAGGTGATAGTGATTAACTAATAATGACTTAATGAGGGGAGGAACCGAAACAAAACCAAATGAGGGCATAAAGGAAGTGGAAGGAACCAAACTCAAAAGGGACTAAACCAAATCAAAACACAACAAAAGAGTCTCAAAACCTGACATAACTTCCCCCCTCCCGGAAGGCGTGATCTCGTGCCGAAAACATAAACATAAGGGGGCTTGGGTGGGGGCTCAGGAGGGGGACGGACATCCGGGAGGGAGACAACAAAGGGAGTCCAGGGGGGAGATGATGGAGGGAGGATCCAGGGAGAAGACAGGAAGGTCCATGGCGGATCAGATGGAGGGAGGATCCAGGGAGAAGACAGGAAGGTCCATGGCGGATCAGATGGAGGGAGGAGCCAGGGAGAAGACAGGAGGGTCCATGGTGGATCAGACGGAGGGAGGAGCCAAGGAGAAGACAGGAGGGTCCAGGGCGGATCAGACGGAGGGAGAAGCCAGGGAGAAGACAGGAGGGTCCAGGGCAGATCAGACGGAGAGAGGAGCCAGGGAGAAGACAGGAGGGTCCAGGGCGGATCATCAATTGCGGCAGGCTCAGGCTCTCCGTCCGCGGTGGGCTCGGGCAGCTCTGCACAGCAGGGTGGTGGTCGGCTGGGCTCTGGGTCTGGAGTGGGGCTGGTGTCGTCCATGATGTTCACAGTCACTGTTGAATTGCAGGACACCAGCACCCACTCGATAAAGGCGGCGAGGTTCTCTCGAGGACCCTCTCCGGACAACTGCGCTCTGGTGGTGATGTTAAGTCCATGGTGATAGAACACACAGAGGCAGTCGTCCAGATAGTTTGTGAGGTTAGCAAGGGCTATGAAGTCTCTTGTGTGATCCTCGAGAGACCGATCCCCCTGCACCAACAGGAGGACGAGGACAGCAGCGTTGTTCATAACGTGGGGAAAAAATGTATTTTAATAGGCATACTGTCAATTTTTCCTTTCAGCTTTGGCAGGAGTCCACAAATTTCTGGAGATCTTTTGCATATGCTTGCAACGTACACTCTCCAGTATATGAGGAAGCAGAAAAGTCATCCCCCTTTGATGCAATTTTCACCTGTGATCAAAATTAGAGAAAAAATAATTTGCACAAAAAAAAAAAAAGCTAATACATGTCAAGTTTGCATAATGTAAAGAAGTGTCCCACAAAGCTTATATTCAACCCAAAAAAAAAAAAAAAAAAAAATACAGACAATGTGTGTTACAGAAACTGCAAGTGCTGTCAATGTCCATGAATTTAGAAAGAGCTACTTTACATGGGTAAATTTTGTGCAGTATTTTGAAATGCACCTCTTTAACTTTATTCAAAATACAAAATTTGTAAGGAACTAACCAGGTCTTTTTCCAATTAATATCAGAAATTTCTGCATTCCAAACGAATTTTCCTCTTGGGGAGATTTTATGTTTTGATTGTAAAATTAGTCTAATATTTTTATTTTTACAAGAGGAAGAAAATATTTCAACACCATCAACTTTTAATTCTGGAAATATCCTTTCACTGGTTCCGAAAGAGAGGTGATTATTTATTAGTTGTATTAACCCATTTGGAATAGCTTTAACCACTTACTGAAATTCTTTAAAGGGTATAGGAAAATTGTAAATCTGCAGAAAATCTTCACAAGAAAGGTTGTTTCCATTCTCATAGAACAAATCTATTAACAAAATTAATATTCCTTTCAAACCACCTGTGTAAAAATAAAGATTTATTCCTCTAAGTAATGAGGCAATTGTTACATAAAAGCATTTTATGCTGAGAAAAGTTATGATGAAAACAAATTTTCCAAGCCAATAATACTTGCTAGTGAAATTTAGATCATTTAACAGGTAATTTTCCTGGAAGAAAGTTACATCTCAGAAGAAAGGATAATTTTTTGAGGGATAAAGAACCACATAAAATTATAATTTTTTAGACAGTACCTTAACCAGTTAAGCTTAAAAGTTGTTGTTAACGTAAAAAAAAATCTATCATCTCTAAGCCACCTTCCACTCTTTTGCCTGATATAACGTCCTTTCCCCTTTCAGTTGTTTCACTACGACGTTACTATGGGAGCACTATGGGAGCACATTCCAGGCTGGATGATTGGTACGTGGGTGCGGGCTCCATGGCACCGCCGCGTCCCCCCCCCCGTGCCTTTCTTCCCGGAGGTCCATGAGGAGATAACCAGGACCTGGCGGGCACCTAACACCTCCCGCATGCGTTCGGGCTCCTCATACCTCACCACCCTTGATGGCGGGGTAGCCAGGGGGTATGTCGGGGTTCCCCAGGTCGAGCGTGCGGTCGCGGCGCATCTCTGCCCGCAGGGCGCCGCCGCCTGGCGTGGACCCCCATGTCTCCCGTCCAAAGCATGTAGGTGCCCAAGAGGCAGCCCCTTCAAGACCAAACCCACGGCGTAGAGCTCTCCGCAGGGGGGCAGCACCCCCCGCTGCTCAGGGACCCAAAAAGCCCCGCAGATCCAACAGGCGTCCCTGACACGGGCCACCCAGAGATGCTAGAGGTTGCTCTTCAGGGGACGATAACACCGGTTCCCCCACCCCCGGAGGAGGGCCGGGGGGCCTTTGTGCGTAACTACTATGCCACTGGCCCGGATCTCGTTGGTTGATCCGGACGGTACGTCTCGGCTATGTGATTCAGTTCGCCGTCACTCGCCCAAGTTCAGGGGCATCCGCTTCACCTCTGTTCACTCGGAGTCGGAGGACGCTGTCTTGAGTGCGGAGATCGCTGTCCTCCTGGCGAAGGATGCGATCGAGCTGGTCCCTCCAGCCGAGATGAAGTCAGGGTTTTACAGCCCTTACTTCATCGTGCCCAAGAAGAGCGGTGGGTTAAGGCCAATCCTGGATCTTTGCGTCTTCAATTGGTACCTTCTCAAGCTACCGTTCAAGATGCTGACGGCTCGGCGCATCATATCATGCGTCCGCCACCAGGATTGGTTTGCAGCCATCGACCTGAAGGACGCGTACTTTCATGTCTCGATTCTGCCTCGACACAGACCGTTCCTACGGTTTGCGTTCGAGGGTCGGGCATATCAGTACAAGGTCCTCCCCTTTGGCCTGTCCCTGTCTCCCCGTGTCTTTACCAAAGTCGCAGAGGGTGCCCTCAGTCCCTTGTGGCAGAAGGGCATCCGCATACTCAACTATCTCGACGACTGGCTAATAATAGCTTACTCGGAGGATCAGTTGTGCGAGCACAGGGACCTGGTGCTCCGGCACCTCAGCCAATTGGGGCTTCGGGTCAACCGAGAAAAGAGCAAGCTCTCCCCAGTGCAGAGCATCTCTTTTCTCGGGATGGAGTTGGATTCAGTCAACATGACAGCACGTCTCTCTCAGGAGCGTGCTCTGTCAATGCTGTACTGTCTGAACCTTTTCAGGCACAAGACAGCGGTTCCTCCCAAATATTTTCAGAGGCTCCTGGGGCATATGGCAGCAGCGGCCGCGGTAGTTCCGCATGGCCTTCTACATATGAGACCGCTTCAGCATTGGCTTTCCGACCGAGTCCCCGGATGGGCATGGCGCAGTGGCACGCTTCGGATTGGCGTTTCCCCGGAGTGTCGCTGCCTCTTCAGCTCATGGTCGGACCCAGCCTTTCTTCGGGAAGGAGTTCCCTTAGGCCAGATGTCCAGGCATGTTGTGGTCAACATGGATGCCTCCACGACAGGCTGTGTGCAACGGGCAGGCTGCCTCGGGGACCTGGACAGGCCCCCGACAGCTTTGGCACATCAACTGCCTCGAGTTGCTAGCAGTGTTTCTCGCCCTTCGCCGGTTTCTTCCGGTGCTCCGCAACAAGCACGTGCTAGTCCGTACGGACAACACTGCGACCGTAGCGTACATCAACCGTCAAGGAGGTCTACGCTCCCGTCGCATGTCGCAACTCACCCGCCATCTCCTCCTCTGGAGTCAGACGCGGCTCAGATCGCTGCGCGCCATTCACATTCCAGGAGAGCTCAATCAGACAGCTGACGCGCTCTCTTGACAGCTCACACTTCCTGGCGAATGGTGACTCCACCCACAGACTGGCCGCAGGGCCCCCTCAAGTACGCCTTTCCCCCAGTGAGCCTCCTTGCACAGACCCTGTGCAAGATCAGGGAGGACGAGGAGCAGGTTCTGCTGGTTGCTCCATATTGGCCCACCAGGACCTGGTTTCCCGAACTCATGCTTCTTGCGGCAGCCCCTCCCTGGAAAATCCCCTTGAGGAAGGACCTTCTTTCTCAGGGGTTGGGCACAATTTGGCACCCGCGTCCCGATCTCTGGAACCTGCATGTGTGGTTTCTGGACGCGATGCGGTAGACCTCGCCGGCCTTCCCCAGGCCGTGATAGATACTATCACTCAGGCTAGAGCTCCCTCTACTAGGCAAGCCTACGCCCTGAGGTGGGGTCTGTTTGCTGACTGGTGTTCCACCCATGGTGAGGACCCTCAGAGATGTTCGGTCAGAGTGGTGCTCTCCTTTCTGCAGGAGAAGTTGGAGCACAGGCTGTCCCCTTCAACTTTGAAAGTGTATGTTGCAGCTATTGCTGCACATCACGATGCAGTAGAGGGTTCGTCCCTAGGGAGTCATCATCTGGTCGTCAGGTTCCTAAGAGGTGCGAGAAGGGTTAATCCCCCTAGTCCGCACCTGTTTCCCTCTTGGGATCTTTCCGTGGTCCTACGTGGACTACGAGGTGCTCCCTTCGAGCCGCTCCTGTCAGTTGAGCTGAAATTCCTGTCCCTTAAGACAGTGCTCCTGACCGCGCTTGCTTCTATCAAGAGGGTTGGGGACCTACAGGCATTCTCTGTCCGCGATACGTGCCTTGAGTTCGGGCTGGCTGAGTCTCATGTAATATTGAGACCCCGGCCTGGCTACGTGCCCAAGGTTCCCACCACTCCCTTTCGGGATCAGGTGGTGAACCTGCAAGCTCTGCCCCAGGAGGAGGCAGACCCAGGCTCAGCGTTGCTGTGTCCTGTCCGCGCCCTGCGTGTGTACGTGGACCGCACCAGGAGCTTCAGACGCTCCGAGCAGCTCTTTGTCTGCTTTGGCGGACAGCAGAAGGGGAATACCGTCTCCAAGCAGAGGTTGGCCCATTGGGTGGTAGATGCTATCACCTTGGCGTATGATGCCCAAGGTGAGCCGTGCCCAGCTCACTCCACTCGGAGTGTTGCCTCCTCCTATGCGCTGGTGCATGGCGCCTCTCTAGCAGACATCTATAGAGCTGCGGGCTGGGCGACACCTAATACCTTTGCGCAGTTCTACAACCTCCGCATTGAGCCTGTGTCCTCCCGTGTGTTTACTTAAATAAAATCAGGTTTCTGGTGGGATGGACTGGCCCGGTGTCGGCTTGCTGCACCATTCCCCCGGGATCCGTGTGCTATATAGTTCCAATTGGTACTCTGGTCCTCCTTGCCCCGCAGTCCGGACTAGGATGGAGTAGTTCGTGGCTGTGCTCCGGTGGGAGCTCCTTCGCCCACTGGTTGTGGCAACATGTCTCAGTACCTGTTTATACTCACGATTACGATCGTTTTCCTCTCACATATCTATAGCTAGAATAGATAGTTGTATTTATCTCTTCTCCACATGACCATACAGCTTGTCATTGTCTCCGCCCCCCGACGACTGCTCCTAGCAACTCCGCAGGTCCCTCCCTTATGGGCTCCCGGGGCGTCGGGCAGGTTACGTGTTGGTGCCCATTTTCCACTGGCACGCTTGCCTGTCAGCAAATCGGACCCCACGTAACGCAGCTTGGGTCTGCGGCGTTTTCCATGGGTGTTCCCATAGTAACGTCAGAGTGAAACAACTGAAAGGGGAACGTCTAGGTTATGTAGGTAACCCACGTTCCCTGAAGGAGGGAACGGAGACGTTACTCCCCTTGCCACAGTCCCAAGCTGCCCCCTGGGGGGCTGAGCCAAGCTCGGCTCTCCAGCAGAAACCTGATTGAGTGTATGCGCGCCGCCATCTTAAATACCCGTATGTACGGGGGAGTGGCGGCTAACGCAAACCACTCGCCAATATTCATTGGCCTTTTCTCTGTAGCTCAGAGAGGATTGGTTGCAGTGCTCCCATAGTAACGTCTCCGTTCCCTCCTTCAGGGAACGTGGGTTACCTACGTAACCTAGACGTTTTTAACTGATAAGGTTTATTTTTCCATACAAAATCTAAGAAAGATTTGTTGATATCTTTGGAAATTTCATCACTAACATACATGGAAAGAGCAGGATAAACAAATCTAGAGAGGCCCTCAGCTTTGGACAGTAACACTCTCCCAAAAATGGTTAAATCCCTTTGTAGCCAATTATTCAAGATACACTTAGTTTTCCTGATTTTAGACATAAAATTCATTTGTTCATAGATATTTTTATTTTTAGAAATATGAACTCCCAAATATTTAACAGTGTCTTTTACTGGTATATTTTCAATAAAAACGTCAATAGAATCATGTATGAATAAAATTTCACATTTATGAAGATTAAGCTTTAGACCAGAAGATTTACAAAATTTGGAAATACAATCCAGGGCTGTTTTCACTTGATTTTTATTTTTTAAAAATAATGCAGTGTCATCTGCCAGTTGAGAAATTTTGACTTCTCTGTCAAATATTTTTAAACCCAAAAATGCTTTAATTGTTTAGAATTTGAATAGAGAGAAGTTCCGCAACTAATAAAAACAGAAAGGGGGAAATCGGACAACCTTGTCGCACACCACGATGGATTCCAAATCTTTTAGAGGTTCCCATATTTAGAATAATAGAACTATTAATATCCTTATAAACATTTCTATAGTATCAATGAAATTATTCCCAAACCCAAAAACTGTCAGAGAATGAAGTAAGAAGCCATGTTCAATTGTATTGAAGGCTTTACAAAAATCCAAAAATAAAACAAGAGCCCCTGACTCTATCTGTTCAGAATAGTCTTAAAGGTCAAAAATAAGACGAATATTGTTACTAATATGTCTATTTTTCATAAAGCCTGTTTGAGATTCATTAATAATTTGACCTAGTCCTGATTTTAATCTTCTAGCATATACTAATGCAATCAATTTATAATCTGTATTCAAGAGAGTGATAGGTCTCCAGTTGTCAATTTCCAAGGGATCCTTTTCTGGCTTAGGGATCAAAGAGATTAAGCCCTGTTTCATAGTTGTTGCCAATTCCTTCTTTTTAATGCAATCATTGAACATTAAGAAAAGTGGCTGCTCTAAAATATACCAGAAATGTTGATAAAATTCAATTGACAGTCCATCGGGTCCTGGACTTTTACTTTTTTTTCATGTGTTGGAGAGTTAACTGCAATGCATCTCTTTTAAGATCAGAGTCACAAAGATTTTTAAAGTCACTATTTATCGAAGGAATTAAATTTTGAATATTATAAGTAAATTCTTTGCAGATATCATATAATAAAGCCAGACTGATATAATTTTTCATAAAAGGAGCTAACAAATTCTGAAATTACTTTAGGGTCCTCACATAAGGAATTATTAATACATAATGCTGACAGTGATTTTCTCTTAAAATTCCTTTTTTCAAGGGCAAAAAAATAAGCTGTGTTTCTCTCGCCTTTTTCTATCCATTTAGCTCTTGAGCACACAAAAGCTTCATTAACCTTTTTAGTATATAAGTCATCAAGTTTTGCTTGTAAAGAATGGAGCTCACTTTCCTGTATTGCAAAAAGAATCTGAACTTTCCAAAGATTATCAATTTCATCTAGCAATTATTTTTCGATGTGGTCACTATCCTTTTTTATTTCCTTATTACGTTTAATAGCCAAATGTCTGCTTTTAAATTTAAATATCTCCCACTTAGAGACAAAATCTGTCATCTCTGAACTGAATATTTCGGTGGCTAATGCTTCGATATTTTTATTAAATATTCTGTTTTCTAAAAGAGAGTTATTCAATTTCCAGTAGCCACAAAGGTTGTTAGAAATCCGAACAGTTTGCAAAGACATCTCAATTAAGAGATGATCTGTAAAAGGAGCATAATGATGGGAAATATTTTGAACATGTTGTAATAAATTGGATGAGATAAGGAATAAATTAATTCTTGATTTTAAAGATTTTGATACATTGCTCCATGTACATTCACATGCATTACTATTAAAGTAACGCCACGAATCAACTAAAGACAAGTCTTTACATAAAGAATCAATAATATTACAACCTTGAGAGTGTGGACGCATTTTCTGTGGAAATTTATCCATTAAAACATCAGGAACTTCATTAAAGTCACCAGCAAGTATTAATTTGGCATTTGGGGTTGTTTTTAGCATGTTGCATAGTATGACAGATATGGTAGCAAAAAAAGAACCGTTTGCAGTATGGGAGTTAAATCCATAAATATTGCAAATTATGAATATAACATTTTCTGATTTAACAGTTAATATAACCCATCTACCATCAGAGGAAGACTTGGAATGAACAATATCTCCTTTAAATTTATGAATCAGAACAAGAACGCCAGTTGAATTATTTGATCCATGACTAAAATATATCCTATCGCCCCATTGTGCTTTCCGAAATTTAGTGTCAGTATCAGAAAAGTGCATCTCTTGTAAAAAAAAATAAAATCTGCATTATAATGTCTGCAAAACAAGAAAATAGCCGGTAACACTTTATAATAACGATCAGTTGTAAGTCATTTATAAGTGGTTAGTTAATGATGAAAAAATCATTTACAAAACATTTAGAAACCATTAATAAGTGATATGCTAACAATTTATGTATGTTTTGTTAATTCATTTACAAGCAATTAGTTAATGATGAACCAATCATTTACAAAACATAACTATGCATTCATAAATGATTAATAAATTATATGCTAACAATTTACAAATCTGTCATGTTATCTTAAAAAATAACATAACATATGAAATAATCAAACAGATCCTTAGTAAACGGTTACTAGTCAATATATTATTAAACAATTATAAATAATTGAAATGTCAGTCCACTGAAGATCACATAATGAATAAATCATTTACACATCTTTCTGCATCCCCTATTCTAAAGTGTAAACAATTCATCAGTTGTAAATGTTTTACTCATCATTTGTAGATCTTTCCCCCCAGTGTGTATACCCGCACAACCTGTAACCAGCAGGTTTATAAAACATTTACAACTAATGAGTAGTTTACAATTTAGATTAGGGGATGCAGAAAGTGTTGTAAATGCCTTGTATCCACCAGATCATTTTTAACATGTAAGAAAGATCTACAAATGATGTGTAACACATTTACAAGTGATGAATTGTTTACACTTTAGATTAGGGGATGCAGAAAGATTTGTAAATTATTTACTCATGCATTTACACAACAGGTTTTGAATAATTTGTAGTGTGTAATGCAATGTAAGGGCTGACTGGTGAAAGTAAAGATGTCTTCTGTGACACACATTTAGCACTGTGCACCTGGTGTGATTTTCATTGGAGGGTAAAAAGTTTACATTATCACTAGATCCAACACACTCCACACAAAAAGTCTGTGCTGATGAGAGAAAGGGTTTACATGTTTATTCACTTGACTGCAAATAATTTATTATTATTTAAAAAAGAAAATAGTTTTAGAATAATTGCATTTTTGCACTTTTTAACATAGCACTTATTAATCATTTATAAACACACAGTCATATTTTGTAAACGATTAGTTTATGATTAAGTAATTACTTGTAAATGAACCTGTAATTGACTTGCAAATGAATTAACAAAACATACACAAATTGTTAGCATATCAGTTATTAATCATTTGTGAATGTTTTGTAAAAGATTATTTCATCATTAACTAATCACATATAAATGACTTACAGCTGAACGTTATTATAAAGTGTTACCATTTGTCCATAAAATATATAACAAATAAAAAAAAAGATCAAATAAATTACAGGAAAAAAGGAGAGAAAAGAAAAACTGTGGTACTAAAGTAGCTACACTAAAGCTCTTAACTTGGAACTGCTGTTAACGCTGTTTTGTACAAGAAGAAATTAATAATTATTAACATATGGTCAAAAGCCCTTAAAGTAACGACAACTAGGCAGGTGTGCAGGAAAAAAAAAAAACACGAACCTAAAGTGCAGTTGTAAACTTTACAAGTCATTTCAACTAAGCAGACGTGCAGAAGTAGACGAACCTGGAATGCATCTTGAAATTCCAACAGTAATTTTAACTAGACGGTCATACAAAAGTCGAACCTGGAATGCAGCTGGAAATTCCAAAAGTAATTTCAACTAGTCGGACGCTGAAAAGAAGTCCAACCTGGAATGCAGTTTGAAACTCCAAAAGTCATTTTAACTAGACGATCGTACAAAAGTCGAATCTGGTATGCAGCTGAAAACTCCAAGAATCATATTCAAGGATATTGTACAGAGTTTGCCGCGATTTTCTTGTTGTTAAAAACAGCAAAGGGACCCCTGAATCCGGCCTTCTTCCCTTCTTTTCGAGCCGCCTGGATAAGTGGCCAGAGTTTATTCCGACTTTTAGTGTCCGCTTTGGAAAGAAGTTCTTTGATATGGAGACCATTTTCTCTTAGGTAAATGGAATTCTCCGACCCTGCAGCTGCACCGTGCCACCTAGCTCAAGGCTTCACTTTAAATTACAGCTTACACTTACACAATAACTACATATACCACGAGTGTATATTTGCACAGTAGTTGTGTATTATGATATATTTATGTTATATCATGGGAGCAGCTGGAAATAGGTAATCTAGTTTTCCAGTGTATTGCACCTCAATGGTATAATGCTGCTCAGGTGACTCGCTGCTGAGATGACCATATGCAATAGTCTTTTATCAGGTAAATTTTAATATGGAAATTTCTAAATCAAATACTTGCAGAAACTCATAATTTTCCCATACTTTCAGCTGTGTTGTTCAGTAATCTCCATGACCACACATAAAGAAACACTAGTAAGTACTAGTACATATTCTTAAGTAAACTGTTTTAACATTTTATAAAGACTAGGGTGGTTTTTCGTTTTACTATAATTACTAAATTATAATATAGGATACTACAGTTTACCACTGGTATCAATATCATGTAAGATATGTTGTAATAACACAGTAAGTACCCAGTACATAGTGTAAAAATATACTGCATCATATATTTTGTGTTTCATGTGTGTTATAATAAGGCAATTTGTTGTAAATCATAGCCTATTTGTTGTCTAAGGCAGTAGGTCATGCATACCACATAACACCTTACATATGAAATAACAGTATAAATACATTGAATTTTCCAAATTATTACCCCCTTATTCCCCAAACTTTGCACACTGTTTCTGTTTACCTATATGTACGTTCAGCTGTAAGTTATACTTACGCGGAAACCTAAAGTCTGTGTGTCATACATACCACGTAATTTCAGAATAGGTACCCTTTAGTTATAAAATACTTACTGTATAAATGCTTTAGAATTGTAAAGGTTATTACCCCTTATTCTGTAAATGTTGCATATTATTCCCTTATATTTACGAGTAGGTACTGTGGAGGTACTCTATAGTTACAAATAGGTACGTTGTGAATTCCGTTTACTTACGCGGTACATTGCGGGCTGTAATTTAAAGAGTTACCAACGTAAGCTATATAAGGCCTTAAATCAGGAAAATGTAGAGCATCGTACAGACTCCTGCTATCGTCCTGAATGGGGATTTCTTTGCCCAGATTGGACTGATTTATTTGATACCATTTATACGGCTGCTAATCTGAGATTTCGTTGTCAGTGAAGGCTTACACCCTACTAACAGAAATTACGATTCCTTCGCTAATATCAGGTTAGTTTCTTATGGTACAATTTAAAAATGCATTATAGCATTGAGGAACTTCCTACTGCTTGTAGTAAGGCGCATTCAAGCTATAGCCTATCTGATTTTATCAGAAGCTGCATGTGTAAGACGTTAATAAAATTTATGAGACAAACACATAAGTTTGATTCTGAGCCTGCTTGCAAATAATGTTTAAACGATTGCCTGCATTCTCCACCATTATGTCGCGAATTAGCTCAAAGGGGAAATATTAATAATTAATCATAACTTGTTATAATTAATTATAATGTAGCAAAAGTTATTAATTTAAGCACAATAAACTATGTATAATTAATGGTTATTTATTACACATACTTCATACACTTCTCTGAAACAGCCGAGTCGAAAATAAACCAAACTAATGCCCTCGTCCAGCGAGTATTAGCCACTTTTATTCTAACTCTAAGAAAAATCAACTTCCTAGCCTTGAAAATTAATCTTTCCCACTGTAATTGGCTAAGTTACAGGACTGGATCAGTTTTGTAACGAAATCAAAGCAGTTTAAGTGACGTGATGTTTGTGAGCAAGGAACACAGTAAGAAATTCATTTGTGAATACAAAATGCGGGTTTATTGAATACGTAAAAGGGGAAAATAAACACTAGCTAGCAAATAAACGAACACTAAACAGACAACACATAAAACAAAGCAAGAGAGAGAGAGAGAGAGTGAGAGAGAGAGAGAGTAGACTGGCATTCTTTTACATCAGCACAACCAAATCATCAGAAAAACCTGAATCTCCTTGACCTACAAGGGGCACAGCTTCCTTATTGCATCTAATAGTTAAATGGTTACTTGCATAATGGTTTCCTTTTGTGTGGTGCTTACGCAAGGGTCCAGATGCCAGCTCAAAGGTAGTCCTGATGATTTGCTGGAGATGGAGCCTTCGTTGTTCCATTGCTCGGCTGATCGGATGGTCACAAAGGGGCTGAGGTGTAGATGCCAGGATAGAAAGAGAGTCCGGCCTCATGTTGGGGGGAAACCGCATGTGGCTGGGCCACGGGGTTTGCCCCACGGCCTTTCCGTGGAGGACCTCCACGATAACTATCTGAAGATCTTTCAGAAGAAGAGGAGAAGAGAAGAGAGGGCCGGAATGGGGTGTGAGCCCTTTAAAGTCTGGACAGAGTCACACCTTCCCAAGTAGTTCCGACCAATGAGAAGGCTGGTTTTCTCAGTGGGAGGTTTGAAACTGGGTCTTCGTTTTATGGCCCTTTGTTTCAGAAAAATGTGAGTTTGCATATTTAAATCAATAGGGCTTCAGGCCAGAAATACTAAAGATTATTAGAACGTTAATATGTTGCACCGGTATCCGGATCTAATACACAGCATCTTTCAGAAAATCTACATACGAGTCAAAAGAGACCAAACATGGCATATACTGTATGTGGTTACATTAGCATTCTATCAAGACACAAGCATAAAACGGTTATAAAGTAAGAAATTTAAAGTAAGGAATACAAAGGACATGGACAGTCGTAATATACACACACTGATATATGAGCTATGTGTCTTCGTTCACAGAAACGTTTGTCTGTGAATGAAATAGGGAAGAGTCCATTTCTATGAGCATTGTGTCTTTCCTATG
The DNA here is from genome assembly GCA_033026305.1 of Cirrhinus molitorella. Classification (NCBI taxonomy): domain Eukaryota; kingdom Metazoa; phylum Chordata; class Actinopteri; order Cypriniformes; family Cyprinidae; genus Cirrhinus; species Cirrhinus molitorella. Next base: position 24,240,771 of record CM065123.1, on the reverse strand, counting down.
GGGGGGGGAGTGAGTGAAGAAAGACAGTCTGCCTGCATAGTTGCAGATTCTCCTGCATAGTTTTACATCATAAACTGACATTATCAGTGGTTGCTAGAAGCGTCCTGGTTGAGACTTTGTCACCCACTGTTGGGTTGGGTGAGGGGAAGTCTGCTTCTTTGTTACATGAATAAACCACTGATTTGGTTAAATCTAATGAACCATTGTCTGATTGGTCCCTACCCTACAATAATATTTGGACAATTCAATAGAATTAGCTTGATAAAGCAAAATTTGCATTATGATCAATTCACCTGTTCGTCCAGCGAACATTCAGGGTAATTTCATATGTATTCAAAGAAAAACTATTTTTCTTGGCCGCAGGAAAAAAAAAAATTCTCATATACTAAAATATTAGAGCATGTAGCTTGATCGGAAATTGTAAAGTGACATTTTGCAATGCAGAATCAGAAACTCATGTAATTTGTGCACAAGAACTTCATTAACTACAGACTAACACATAACTAATCTAAACAACACATATACATACACACACAGGCATACATGGTAAGGCTAAAGGGGATAGATAGGTACGGAAAGAGGGAGAGGGTGAGTCAGAGCAAACCATCTCTAAGAAACCATCAGTTCTAAGTTCAAAGCCCAGTATATGATAAATTACATCAGACCTCTGTCTGGAAAAAGGTATTATGATACTTGCATTTGATTTGGCTGTAGAACGCGTGTCTCGCAAAGCCTTTGAAACAAGTCCGGATGGTTCCATTTGATGGCTGAAGTTGCAGTTTCTTGAACCTCCAAGGTTTTCCTTGAGTTTGTTGTGCTCAGAAGAGTCTTCTGTCCTGGGTGAGCACATGGCTATGTGTGAGCTGCTTCCTCCTGGCTCTGTGGAAAACCGTGGATTTGTAGGCTGCAATCCAGTAATGAAGATGTAGAGAAAGGAATGTCTGGTCAAGGACATTTCCGTGATGATGAGGTCCAGGGTTGAGTAAAACCAAGCTGCAGTGTTACAAGTTTGACTCTTTGTGGTCAAGAGCCCTCTCTCATGGGCTGGGAGGGGACCGTATGTGACGCGGAGGACCTCCATGCAACAAACAATCTGAAGATTTTGCCGAAGAGAGGGTGGAATGGTGTGTGAGCCCTTTAAAGTCTGGATAGAGTCACACCTTTCCAAATGGGTTCGACCAATGAGAAGGCTGACTTTCTCAGCGGGAGGTTAGAAACCGGATCCTCGTTTTACGACCCTTTGTCGGAGAGCATGGCATTTTGCATATGTAAATCAATAGGGGTTCAGGCCAAAAATATTAAGGATTCTTGAACACTAATATGTCACACAGGTATCAACATCTAATACACACCATCTTTTAGATAATCAAAAGACAAATTCAAAGAGACCAAACATGATTACACTACATAGTAATCTACCATAAAACATGCATAAAACAGTTAATAAAAACAAAAGACAAAATATCTGAACAGTGATATATGGGCTATGTGCGTTTGTTCACAGAAAGGTTTGCCTGTGAATAAAGCAGGGAAAAGTCCATTTCTATGGGCATAATGTCTTTCCTAAGGAATAGTGAGGGTTGCCTACATTCCTTTTGGGCCATACACTAGTTTTATCAGATGGCTGCCGTGGCAACCGAGCCTTTCTGGGGGGTTGTGGTTGATCTGGGGGTTGTAATCCGAACTCCACATTTAGTTGGCTTGTTGGTTTTAAAGATGATTTGCTAAATGTAACAAATAACTGTATGTCTGATTGGTCCAGACACTACAAACATTAATGTACATATTACCACATGAAGCACATTTTTAGATTATCATTAAGCTAAATGTGGCTTAATGCATTAAAACATTAGACCAAATTCAGTATAGCTATACCTTGATGATGCAAACTGTGATTTTGTGCCCTGGCCCACTGCTGCGCTTCTCTGACAACAACGCGTTTACAGTTTGATGTTTGTATTACATAACTAGATTTTTTGTTTTTGTGTTCCATTAATTTTACTGTGGATTCCGGTTTCCAGTTGCTATACAACACAGGCTTTGCAAATGAAATTTCACAGAAAGATATATATCTGGCAATGCCACAATATGTAATTTTGTTAATTCTATAGACATTTAGACAGTATTTGTCACAAAATTGTTTATTGCTGTTTTGTCTATCGTTGACTCGAGTTCTGCACTTTTGGCAAAACTCACATTAATCAATCACACTATCTGTCGCTCCCTTCTGTAACAAACGAGCAAGAGTATAAAACAGCATTATACCAACGTGCGAATGTGCGTCTGTGCGTCTGTTATATGGTTCCCCGGTAAAACAGTTCCGCCTTAATTGGTTCCGCCTAGCGAACGGTAACTCATGAACATGTAAACATAATCTGTACATTGTCCGCTACACTATCTATACTGTTCAGTGCATCTTTTTACATTGTGTTTTGCACTGTTATGATGAAAGTATTTGTAGAATTGCAGAAATTGAGATGTGAGATCTTTGCATGACTGTGATTAACTTTATGCTCATGTGAGTTTGCAAATGCTGCCTGTTTCTATAGAAACCAGAGTTTCTAATGGCAGATGCAGTGACATGATAACTTTACTAATTAACGAATGGCTCTTTCATTGAGAAGGCGGGGCTTATTTGCCATACTGAGTGTTGCATATATGCTGCGCTCACGCCATATCGTAATTACCATAATTTCGAGATGACAAAATGTGACATTCTGCTAGGAGCTGTTCACGTCCTCAGACTTGGAATTATGCTTTTCTATGGCAACACTATCAATTGCTAAACAGAGGCTACATTGGTCCGGTGGTACAGTGGTCATGTGGTACAAGTCGTAGCTCTCAGAAGACTCCCAGTTCACAAGTTGTAATTACGAGTTCTACGAGGAGGTGAATGCTTTTTACAAGTTGGAATCTTGTAATCAATTCTGATATGGCGTGAATGCAGCTTTTCTCCCATTCATAAGTATCAGGAGGGCACAGTCTTCCTATATATTCAGTCTTCCTGTATATAATTCTTTGCTTACATTTGTGCTCATGTCTCTTGCAGTGTCTTGAGTATGACACGGTATTCTAAAATGAAGGGGGGAAATGTGCAAAAGATAAATGTTATCTATGCAGCTATCACATATAATTCTAAATAGGCTATATATATATATATATATATATAATCACTTATATTATGCTGTTATTACATACAGGGCAACAACATTACTTTTTCTGTCCAACTAGCTTACATAACCAGACAGTAAAATGTAACTTAATTTAATACAAAAAAACATTATTCTCTTTATTAATGTTTGTACTATACAGTTGTGCAGGTTTATATATATATATATATATATATATATATACACATACAGTCATGGCCAAAAATATTGGCTAGTGTTGTAGTCAAGACCACCTAAACCGAGACCAAGTCGAGACCGAGACCAGAGTGTGCTGAGACCAAGACAAGACCAAGACTTTAAGAGTTTGAGACCAAAACAAGACCAAGGCAGGGCGAGACTGAGTCGAGACCAAGACCGACCAGCACTTCTCAAATTAATTTGAAAGACCCACATTTAATGTGAAATGTCTTGAAAAAATAATAAAAAGTCATTGCAGTGGTGAATTTTATTATTTATTATTTTATAGGAATTTTCCTTTTAAATTGGCAAACATGTACAAACTAAAAACAACATAACCATCTTTATTCAACACTTATTGTCTGTTTTATCATAAGACTAACATATTACTATTTTGCTGTAAGAAAAAAAGCAAAACATTCAAAATTTAAAATGTAGAAAATTGTAAATACCCAAGATATACACTGGGTGTCAAATGCCTAGAATAATTAAGATTTTTTAGTGTTTTTGAATGTTTCTTTTGCTCACCAAAACATAATTTATTCAATAAAAATACAGTAAGACAATAATACTGTACAACTTTATTAAAATTTAAAATAATTCAAAGTTATTCAGTAATAATAATTCATTATTTAATAATAACTGAGCTCTAAATCAGCATATTAGAATGATTTCTGAAGGGTTGTGTGACTGGAGTTATGATGCTGAAACTTCAGCTTTTTAACAGCAATAAATTACATTTTAAATGAAAGAAAAAAGAAATTATTAAAAAAGAAATTGTAATAATGCGTCACAATAATACAATTTTTACTGTATTCTTGATCAAATAAATACAGCCTTGGTGAGCAAGAGACTCCTTTCTGAAATATGAAAAATCTTAATTATTCTAAACTTTTGACCCCCAGTGTATATAAATACCCTGAGAACTCCTTCAACAAAACAATAGAATAATTGCACTTTATGTGAAATATTTACATACTGCTGTGTTTTTTCTCTCTTCAGTGATTTTTTTGCAGATAAACTCGTGGTTTAAGACCCGTGCATTCACTTCAAAATAAAAGGTGTGTGACTGGGGGCAGGGAGGTGTGGCAGCCTTTATAGAATTTTTTTTTTTTTTTTTTTAATCAAATTAATTAGTTTTCCCAAATTGCTTTACATTATCTTCATTTTTGTCAAATTGTTATATAATTAAATTAAGTAACAGCAAAATTAATATTTGTACTGCAGGGTAGCACAGAGGTTGCATCTGAATTGGTACAATTACAACTGCATTTATTCAACAGATTAGTTCAAAGCAGCTTATATGCTCCAATATGGATTTCTTTGAAACTATTTTCATTGCAGAAATAAAAGTTGTATTTAAAATTCTGTATAAAATATAGTAACTTAATATTACTTCTTGTTTATTGAATGGTAGTATAAATATAACACTTGCAATTGTGCACATATTGATGAAAATTGCTCTCTTTCTTTTGTATTGCTTAATTATGTACCATTATATAAATATTATCACATTCAAGCACAACAGTAGCTTAACAATAGAAATCAGTATAGAAATATGTTATTTAGCCTATTGCATTTGTAAGATTTAGATCCAATCTCATGATGTTCACAAAGACAGTGCACTTGCAATTTAGTGATATCCATACAGTTGTGGTCTTAATCACTAGATTTTATGATACTGTTCACACAGTCAAAGCATCCAGTGCCAGAAGCAGCAAAGCAACTCAAAAACATCTTTGAACCTCCACCATGTTTGACTGTAGGGACCAAAATGCTCTACTTTTGTCTCATCTGTCCACAGTATGTTTTCCAGAAAGATTGTGGTTTTGTCAAATAACTTTTGGCAAACTCCAGTCTTGCTTTTAGCAGTGGTCCTACCATAGCATCTCTTTTTTTTCAGATGGTGCGAGCTGAGACTGTTGTACCCTGTGTCTGCAGATCAGCTTTAATTTGTTTGCAAGTTAATCTGGGTTCTTTATCCACCATTCAAACAATCCTTTGTTGTAATTTTTCATTAATTTTACTCTTCCGACCATGTCCAGGGAGGTTAGCTACAGTGCCATTAAACCTCTTAATGATATTGCGCACAGTGGACACAGGAACATAAAGTTCTCTGGAGACTTGTAGCCTTGAGATTGTCCATGTTTTTCCACTACTTTTTCTCTCAAACCCACATACAACTCTTTTCACTTCTTTCTTTTCTCCATACTCAGTGTCACACACAACACAAAGGTTTCAACTTTTCTCCATTTAAGCTGGTTGAAAGTGTGATTACTATATTGCCCACAATTGTTACTTGCCACAGGTGTGTCTAAATACAAATTACAGGAGCATCACATGCTTAAAAAGCAGTTATGTCTTACAATTTTGACAAGGTGCCATTAATTTTGTCCAGTCCATTTTTGAGTTCTGTGTGACATTTTACCATGTTTGACCTTTCTTCTGTTCTTCTCTTTGTTTGTGTTGTTCCAGTGCAAACAAAACAATACGCACATGAACACCAAAACATTTGCAATTATCTGAGAGAATTGTTGCATTTTCTGACAAAATTGCAAGAGTGCCAATATTTTTGGCCATGACTATCTATCTATCCATGTACACATACAGTGAGCAAATAAGTATTTAATACACTGCCGATTTTTCAAGTTTTCCCACTTACAAAGAATGGAGAGATCTGTAATTTTCATCGTAGGTACACCTCAACTGTGAGAAACAGAATCTAAAAAAAAAAAAAAAAAATCCAGAAAATCACATTGATTTTTAAATAATTAATTTCAATTTTATTGCATTAAATAAGCATTTGCTACAATAGAAAAATAGAACTTAATATTCGGTACAGAAACCTTTGTTTACAATTACAGAGGTCAGACGTTTTCTGTAGTTCTTAACCAGGTTGCACACACTGCAGCAGGGAGTTTGGCCCACTCCTTTATACAGGTCTTCTCCAGATCTTTCAGGTTTTGGGGCTGTCGCTGGGCAACACAGAGTTTCAGCTCCCTCCATAGATTTTCTATTGTGTTCAGCTCTGGAGACAGGCTAGGCTACTCCAGGACCTTAAAATGCTTCTTACAGAGACACTTCTTAGTTGCCCTGGCTGTGTGTTTGGGGTCATTGTCATGCTGGAAGACCCAGCCACCAGGTTGTTGCCCAAAATCTCGCAATCCATGGCCCCATCCACCCACCCCTTAATATAGTGCAGTCCTTCTGTCCCCTTTGCAGAAAAGCACCCCCAAAGCATGATGTTTCCACCCCCATGCTTCACGGTTGGGATGGTGTTCTTGGGATTGTACTCATTCCTTCTTCCTCCAAACACGGTGAGTGGAGTTTATACCAAAAAGTTCTATTTTGTTCTCATCTGACCACATGACCTTCCCCCATGCCTCCTCTGGATTATCCAGATGGTCTTTGGCAAACTTCAGACGGACATGTACATGTGCTGGCTTGAGCAGGGGGACCTTGTGCACGCTGCAGGATTTTAATCCATGACGGTGTAGTGTGTTACTAATGGTAACCATTAAGACTATGGTCCCAGCTCTCTTCAGGTCATTGACCAGGTCCTCCCGTGTAGTTCTAGGCTGATCCCTCACCTTTCCCAGGATCATTGATACTCCACGAGGCGAGATCTTGCATGGAGCCCCAGTCAAAGAGAGATTGACAATCATCTTGAATTTCCTCCATTTTCTAATAATTGCACCAACAGTTGTTGCCTTCTCACCAAGCTGTTTGCCTATTGTCTTGTAGCCCATCCCAGCCTTGTCTACAATTTTGTCTCTAGTGTCCTTAGACAGCTCTTTGGTCTTGTCCATAGTGGAGAGGTTGGAGTCTGATTGATTTAGTGTGTGGACAGGTGTCTTTTATACAGGTAACAACTTCAAACAGGTGCAATTAATACAGGTAATGAGTGGAGGATAGGATGGCTTCTTAAAGACAAACTAACAGGTCTGTGAGAGCCAGAATTCTTGCTGGTTGGTAAGTGATCAAATACTTATTTCATGCAATAAAATGGAAATTATTATTTAAAAATCATGCAATGTGATTTTCTGGATTTTTTTTTTAAGGTTCTGTCTCTCACAGCTGAAGTGTACCTACGATGAAAATTACAGATCTCTCCATTCTATGTAAGTTGGAAAACTTGAAAAATCAGCAGTGTCATCAAATACTTGTTTGCCCCACTGTATGTATGTATATATATATATATATATATATATATATATATATATCAGTGATGCATGGGTCAATGTATTAACAACACGCAACCGTTTTCAAGTTTTCAACTAACGCGCCCGCAACTCGGACCGCAAAAAAAAAAAAGAAAATATTTTGTTTCCCGACCCGCTTCCTGGCCCGCATTTTTTTAAAGTAGTAAATGCTCATCGTAGCGTCATTGGTCCATAGACGTAGGAACTAAATTTAAATAAATGTAAATTTATTTTAAATTATGCCTATATATATATATATATATATCATGGTTTTGTTAAGCATGCAATTATATATATAGTTTTGTCGTTGTCAATCAATAGAGGCCGAAATGCCACTAAATCAAAAGTGAAAGTAAAATACGATTTGATGCATTTAAGCGATTTAAAAGCTAATCAAAGCGCGGAAAATAGGGAAACACTCTAATGAACTCACCATTCTATCCTGGTAAACATTATATTTCACACACTTTAAGCTCTTTTATTTTTCAAATGTAGCCTATATGATTAGTCCAAAGAATCTTTTGGTTTGTACTGCATAGAAAAAAAAAAAAAAAAAAGATTAAACCTCGCACCGAACAGTTCAATACGAAAAAGTGTAGGCTATAAAAAGTAATTAAACATAAGAGGGGGCTAGGGTTTTTCCTTTAAATAATCTTCTATAAAAGACAGAAGATTTATAGCATCTTCCTTTTCATCAATGTGAGAACTTTTGTAGGCTATATAAGAAATAGACTAAACTCATAATAAAATGCACAAAACGTTTCATTTTGAAGTGCTTATTCTGTAGCCTACATAAAATGTTCACAGCAGAATGTTGTTAACACTGAAATATTTTTTGTTAATGATTTTGTGTCTGGGAAGGACGTTAGATCACAATATATCAGCGTGATCTTGCATTATTTCGTTATCACTTCTCGTGTGCATTGAGTTTGCGGACCACACGGCATTGTCAGCGTTTTTTTGTATTGTAAGGTCATGCAGTGTGTAAACTCCTGTCGCCGATCCGTCGAGCAATGTGAACACAGCAGCAACTGAATGCTACCCCAGATAGTCGTGCAGTGTGAAAACAACGGCGATCTGATGACTTTGGACTTTGGGATGACCGCTGCCAAATTCTGCCCCGGGACATGAGCACATCCTGGTGATTGTCGACTATGCCACCCGGTATCCCGAGGCAGTCCCCCTCCGAAAAGCTATAGCCAAAGCCATCGCCCACGAGCTCTTCCTGCTCTCCAGCCGAGTCGGCATCCCAGCGGAGATCCTGACCGACCAGGGTACCCCCTTTATGTCCCGGCTGATGGCTGACCTCTGCAGGCTGCTACAGGTGAAACAGTTGAGGACCACTGTCTACCACCCGCAGATGGACGGACTGGTCGAGCGCTTCAATCAAACCCTGAAACAGATGTTACGTCGGGTGGCGGCGGAAGATAGACACGACTGGGGTCTCATGATCCCCTACGTCCTCTTTGGAATTCGTGAGGTCCCTCAGGCCTCAACTGGTTTCACCCCCTTCGAGATCCTCTTTGGACGACAACCATGAGGCCTCCTGGATGTGGCGAAGGAGGCCTGGGAGCAGCAGCCTGCAGCCCATCGAACTGTGGTCGAACACGTCAGGGAGATGAGGGAGAAGATCGACCGGGTTATGCCATTAGTTCGGGAACATATGGCGAAAGCTCAGCAGGCCCAACAACGCCACTATAACTGGGCAGCCCAACCACGGGAATTCCATCCTGGAGATCGAGTCATGGTCCTAGTCCCCAACGCGGCCTGCAAGTTCCTGGCCACCGGCAGGGTCCCTATACGGTACTGGAAAGAATTGGACCAGTTACTTACCGGTTACAGCAGCCTGGGAAGAGAAGAGCTGAGCAGTTATATCACATCAACCTTCTGAAGAAGTGGGTGGGGACCTCCTCGACCTCCGAGCCCGTGGTTGTTGATGTCAACCCCCACCTTTCAGCTGCCCAGAAGACTGAGCTTCGCCACCTAGTTGGTCAGTTCTCTAATGTGTTCTCCTCTGTTCCCGGGCAAACCACCGTCCTCCAACATGACATCCGGACACCTCCAGGAGTCATCGTTCGGCAGCGGTCCTACCGTGTCCCTGAGGCTCGTCGGCAGGCTATAGAGGATGAAGTCCAACAGATGCTGAAGTTGGGGGTGATAGAACCATCACGCAGCCCATGGTCCAGCCCGATCGTCATGGTCCCAAAGCCGGATGTCACCCTCCACTTCTGTAATGACTTCCGCTGTCTAAACGAAGTCTCAGAGTTCGGCGGATACCCCATGCCTCGGGTGGACGAGCTGCTGGATCGCCTGGGAAGGGTCCAGATACATCACCACCCTGGACCTCACGAAGGGCTACTGGCAGGTACCACTTTCTGAAGAAGCTAAACCTAAAACTGCTTTCTCTACCCCTAGTGGACACTGGCACCGGACCCTTCCCTTCAGCCTCCATGGGGCGCCAGCCACATTTCAACGACTAATGGACATCCTGCTCCGCCCCCACCAAGCCTATGTCACCGCCTATATCGATGACATTGTCATCCACTCCGAGGCATGGGAGGACCACCTGGACCGTCTGCGGAGGGTGCTGTCAGAACTCCGGAGGGCTGGACTAACTGCCAACCCTCGCAAATGCCATCTAGCCTTCTCAGAAGCTAAGTACCTGGGCTTCCAAGTCCAAGAAGAAGAAGGTTGAGGCCATCCTGACAGCTCCAACACCCTGAACGAAGACCCAGGTACGAGCGTTCTTATGGTTGGCGGGGTATTATCGCTGTTTCATCCCCAACTTCTCCTCTTTAACCTCCCCCTTGACAGACCTGATCAGGAAGGGGCAGCCCGAGAAGGTAGTATGGTCATCAGCAGCGGAGGAAGCGTTCCAGAGGGTGAAGGGGGCCCTGACCGCCAAAACCGGTGCTCCGAGCCCTGGACTTCAACTGCCCCTTCCTGCTGCAAACGGATGCTTCCGATATGGGACTGGGGGCCGTCTTGTCCCAGGTGCAAGAAGGTGAGGAGCATCCGATTTTGTACATCAGCAGGAAGCTGACCCCAGCCGAGAGAAACTACGCCGCCGTCAAGAAGGAAGCCCTGGCCATCAAGTGGGCAGTCCTGGAGCTGCGGTATTACCTCCTCGGCCGGAAGTTCACCCTGGTAACGGACCTCGTGCCCCTACAGTGGATGGCCAAAGCCAAGGACACCAACGCCAGGGTGACACGATGGTTCCTCGCACTCCAGGACTTCCACTTCGTTGTGCGTCATCGGGCAGAGCCGCCAACGCCGACGGCCTCTCTCGGATCTGGGCAGCTTTTGCAGGTCTGTCAGGGGTCACTCCCCACCCACCCCCAATATCTCCCCTACTGTCTCATGTCATTCACAGGACCAGGGCGTCGCTTAAAGGGGGGGAGTGTGACGAGCATCCCGAAGGATCATCAGCGTCGCCCTGGCAAACAACGAGGCACACCTGCATGACGACGTCACTGAAGGCTGAACGGCACCAGCTGCACCTCATTGAAAGACAGACATATAAGCCACGAGGAAACTGCCAAACAGGGAGAACCCTCTCCATGAGACAACGCGCTAACGTCTACTCTCTATTTCCGAACAGACAGCAACGGGTAGCCGGTCAACCTCACTCTTTGCACCCACGAGCACCTCATCACAAGAGAAGAAGAGCACGGCCAACATGACTCACCGCCGCTGGATATTGCACGCACCAATTCACTTTGTAAATAAAATCCACCCAAACGAGCTCTCCTTGTCGTGTGATTCTTCACCCGTGACTATATATATATATATATAGTATTGTATATATATGTCATGGCGTGCTGTGGTGTTTTAAAATGAGGAGGCAGCAAAATATAATTATTGCAAGAAAGTATACTATTTATTGCAAACAATTATTATTGTTCTTTATTGCTAATTATAGTAATTATCTGTACCTCAGTATTGTAGTACATTAAAAAGTACGCAATAATAACAATAACAACTACGTGATATCTGATTTGAAAAAGCAGAAAAAAAGGTCGGCAAAACGCGGATTCGAACCCCGGGCAAAAACTTCAACACGTACGTTACCATCTACGCCACTGGAGCTATTATTAAACTAGTCTTTCATAATGTTTTGTAATCTCATGTTAGTGGGTGGAGTGAGTGTAAATAGCCTCTGCCAACAAGGCGAGTTATTTGCTCTTGTAAATAGACACTCCGTTTTTTTTATTTGTGAACTGATGTTCAGTACTTTTTTTTTATAGTATATATATATATATATATATATATGTATGTATATATATAACATAGTTAGAATGTCCCTAAACTTCAAGAAACGGGGCAAAAATGCCTGTTTAAGTTTTTGTCTTATATTAACATCATATAGTTAAGCAATATCACAAGAAAAATAGGCTAAGTGCAATATCACGTGAGTGCTGGTAATTTAATGCATTAATTAGATTAATTAATTACGGTGAAAAATAATGTGTTAAAATTATTAACACATTTAACACACTTGCCCCAGACCAACATGGGTCATCATTTCATACAATTGATTGATGACAAATATGAGGCACGGCGAAATAGAGCCGTGTATACTAGAGAACGTAGTTATAACGTTCATAAAATTCAAGATATGGGGCAAAAATGCCCCTGTTTAAGTCTCATATTTACATCATATAGTTAATCAGTATCACACACACATAGGCTAAGTGCAATATCACATGAGTGCAAATGTGATCCCCATCTTATACAACAGTTCAGTTAGTAAGAAGTTAATATTGTTTTATTGTGTTATTTTGGCAATAGGCACGTTGGATTTGAAGCACCGCTGCAAAGATCTATCGGTGTATGACATCAAAGAACCACAAGGGCGATTCAAAAGCATAAGGAGCAGTCTGCTCTCTATAGCTCTTTTAGTACTTTGATGTACTTTGTGCTCACTGGACCATTCATAAAGAGCCATTTACTTCACTCCTGAATGAATCAGCGAAGACTTAATCATTAAGACATTTACCACTACCTATTGTTTATTATTTAGAGAATCATTTCAGTAAAGAAATAATTTTATATTTCCATAGTAATAATAATAAAATTAATTACAGAAATTATTAGAGGTATAGTTCACCCACCCAAAAATGATAATCGTGTGATCATTTACTCACCCTCAAAGAGTATATGTAATACATTTTATCAAACAAAATATTTCTTGCTGAAGCTACTTTTTGTAATTTCTGTTTGATGCTTTACACAACAATGGCTTTAAATTAACATTTAAACATTTTTAATATTTAAATATATAGGCCTACATTTATATAAAATAGTAACATTTTTGTAAAATCAATTTCCTTTAGGGGTGATTCACCCAGGGCACCATACAAGCTAGAACCGCCACTCGGTCTACGTATGACCTGATGTTTTATTTGTATCCAAAATGAGGCAATGTGAACATTATGAAGTGTTAAACACTTTCATGCAGTGTATGTTTTCATTCATACTCAAAGCCAGAGGGTGTGATCACGCAGAAAGTCCAAAATGGGCTCATAGAAGTAATTTTTATTTAGAAAAAATAAAGTATATGAATAATACAGTGATAATTAACATATAATTCAAGTTTTCTAAGAAATACTGTATATTTTTAACCCAAATGCTGGGTTCAGCTTGTTGAGTCATTTTATTGGCGTGTTTTTAAGATTTGTACCCAAATGCTGGTTAGTTTTTCTGCACTCTAAAAAATGCTGGGTTATTATTTATTTATTTTTTTTTACCTAAATGCTGGGTTCAGCTTGATTTATTTATTGGGTTATTGTGAAAAATAATGATTAAAAAACGAAAATAATAAGGAGCGTTTTTTAGCATGTTACCTGATTGGCTGACGTTATAGTGACTGGTAGGTTTAGGGTTGGATTTACATTTGACATTTCTGTCCCCCTCACTTCTGAAATGATGGCTTTAAATTACAGGCAGATGTATTTGATTTGAGATGAAACTAAGAATTGTTGAAACCTGATTTAGTTGAAACTTTTATCCATAGCATTACTGATGACAATAATTCAAACTAAAGCAGTTAATCCAAGGTAGACCATAATAAAATAGTGCTACCAAACAATCTACTAGTGAAGTGCAATGCTGAAATGTATGTGTAATGTTAATAATAAATACAAATAATATGCTTAGTCTGTAATAATTTTGTAATGCTCCTTATAATTACACATTATATTTGTTATAACTACTGTGCATTATAGTAACAGGGACATTGGGTAACCTATAAAAAAACAAATCAACCAGCAAAAGTTGCTGCTTAGTCCCCCAGTTTGACAGAATTGTTTGTGGGTTCTTTGGGTTGATTGGCAGTCGCTAGTTTTTCTACTAAACTATTATCTAGACACTGTCATGCAGGTGCAGTTGGAAGGTACAATTAAAGTTCTTTTTGTAACACTTCAATCTCTCTGCAGGATATCAAGGATCACGTCGCCTTTGTAATCACTGTCCCCACTGCCCTGGCTATTTTCCTCACTATCTTTGTTCTGGTCTGCATCGAGTCCATCTTCAAGAAGCTGCTCCGAGTTTTCTCCTTGGTGATCTGGGCCTGCCTGGTTGCCATGGGTTACCTCTTTATGTTTTTTGGAGGAATCATCTGTCCCTGGGATCAGGTAAGACAAGTGCGTTATCAGCCTTCTAAGTTTGTTTTCACTCATGGGCCTTTTACCTGATATATCTCAGATGGTGTATTCTTGAGAACCAGTGAGAAAGAGTTATATGAGAGAGACTTTTGTTAAAACGGATGGTGTATGCATACAGATGTATGGGACAGCCCCTAGTAAGCAAATGAAATTAGAAATTAGAAAACACAGAAATGTTTTTGAGACCGCTCCATACCATAAGTGAGAAGGCCCAGGAAATTTAATAAAATTCATCCAAATGCAGGAATCCTGAAAGATAAACAAAATATTTGTGTGGAGAACAGAAATGAACAAAATGAATTATTTATTAAATTTCACATCGGGGATAGTGTTTTACTCCAATGCCAGCTCTCATGGAGCACTCTGAAGCTGTGGTCAGTAATATTGTCAAGTCAGTAATAAGTGTGAAGAAAGGGCAAGTGAAAAGCCTTTGTTTATTTACTTATTTATTTTTAACAAAATCTATTCTGCTGTCTTTAATATTAATTAATCTCTGTACTAGCTTTTCCAAGCAATTATAATCCATCAGACATTTATGTTATTTGAATATTCAACCTGTCTAAACGCATGACAAAACTAAACCCTGTTCAGCACATTTTGTCAGGTGTATAGGTGTAAGTAAAATTAAAAAAATGATTTGACGTAAGCATTTTACAGACTTATACTATAAGATTTGAATTATCTAGCTTTCTCCCCCTCTCTCATGTTGATTATATAGAGTATATGTTTTCTTTTTCCACGGCAGCTGAGCCACCCGCATGTTTGACCTGCAAGTCCATTGAGGATAATTGCGTTCAACATTAATCAAAATGCTGCAAATGTGTGACTAGACCTGGGAATTCAGATAGTAATCAGAAGTCTGTCCTAGCTATTCTGCACATTCCTATTACATGTACAATTTACTCCTCAAGGGAAAACAAACAAACAAACAAAACAAAACAAAACAAAACAAAACAAAAACAAACAAACAAACAAACAAACAAACAAAAAACAAGATGCCATATGTTAAGTAAAATTTAATAAAAATATTTAAATTGGAAATATAAGCAGCTAATGACTTGCTGTGTTAAAACAAGACCCAATGTTTGTCACTGACATATCTGGAGTAGGTGGCATATGGTGAAAGGCAAACAAGGCTAATGTCAGACGTGTAAGGAGGGATGAATTCCTGTGTTAGTCAATATCTCTGCTTGGTTCCAGATTAAGGGCAGATAGGGCAGTTCTCAATACATAGACCCCATCTGAATCCTGTAACAACAAATGCATCACTTTTTCACAAAATATTTCAGCAAAACTACATAATATTGGCTGAATACTTGCAATTCAGCTTAACTATCACTGATGTAGTGATGAGTATTGAAAATGATTCATGCAAATTAGTGTTATAGAGTCATGTGTAAGCCCTAAGGACGTTCACACTAAGAATGATAAAGTTTTAATAATGATTCTAATTCTATGAGAATAGGGCAGTCCACGCCACATCTACAATGATAATGAAGCAGAGGGACAAGATCATTGGTATCTGCTATTTTTTTTTTTTTTTTTTTTTTATATATATATATATTTTTTTTTTTTTCAACAGAGGAATGATAAAAACATTGACAGCTACCTGGCGTTAAAGAGCTTGCGTATTTACAGCAACAGTTGACATAAAATATAATATAGTTATGCTATTATTTTTATTATTATTTTACGTTAATTATCATGTTAGTTTTTGTCCTAATTAGGTGTGAAAATATATTTTGTTTATTGTTTATTCATTTCTGAGATTTTGTAGGTACGAGGTAAGGGTTCTTAGTTTTAAGCTTTGTAGTTGCAGAATTGTGAGAGCCAGACAACATGCAAACAGAGAACCTGTTCTGATTGGCTGCATTCATTGAGGGTAGGTAAATTGTTTTTTTCTGGAATCTCACACAGAGTTTGTACAATATATCAATATATCTTTTTCTAAACAATATTGTTTAAGGCAAAAAATTTGTATTGATATACAGTAGTTTCATGCAAGCACATTTAAAAAATAATGGAGGACACAGAGTATGCTGCTGCGGGAAAAGTGCACAGTTTGTCTAATCCAATTTGATATGCGTTAAATTAGGGGTTTAAAAAATGAAAACATAAGTGTAACGTGGGTAGTTGTGACAACAGAGAATCCAAATGTGGGGTAGAGCTGTAATCAGGCCTTAAAAGTTAAGCCCTACCTGACCCGAGCCCGACAGAATTTGGCCCGAGCCCAACAAGTACATTTTGATTAAAAGCTTTTTAAAAGCCCAAACCTGTTTACAGCCCGACATTATTCAAATGTGTACACGCACACAGCTTTTGTCAATAATGAGTCATTTATACATGTTTAACATAATTTATTCATGAATAACGTAGGCTATTGGCCACTTGGAAGTTGGGGGAAAAAAAAAAAGAATTAATCCTTTGTAACATCGTAACATCTCAGCACTCTAAATATGCCTAGACATACAGTTAGACTATAAATAGGCCAACGCGCCAATAAAAATGAGTCTTTCTTAACAAATTAAATTAAGATAAATTCTAAATTAGGATGGGTATTTGGCAATAACCAAATTAAGATAAAGGCTCCGCGGGATTTGCTTTGCCACTTCTCTCCACTATCCAGCCTCAACGCGACAGTGAATAGCAGCAGAAATTGAATAAAAAAAATAATGCCAACATTAGCCTATATACTCTGTCTACATTATGCATTTAAGACTTTCTTATTAAGGCTACATGTTTTTGTGGAGGAAAATGATTGAATCCACTGTAGATAACTTTAGCGCGGTCCTGCGCTCACTGATGATGCGTCCAGCAGCACTGAACGTCCTTTTACTGCTGCTGCCACTGGCATGCATAGTTTCTGGTGCAACCAAAATGTAATTGCCAGTGGCAAGCCTCCGTTTCACATCCTCAGCATCCATTCTCACATCTTTCTCGCGCTAATCGAAACACATCACATGGCTCATTTACAGCGCAAGATGAAGTGAATCATAGAAATTAAGCCCGAACCCATCGAGTTTCGTCAGGTCCCGTTGGGTTCGGGCAAAGATCTTCAGCTGTAATGTGTGGTTTATTAAAAAATAAATAAATAAAAAAATGTGGTAAAACAGGCAGGGTCGAACACCAGCAAACAATATATTCCTAGGAAGAGGCAAAAGAGTAATCCACAAACAGGCAATGGTCAGGGCAGGCAGCGAGAAACAAGAAAACAGTCCAGGGTCACAAACACAGGTAGGAAAAAACTAGGAAACTAGAAAAACAAGGAACACAGAAACTAAATAAGATATACTCAACATATACTTTAAAGCAGATCTGTCAGATGCTGTGACAGATAGGGTACTTGCATTGTTAAATGTGTTTGAGATCTGCCGTTTTCCTCTGTGTATAACTTACATTTCGCACGTATATTCTCCATCTGTAAATGTTAGAAAGTCATGGAAATATTTCTATATTTTCAGACAGACAGATCTATCTTTTCCATGGGGATAAACAAAAATTCATATATACAGGGGTTGGACAATGAAATGGAAACACTTGGTTTTAGACCACAATTAGTACGGTGTTGGGCCTACTTTTGTGACCAATACAGCATCATTTCGTCTTGGGATTGACAAATACATGTCAATCACAGTAGCCAGAGGGATTTTAAGCCATTCCTTTTATAGAACAGTGGTCAAGTCACTATGTGATTCTGGTGTAGGCAAACGTTTCCTGACTCGCTCCTCCAGAACATCCCAAAGTGTCTCAATAATATTCAGATCTGGTGACTGTGCAGGCCATGGGAGATGTTCAAATTTACTTTCATGTTCATCAAACCTCTCTGTCACCAGTCTTGCTGTGTATATTAGTGCATTATCATCTTTATACATGGCACCACCTTTAAGGTACAATGTCTGAACCATTGGGTTCACACTTGCTCTTACTGGTGGAATGTGCAATAAGTGAAGATTGGCCACCAGGCTGCGCAAATATAGCCATGAAACCTCCAACACTATATTGGCCAGTGTTTCAGTTTCACTGTCCAACCCCTGTATATACTGTAAATCGCAATCCAGTCAAAAACTACCAGGCTATGATTTTTGGGCCATATCACCCAGTGTGGTTCCCTGAATACTCCCCCTATGTTGTAAGCTAATGCCATTGGCTGAGCCAGTGTTGCTTTTTTGGAGTTTCTGTTTATTTTGTTTTGTGGCCACACACATCTTCACCTCTAGAACAAAAGCATTTAACAATGTGTTTATTGCCCTGTACATGGAGGTGAGCATTAAAAATTCTGCAGGTGTGTAAAAATTCTTAAACACCTGTATAAAGCTATGTGCACACAATTTCTGGGATTGCTTGGCACCACAGCCAAATGCCAGTGCCAGCTGCTGCTGGAATCCGTTATGCATCTCATTGATAGTAGAAAGCATGAATCCAGACAACTTTTTTTGCACATAATGGCTCTTCCAAGGTTTTTGGTAATTACAATTATAGCTGAAATTGCATCTGAAATTCCGAAAGGAATCATGGATCTATCAGAGAACTTGTTTTTTTTCTCTCTCTCTCTCTCTCTTTAAGCTCCCTTTATCTCAAGTCAGATGCATGAAGACAGGTCACTGAAATGACTCTCCTCTAACTCAATTAAAATAATTGTGCCACTAGTGTTTGGTAACTGTGGTGCAGAGGGCTTTCATTTCCCTGAGAAATGAGATGAGACAAGCCAAAAGGCAGGTAATTAATTAGGCTCTTTTGTATGTAGGTGACACTGAAAAACAATAAATTAAGTTGTGATTAAAAGGTTGCCTCTGAATGTACATTCCATTTCATTTAGATTACAAAGCTCATTAAGATGCTTGGATGCTCTTCTATTTCTATCTGTCTGAAAACATTTAGGCCATTGTTGTTAGTCTGTGGTACTGTTGAGGCTGAGATTCATAATAATTTCCCAGTGACATTAGTTCACAAAGATGTTGCTTTAAACACCCATGATATGCCTTGATGAGCACATTTTATTTAATGTAAATACATGTTTCTTATTGAAGCAGGAATTTACTTAAAATGCTTTTTAAATAGCCAATGGTATTCTGAAAGAAGGCATTAGTGCTGGGTGATATGCTTCATAGTTATATTGTCATATCATCATCCTGTGAAACTGTTGATACACAATATTATCATGCTAATTAATTAAATTATTTACTTACTTAGTTTCATAGTTTGAGAGTAACCTAAATCCAGAGTAATTCTAAAAAAAGTGTAATGTTTTTGTAAATCTAATGTGAAGTCTATTACCTACACATTACATCTTTTTTAGTCAAGTAGCATAGGCTATGGATGTCATGATTTAAAAAAATGTTAATGACTGAATTTTTATTTAACATGATAACAAAAAAAAAAATAAATAAATAAATAAATAAATAAATAAAAAAACTTGTAAGTTACTAAATATAATTCTTACGTTTTCTCAGTTATCAAAACAGCAGATATGAAAAAAAAAAGAAATCAACATTTACATTATCAAAGAACATCATTACTGTCTTCAATCTAGCATCTAAAAAAATCTAGCAAAAAAAAAAAAAAAAAAACTCCCATTATAATAAGTGAAGCTATTTATACTGTATGATGAATAAATCTCACTTTGTTGTTTATGTATGGAGATAGATTTGTTGCATTACTACAAATAAATAGATTATGGTCCACAAATTAAATTAACAAAAATTAAACATATTGACAAATAAATAGAATGAAACCCACTAATAAATATTAGTGTTAATTCAATTAAATTCACATATAAATAAAATTATATTTTTCAACAACTTTTCCTGGCATTCATTTGTGAATTGCATCCTGTGCATTTGTAGACCACTGCATGCATTTGTGGATTGCTGCACACATTTGTGGATTTTTAATTCATGTTTAATTAACTGATTCAACTCTAAGATTTATTTGTGAATCTCATTCTATTTATTTGTCAATATGTTCATTTTTTGTTAATCTCTTTCAACAAATCTATCTCTATATTTAAGATGAGAGAATTCGTGAGAGCGCAGAATTCAGTCAAAGAATGTGCACTGAACAACAAATCTCCAGTGTTTCAGTGATGGCTAATCTGAATGCCTCTTATTGGCCTTTGCATTCATAAACTCAATAGAATCGGTTATAACATGCAACACTGTAAAAATGTGTAAAAAGAAATATGAAGAAACAATCAAGCCCTAATATTAATTAGATAATAATACTAGCCTGATAACAACAACAAAAATAATAATAATCATCATCTTGATATCATCAAAAGCATCAGCCACAGCCAGAGGTGTCAAGTAACGAAGTACAAATAATTCATTACCTTACTTAAGTAGAAATTTTGGGTACCTATACTTTACTGGAATAATTATTTTTCAGCCGACTTTTTACTTCTGCTCCTTAGATTTTCTCACAATTATCTGTACTTTTTACTCCTTACATTTTAAAAATAGCCTCGTTACTTCTATTTCATTTTGGGTTGTTTTCATTTCGGCTTGTCATCTTTTTTTTTTTTTTTATTATCCAGATAAATTGCGCCATTCGGATAGAGT